>JAHUXG010018278.1:0-67440 GCA_020740815.1 Sciurus niger
TATACATCAAAAGGGATAAACATTTAACCTTTCCTCTTTAAAAACAATGTTTTATGACTACATTTTTGATAGTAGCAAGGCTGAAAACTCAGATCACAGAAAATTCACTGTCTTTATTCAGTTCAGTGTTAGCTGACACTTGTTTCAGAATCATACTATTGTATAATGGTCCTAATTCCTGCCTCTTACCTCAGACAGGGATACCTGACAGGTGGTGGAGGGAACTCTTCGTTAACACAGATGACTATGTTCATGCCTAACACTTGCCAACACCTGTGAACCCAACTAAGACCTTCTCCTTTAACTAATTCTGTCTCTATTCTTCAATTTTTAAAAAAAAATAAATTAAAATCCAGTCGCCATATATAGAACATATGACATTTTAAAAACACAGAAATATGTGGAAGATCTTAGAGACAAATCTTGCCCTTAAACACACAGATACCTCCCACTTATGTCATATTAGGAGCCTCTCAATATTTTCAACTAATTAAAAACAACAAACCTCATAAAGGTTGAAGTGAACATTCTGACGAATTGTAAGGTAATTTTTTCTCTGCTTCTACAATAAGAAGAACCCTACATATGTATATAAAAAGAAATGTAGAAAGGAGAAGTGAGGTAGGGAAGCATTAGATAAGTTTTTGAGAAATATTAAAATAATCTTACCCACTTCTTTAGTATTCTATTCAGAAAAGGAATAATCTTTATCTGTTTTTATAGTTATATCTGAGTTACTATTTTCTGATAATTATGTTCACTTGTATTGTTTTTCATTTCTGTTATTTCTCCTATACATTCCATCTTTTATACCAAAAATTTAATATTTCTTACCACTTCAATTCAGCTAAAAGACCTTATTTAATGTCCCTTCTATGTGCCAGGTATTGTGCAGAGTTCTGAAATTTCTCTCCCCACTTTGTCTCTGTGGACAGGAAGTATCTTTTTTACCTTATTTTCTGGGAGACTCCAAGATGGCAAACTAGAGGGAGTCTGCATTCCTTGTCACTCGCTTACTTAGGATTCAAGCAGAGGAAATATTCTCTGTGAGGCAGCCATCATTGCCCAGAGATCCCCTGCTGTTTATCCCCATTCTTACACCATGATCTCTTACCATCTGCCAGCAGATTGATCACCTTTTGAGCACAGATTGCTCACTGACTGCTGCCTTTCATCTGCCATTTACCTGTTTGCTTGCTTCTTGCCTATCCATTGTCTGTCTTTCACCTACCCATCACCTACCACCTGACATCCACCTGATCACCACCTTTAGCCTGTAGACCGGCCACAGAACACCGGTGGATCACCTACTGCCAGTTGCTGCCCAGAAGTCCATTGTCACAGTACCCGCAGGTTTGGTTATCTGTGTCCACCACCATCTTGGGACACCAGCCAGGGCCTGGAGATACATTGTTAGGGTGCCTGCAGGTCTGGCTACACCTGAGGTCTTTCTGCTGGGTGTGCTAGTGGCCACCATCTGGCTGCCTCTTTGCAGGGTTGCTCCTTTGTGTGAGCACAAACCCTGGTGATCTCTCTGCAAGTTGAAACCACACTGAGATCTTGGGACTGCAGCAAGGCAGAGTCTGGGGAAACTGAAGCCCAGGTCCCTCAGATTGCAACTTGGTTTGTGTGGGCCAGTCTGGGTCCCGCAAGCCTGTGGAAAGCCTGAAACTAGGGGCAGTTCCCTGGAGGCAGCACAGGTTGGAGAAACTAGAGAAAACCGGGCCCTCTCCAAATCAGTGAGTCCTGAAGTGCACAGGGATGGAAGGGGCTGACTACAATGGGTGGGAAGACTGGAGGAGGGTGTGAGGGCCTCTTGTTATCTACTCGCCCACTCTAATGATCCAGCACCCACCAGACTGAAGCTAACATCGAACTTCAAACAACCCCACCTATTGGCAGAGCAGGGAAGCCAAGAAAATTTTTGAAAGCCAACCAACGTAATTGTTCGATTTTCCACTGAGACTTTCCATTTTTTTTGCCTTCTCTCTCGCACCTCTACCATCTTTAAATCCAAATATTGTTTATTCATGAATTTATTGAGGAATGAGTTGTCTGAATAGTATATTACAGTTCTGTTGTGTATTCTTATATTTTTATTTTTAAAAAATCCGTATAAATTTTTTCTGTCACCTGTCTCCCTGGATTCTCTTTCTCACTTCTCTCATACTAATAGCCAACCTCTATTAATTCCTCCTTCATTCTTACTATAAATTTTTACCTTTATCTTCTCTCCTTCTCCCTCACAAACATCACATCTTACTACTTCTGTTTGCTCATTGTCCATTATTTGAAATGGTAAACCCTTTTAACAAACTTACCATTTATATTGTAGACAATAATTGAACACATCATTTCTGTTTATTTTGACAAAAATGCAAATGCCTTAATAAGAGCTATTTGATTTAAAGTTGTACATAGTTTGATTTGAATGCTGTTAATATTGGCCTCCCCCTTAAAGGTGAGGTACTGGAAGCCTTCAGGGACATTATAAGACTACAGGTTAGAAACTGTACTGCCTCAGATACATACCACTAGATGGGAAGGTGCACAAACAACATGAAAAACAAGGGAACAAAGTGCCTCAAACAAACCAAGTTGTTCTAACAATAGAATCCATAAACATCACAGTAGAAGAAATGTCAAGGAAGGAGTTTAGAAGGCACATAGACTGACCTTTGAAATAGAAGATGGTATTGGAGAGAGTATTCAGGAAGTGAAAGAGCACTTCAATAAAGAGGCAGAGATTATAAAAAGGAATCAAGCAGAAGTTCTCAAAATGAAGGAAGCAATAAACCAAATTAAAAATTCAATGGAAAGTATCATCAATAGACTAGACCACTTAGAAGACAGAACCTCAGACAATGAAGACAAAATACATTTTTTGAAAATAAAGTTGACTGCACAGAGAAGATGGTAAGAAAACAAAACATGAAAAGACCAAATTTAAGATTTATTGGAATAGATGAAGGCATAGAGATACAAACCAAAGGAAGATAAAATCTTTTCAATGATGTAATATAAGAAAATTTCCCAAATCTAAAGAATGAAATGGAAAATCAACTACAAGAGGCTTATAGGACCCCAAGTGTACAAAATTATAGCAGACCCACACCAAGACACATTATAATGAGAATGACTAACATAAGAATAAGGATAGAATTTTAAAGGCTGCAAGAGGGAAAAAAAAATCAAATTACATATAGAGGTAACCAATTTGGATTTCAGCTGATTTCTCAACCCAGACCCTCAACACCAGGAGGTCCTTGAATAATATATATCAAGCTCTGAAAGAAAATGGATGCCAACCAAGAATTTTATATCCAGAAAAATTAAGCCTTAGATTTGAAGATGAAATAAAAACCTTCCATGATAAAAATTAAAAGAATTCACAACTGGAAAGCCTGCACTATAGAACAATCTCAGCAAAATATTACATGAGAAGGAAATGACAAAAAAAAATGAAAACTAGCAAAGGGAGGAACTACACTAAAGGAAAGGTCAATCAGAGGAGAAACTAAGTCAAGTTAAAAACCAAAAATAAACCAAAATAACTGGGATTACAAATCATATCTCAGTAAAAACCCTGAATGTTAATGACCTAAGTTCATCAATCAAAAGGCACAGACTGGGAGATTGGATTTAAAAATAAAGACCCAACAATATGCTGTCTTTGAGAGATACACCTCCAAGGAAAAGACATCCATAGTCTGAAGGTGAAAGGTTGGGAAAAAATATATCACTCACATGGGCTGTGTAAACCAAGCAGGGGTTTCCATCCTCATATCAGACAAAGTGGACTTCAAACCAAAGTTAGTCAGAAGGGTTAAAGAAGGACAAACTGCTTAAGGGAATCATACAACAACAAGACATAACAATTGTAAATATATATGCCTCAAACAATGGAGCATCTACGTACATCAAACAAACCCTTCTCAATTTCAGGAATCAAATACACCATAACACAATAACACTGGGTGACTTTAACATATTTCTCTCAAAACTGGATAGATCTTCCAAACAAAAACTAAACAAAGAAACTGTAGAACTAAATAATACAATCAATAATTTTGTTTGTTCTTTGAAAAATAAATAAAATTGATAAGCCCTTAGTTACACTAATGAAGATAAAAAGAAGAAAACTCAAATTACTAAACTTCATGATGGAAAAGGAAATATCACAATGGACACTACTGAAATATAGAAGATAATTAGAAACTATTTTGAAGATTTATACTGAAGTAAAATAGAAAATCTCAAAGACATCAACAAATTTCTAGACATAGATCTACCCAAACTGAATCAGGAGGACATAGACAATTTAAACAGATCAATTTCAAGCAATGAAAGAGAAGATGTCATCAAAAACCTACCAACCAAGAAAAGTCAAGGACCAGATGGATTGTCAGCGAAGTTCTATAAGACATTCAAAGAAGAATTAACATGAATACTCCTCAAATTATTCCATGAAATAGAAAAGAATGGAACCCTTCCAAACTCATTCTATGAGGTTAGTATCACCCTGATACCAAAAGCAGAAAAAGACACATCAAGGAAAGAAAACTTCAGACCAATATCCCTGATGATCATAGATGCAAAAATTTTCAATAAAATTCTGGCAAATTGCCTACAAAAACAGATTAGAAAGATAGTACACCATGATCAAGTGGAGTTCACCCCAGGGATACAAGGTTGGTTCAAAATATGGAGATCAATAAATGTAATTCATCACATCAACAGACTTAAAGACAAGAATCATGACATAATCAAAGGCCAATATCATTCTAAATGGATAAAAATTGAAAGCATTCCCTCTAAAACCTAGAACAAGACAGGGATGCCCTCTTTCACCACTTTTATTCAACATAGTCCTTGAAACACTAGTGAGAGCAATCAGACAAAAGAAATTAAAGGGATACAAATTGGAGAAGAACTTAAACTATCACTATTTGCTGACATGATTCTATATGTTGAAGATCCAAAAAATTCCACCAGAAAACTTCTAGAACTCATAAATGAATTCAGCAAAGTAGCAGGATATAAAATCAATACCCATAAATCAAATGCACTTCTATACATAAGCAATGAATTCACTGAAAGAGAAATTAGGAAAACTACCCCATTCACAATAGTTTCAAAGAATAAAATAAAATACTTAGGAATCAATCAAACAAAAGAGGTGAAAGACCTCTACAATGAAAAGTACCGAACACTAAAGAGAGAAATTGAAAAAGGCCTTTAGAAGATGGAAATCTCCCATGCTTTTAAATAGGTAGAATTAATATTGTCAAAATGTCCACACTACCAAAAATGTTACATAAATTTAATGCAATCTCTATTAAAATTCCAATGACATTCTTCCTAGAAATAGAAAGAAGCAATCTTGAAATTCATTTGGAAAAATAAGAGACCCAGAATAGCCAAAGCAATTCTTAGCAAGAAGAGTGAAGCAGGTGATATCACAATACCACACAGCAATAGTCACAAAACAGCATGGTATTGGCACCAAAATAGACATGTAGACCAATGGTACAAAATAGAAGACACAAAGACTAACCAAATATGGTTATCTCATACTAGACAAAGGTGCCAAAAACACACATTGGAAAAATGATAGCCTCTTTAACATATGGTGCATATGGTAACAAAATGAAATTAAATCTCAATCTCTCACCCTACACAAAAATCAACCCAAAGTGGTTCAAAGACTTAAGCACTAGAACAGAGACCTGTGCCTACTATAAGAAAAAGTAGGCCCAAATCTTCACCATGTCAGCTTAGGATCTGACTTCATTAACAAGACTCCTAAAATGTAAGAAGTAAAATTAAGAATCAATAAATGGGATGGAATCAAACTAAAAAGCTACTTCTCAGCAAAGGAAAAAAACAATAATATAAAGACAGGGCCTACAGAATGGGAGAAAATCTTTATCACATGCACCTCAGATAGAGCACTAATCTCCAGGATATATAAAGAACTCAAAAACCTTAACACCAAAAAACAAATAACCCAATCAATAAATGGACTAAGGAACTGAACAGACACTTCACAGAAGAATAAATACAGTCAATCAACAAACATGAAAAAAATGGTCATCATCTCTAGTTAGATGATTTCTAATTAGAGAAATGCAAATTAAAACTACCCTAAGATTTCATTTCCCTCTAATCAGAATGGCAATTATAAAGAATACAAGCAATAATAAGTGTTGGTGAAGATGTGGGGGGGGAAAGTTACACTCATATCTTGCAGGTGAGACTGCAGATTGGTACTGCCACTATAGAAAGCAGTATGGAGATTCCTCAGAAAATTTGGAATGGAACCACCATTTGAACCAGCTACCCGACTCCTAGGCCTATACCCAAAGGACTTAAAATCAGCATACTACAGTGACATAGCCATGTCAATGTTTATAGCAGCTCAATTCAAATAGCTAAATAATGGAACCAACCTAGATGCCCTTCAACAGATGAATGGATAAAGAAAATGTGGTACATATACACAATGGAAATATTACTCAGCCCTAAAGAAGAATGAAATTATGGCATTTGCAGGTAAATGGATGGAACTAGAGAATATCATGCTAAGTGAAGTAAGCCAATCCCATGAAACCAAAGGCCAAATGTTTTCTCTGATAACTGGATGCTGACCCATAGTGGTGGGGGGTAGGGAAGAATGAAGGAACTTTGGATTGTGCAAAGGGGAGTGAGGGGAGGGGTGGGGCAGTGGGGATGGTAAGGACATATTGAATGAGACACACGTTATTACCCTATATACATGTATGATTACCCAACCAGTGTTACTCTGCACCATATGCAACCAGAGGAATGAGAAGTTATGTTCCATTTGGGTACATGTGTCAAAATGCATTCTACTGTCATGTATGGCTAATTAGAACAAATTAAAAAAGAATAAATACAATATTTTCCAAGAGAATACATAATATGCCATGCACACATGCGTAGTGTAAATTCACTTCTGCCTGTGCTCTTTCACTTGCTTCTACTTCTCTATCCCCCCTGAGCTAAGCAGTGAATCTTTATATGCAGTACATTCTTATGAATAATTAGCAACCATCCTTACTGAGAGTGCCAATTCCTATCTAACCAAGAACATAAAGTCAGAGATTTTTCTGTTGCTGTGGAGGAAGTAGACATATATTTTTAATTCCAATAGCCCAACAACATATTTCTGTTTTTATTCCAATAACACTAGCAATGGTGATAAGAAAATATATTTAGTGGTTGTTTATTTCAGTTTCAAAAACTATTCTATGTGGTCCACCTGGATTATCTTGTATCACTATTTTCTCTATTTTGCAAGTGAGGCTCAAAAATGGCAGGCCTTCCTGCATCACAGGGCTACTCCTACCTGGATAGAGGAAACCAACCTAGCAGTTCTATCTGCAGAGCCCATTTGTTTAATGAAATATGCCACTTTGAGTTCTGCTGAAACATAAAACTCCAATGAGGAATAAATATACTCTAATTTCACTAGGGTCATTACTGGAAACAGTTATTTGAGGGTAGATTTGCTGTGGAGAAGACTGGTCATTAAGGTACTTGGAGACTCATAATTAATTGTTCTCGAAGCATGACACCATTATTTTTTTCACTTTTTGTAGATATCTAACCATATGAATTTTACTTTTTGTACGATTTTTTTATTTCCTGAAATTTTAACTGCTGTATTTCTTTTCATCTTCATTAAATGCTTTTATGTTTATTATTCCATCCCTCATTAGATGTGTTATGTTTAATTTGTCTTAACTTGCTTGCTTCTCTAGTTAAACATCAGTACCACTTATTTTTCATTTGTTCTTATATTTTTTTAAAAAAAATTAGAGATTGAAAATTTACCTTAAAGAAAATTTACCATTTTAACTGTATGCTACCAGACTAGATGCTCATACTGATTACTTTCAATTTAACAATTATAAATATTTTGTCATTTTCATTGATTTTCTTATTGAGTCTTTAGTTATTCAGGAGTTTAAGTTCTCTTAACATGTAGAAAATTTCAACATTTCATTGTTAATTTTTAATTTATTGCATTAATAGAAAATATGATATACTTGATATCAATTATTTAAATTCTCTGAAACTTCCTTTGTAAACTATTTCCTGGTAAATTTTAATAAGTGTTTTGGCAAAGAAAATATATTACCTCTTTATTGGAACAGATTTCTATTATAACTACCAATGCAAAGTTTTAGTACTACATTTCAGAATATCTGTAAAGTACTTATGACATTAATAAATTTTTGATGGTTTGTCCAGTTGGTTTCTGATAGAGTTGCTATCATTATGAATTTGAGACTTTCTTACCATCATTTCACTTGTGCTTGTTTTATTTATTTTCAAGCTATATGTTTAAATGCACATGAGCTTCTGAATATAATGTGGTTGATGTATTTTTCTTTCACAATTATGTAATAACCTCTTTTCTTCTTAACTATGGAAGTGTACTTAAATTCCATTACATATTATATTTATTAAGTTCTTTTGGGTTTTTTATTTGTAATTGCCTTATTTTACATTATTTTATTTTTTAACTATGTTTTGGGATTTTGTTCATGTATATAACTTATGAATGGCAAATAGCTGAATTTTAGACCTGAAAGTTGAATTCAATCTGTTAATACAGATTATAGTTTATGATACATTTAAAATGATTACCTACATATTATTTTGTTTTCTGATTTAATTTCATATTATTTGTCCTATTTCTTTTCCTTCCATGTTTTCTCATAGATTGACAAATACACTATTTTTTTTTCATTTCTGATTTTGACACTCTAAATTGTGTTTAATCTTTTAGTGCTTACCTTCATTGTTACTAAAGACTTTTTAAAAACAAGTATTATCCAGAACTTCTAATCTCTATTTTGACCATATCAAGAATACACTTTTAGTGTTTAAGGGAAAATTTATTTCCCTTCAAATCTTGGCTTTTGATAAATATTTTGTATCATTTAAAACTGTCCATGTCTTTTATCTTTACAAAGTGAATTAGCTTTTTAAAAATGAGAAGTAGTTAATTAAATTTAACAGATTTCATTAATTTTGATGATCACCATTCTATTGTTTATTGTAGTCCAAAACTTTTCTTTTTTTTTTGTTTTATTCTTACTGAAATATGTTTTTGACAGACTTTTTGTTTGTTTGTTTTAGATAGGACTTATGAATTTACATATCTAAATACTATTGTGCACAACATAACATTTTAGTCAAAGACAAACCACATATATAACAGGGGTCTTATAAGACTATATTGCCTAGTGATGTTCTCGCCATCTTCATTTGTGTACATATACTCTAGTATGTTTGTATGATAATAAAATTGCCTAAAAGTGCGTTCTCATAACATATGGCTACATCTTTCAATGTTTCAATTTTGTTTCACTTTTCAGTGATATAGTAGCTAGCCATAAGCTTCTAAATTGACTAATTTATTTTAACATTTTGAATTAGTTATCCATAGTTTTCTAGCATCCATTGTTCCAATGAAAGGTCTCCTTCCCTAACCACTGTTACTTTGCATTAAGCATTTTCTTCTGGTTATATTTCAAGGTGCTCTCTTTACCTCTAATTTCATTGGGATCACTTCAGAAAATCTAAAACTCTATTTCATTTGATTTTTGTTTTTGGAACTTGTGCATTAATCCAAGGACTATTGTCTTTCTTAAGTTTTGGAAAGTTAACTGAGAGCATCTTTTCAAATATTGCTTTCCTGCTATATGGGTATATTCATACCCATTAGACATTACTATGAATTCTTAAAATTTAATAAAATATAATATTTTTAGTAGAACAAGAACTCGAAAAATGCAAAAACTAGGGGGAAATGAATGAAACAACAAAAGATAATACAGATGTGTATGCATAGCTCAGGAAAGAAGTTCAAGTGACATAAATAATGGCCATGTAGACTCAGGACAAAGGAAACTTACACAGTAAGGCATATGGAAGGTGGAATAAAGAAAAAATAAAATTGATATGAACAAAGAATTTATATAACTGGTCACTAACTGATGCCCTGTTAACATGTCTCCCAGATACACGTGTCACTTTTGTATTTTCTGGCTATGGAGATACAAGTTCAGAATTTTGCTGCACCAGATCTTGTTAGCCTGAGGAGTAGAGAGAGATTGATTAGGATAGAATACACACTTAAGTATGCTGTGCTGTACTGTCATCATATAATTGTCAGACTACGGACGTGTACTCGTCTTAGATGAGATGGTCTGTAGTATATAGCCAGATTGGTTCTTCATACATATCATTGAATATTTAAGCCTGGATTTGAAGGAGCCAAATAAACTAATTTAAAGTTTAAAATTATCTTCACTAATTCAAAATTACCTAGATATTGCATGAACACCAGTGATAAATTTTATTTTTAGTTAAGTGAAGGAGAACCATGGATATATACCTCTGCCTATTCACATTTTGCAGAGTAATCTGTAACATTTCATTTCTCTTGGGTCCTTTAAAAAATTAAAATCTGCTTGATTTACCCAAAATGTTTACACATAGTTGAAAAATCTAGATCAATCTTTAAGGCTTTGTTGTATGAAGGATCTATAATGAGAATGAGAACTGTGAAAAACAGATGAAGGATATTCTCCATATATTTAACTGATATCCCTGAGAAAGGGAATCAAAGTTATTTGGTGTTAAAAAAATTAAAATTAAGAAAAATTTCAAAATGTAGAAAAGATTCCACCATTATTTCAGGACGAATGTGAAAGGGAATCAATACCAAGGCATATCTTGTTAAAGTTATTGGATATTGACTATTAAAAAAAAAAGAACCTCCAGGAAACCAGAGTAAAAACAAAGAGATTATTAGATGAAAAAGCAAGATGGCCACAGACTTTTCCAAAGAATAATTCAGTGCTGGAAACCAGTAAACATCTACAAAAACCTTAAGAAAGAAGATATGATCAAATAACAATATGCCCAGCCAGGATGTTACACAGGCAGAAAGAAAAAAGACAGTAAGTTTTAAATTTTCAAGACCTTTCAGATTATAATTTAGTCCTTCCATAAATAAATGTCTATGGAGTCCTTTTAAGTTAATGTAATTATAGTAAAAGTAATTGGAATAGACATTAAATACACTTAAATATAGTTAAATGTAGGATTAAGACTTTAAAAATAGGTATCCATAAATATAAAATAATATCACTAAGGGGAAGAGAATCTAAAAAATTAGGGAAAATAGCCCAATCTCTTCATCATTAAAAGTTATTGGTCAAATGAGATAAGATTTTAAATTAATCAAATAATAGAAGTTTAAATATAAATTGGGGCAAACACCATACTTTCTCTTTGAAACACAGTCTCCTTTTCTATGTTAATAAAATTCAAATTCATTCATAAATAATGAGAGATCCCTTTATTTCAGGGAGTGGAGGGCTCTGCCCTAGCCTATGGAGATGAACTGAGCTGGGCCTATAACAATTACGGTACGTTTCTTACTCATGGTCATTGGTCATTTAGAAAAGCCACATAGCCAGCTTTGGCTAATAAAATGTAATCAGAAAGCAGTTGAATGGGACTTCCAAGACAACTTTTACCATGTTGGTTTTAAAATAAAGGACAATTCAGGACAATTCCCTTCCTTTGGCTCCTTATTTTGTCTACAATAGAGAAATGGTAACTGGACATACCAGATTATCCTTCTGACCATGAGGCATCAAGAGGGAGGAAAAGAACGGGAAAATTCCAGTTATGTGAGTTCTGACACTATGAAGCCACTGAACCAACATGAGCAGCTTCTTTCCTATCAATGTTTATTATATGAAACAAATAAACCTTGATTTTTTTTTATTGTTATATTTAGTCAAACATTAAGCTGCAGTAATTAGGCATTTTCAGTTGCAAATGGTGATGGTATTTAATAAAAGTCAATATTTCAAAGCATGTTAAAAATGAGTAAATCACTAGTTCACACCATTCAGAAAAAGAAGACCAGATGAATTAAATACTTATATATGAAAACCAGAGTTTAGAAGTTTTTAGAAGAAAATGAAAAAGGGTTGTATTACCACCTAGAATTGAAATTATTTTTGGATTCCTGGACCAAAACACATCATGAAGTTGAAAGACAAGCACAGATTGACAGACAATTCTGTAAGATAAATGAGGTAGAATTAAGAGCTTGGTGATTATGCATAACTACATATACAGAACATTTCAAAAAACTAAAAGGAAGGAATTTGAAAGTTTTCACCTGAAAGAAATGAAATATGTTTGAACTTATTTAAATAATATATAAAGTAAACATGTATCAATCATTGCATGATACCCCATTAACATGTAATACTTTTATATTGTTTTGTACCAGGTTACAAATATAAATCAAATTTTAAGAGTATAAAATTAACTCCATAAACCACTATGTTATACTCTCTACTCATCTCTGTGTGTATATTAATATAGATGAATAAAATTTTCAGCTTTTAAAAATATACAGGTTAGCTCTAAGACCTGTTTCCTACTGCATAGGCTTAATTTTGAGAAAGATGATTTTTTTTTTTTACAAATAACTCTAAACAACTCTATTGAAGCAACAGGTAAGGAATACAGACTCACTTTAAGTCTTCATTGAGATTATCTGCAGAAGGACAAGATACCAAAGGAAAGGCCTTTATGCAATTCACGTAGCCCTATGTGCTGTGTTCTTACTTCTAATGGTTAATTTGAATTGTCAACTTGATTGGATTAAGAGAACTGAAGTGGAGCCCCTCCCTAAGCATGGGCAGCACCACCCAATAAGATGGAATAAAAGCTGGAAGAACCAGGAAGCAGATGCAGATGTAAACCTGGATCATCTTAAATGGGTTCTTAATTGCTGCTTGGTCTGAGGATATTGGACTCTCACTTCTTTACTCTTCCAAAGTGGACTGTGCCAGTGATTCTCCAGGCAGTTTCCCGAAGTCTTGGTCTTAGACTAGGATAGCACTGTTGATCTTTCCTGTTCTGGGGCTTCTGTCTGCGTCTTGGACTGTAGCTGCAGATTCTTCCAGCTCTCCAGCTGCAGATGGCCATTGTGGACTATCCAGCTTCTGGTCATGTAAGTCAATCTAATAAATCCCCTTTTTATAATCATACTTCCTGTTGATTTTGTTCCTCTAGAGAACACTGACTAATACATTACTGAAAGATATCCTGCTTTTGTAAAAATAATACAAGACACAGAAGGAAAAGAATATAGATTTTAATTAGCTGAGAATATAGTTCTCTATTAGCTAAGTCATCTGCACATACTTTAACTTCTCTGGACATCTGTTTCATATCTTTAAAGTACAGACAAAAGTACCTAACTCACATATGATGTATTTAGTTAATTCTATCAATACCTGGTACAGTATGAGCAACATTCATTGTGTTTCCTTCCTACAAGACATTTTCTGTATATAAATTCTTAAAATAGGTTACTTTTATTCTTTCTATATGTTTTTTTAATCTTGTACTTTCCTATTTGCAGAACAGAATCAATTTTGACAGTGAGTTGGGGGACTGTACAAAGAAAAATCTACAATTACCACCTTCTTGACTTTCCTCATTAAAGGTTATCTAAAATCATATGCACAAATTCATACTATAAAAAAGCACAACAACTCATTCTCTTATGTTTTTGAAGGGGGTGGGGATGCTGGGGATTGAACCCAAGGTGTCATACATACCAAGTAAACATTCTACCACTGAGCTATACTTTCTAAACCCAAATGCAAAATATTAACCTAGAATCACCACAACTAAAACTTTATGCCAGTTATATACATAATTGACCAAGTCAATTATTAATTATGAAATTCCAGTAATGAAAATGTGGTTCAAGAACTAAAAATATTCTAGGCAAGATTTGCATTGTTAGAAAATTTATAAGATATATGTTATCTGCATAGATTACTTTCCACAATGTACAACAAATCATTTTTTTCTCCAATTCAAGGAATTGAACTCAGGAAAATCACTGAGCCACATCCCCAGCTCAGTATGAACAATGTTGATTCCATTTTATTCTAAATTATCTAATTATTAATAATTCAAACGTTTTCCTTATACTTTTTTATTTTGAGCCACTTTCATCTCTCAAAACACCTAGCCATTGATAAGAAAAGAACTGTAGTAAGTTTATTCATATGAGCTACTTTTATTTTATTCATGTTCATATTCATTGAATGATTAAATGATCATTTTTTCCCTTGCACTGAGAAGAGCAATAATGATACCTTCTGTAGTTTTTATTGAATTTCTCTGATAATAGCCTTACAAACAAGTGAAAATGAAATGGAAGTTATCAGTAAGTTTTCTTTTTCATTCTCCAAGTTAAAAAGTCACCCAATTAGACTTTTGAAAAATCATTAACAATTTAACCACCTTTCCTCCATCTTCACCAACCAAATAGCTGTCTTAATCTAAGCCCCCATCATTTCTTTCCTGGACATGTCACTGCCCTAAAACTCTCTCTCCACAGGATATTACATTTTCAAAACACACACCTGATAGTGTGGAGTCTCTGGTTTTAAAATCAGTTTTTAACTTGGTGGTTAGTATGTACTTAGCATTCAGGCAATTTTATGTTTACATAGATAACTGTACAACCTCAAGATTTATCTTTGAATAATGTTATTTCTTCTAGATAAGTGTAAAGAATGTGGAAAAAATAATATATCATGGACTCTCTGGATGGAAAAGGGATTTTTTTTATGGGAAAAGAAAGTGAAAGAATATTGATACATTGAGTTTAAGTTGAATTTACAACTTATTGATTGGGCATTAGGACAGGAGGGTACCATTTTAGGATATGTGGCCACGAAGATTTATTTTTTTTTATGAGAGCAAAATTTTTGGAAATGTACCATGTATATTTCCAAAAGGAATATCTAAGCTTAGGCAGAATGAAATGGATTTGAAAAATAGGCAAATCTTTATAGATACATTTTGGTGGGCTTATCTTATCACAATAAGCAAAATAAAGTCCTTTGACAAGAGGAAGAGTCACATGTCATTTTCATTGATTTTTGTCACTTCATCATGCAACAACAAATCTATTGTCAACACGAGTGGCAAATCTCAGAGGGGGAAAAAAACGTATAAGTCAAGGCCATGAAAGCAGAAGATATACTTAGGCAATTGTCTATTGTAGCTATAATGAGAGGGCTTGTTGCTTTTCAGGATACTATTTGCAATACACTGTATCCAAAGAGATAGTAAAGGCCATTTTGTTAATTTAAAATCATTGTCTCTCCGTCACTATGAATAGTTTTCTTAAAGAGAAAAAATAAGATTTATATCATAGCCCTACTAATGGAGTATTTTGCCCATAAAGCACTACTAGTTTGTTAGTTTGCTAGAGTTGCAGTGACAAATCACCAAATACTGAGTGGCTTGAACAATAGAAATTTATCATCTCATAGTTTGGGGAACTAGAATTCCAAAATCTAGGCTCTGAGTTCCCTCTGAGGGACCTAGGGAAGGCTCTGTTCCATGCCTCTGTCCTAGCATCTATGTGTGTTCCGTTGTTCACATTCCCTTACTTTTTATAAGAACACCTATCATATCAGATTAGGGGTGCACCTTAAGTAGCATGACCACATCTTAACTAACTATATCCACAATAACACTGTTTTCAAATAAAGTCACATTGTGAAGTACTGAAGACTAGGACTTCGTCTGAATTTGAGAAAATACAATTGAATCCATAATGGTTACTTCATTAGCCTTTTCATTGCCCAAAAATATTATGGCTATTATAGAAATCATCTTGTGCAAAAATATATTAAAGAAAATGAAAACATAGCCCTTATACTCAAAGAGGGTGCAATTTTGAAAGGAAGGTACACTGGAGATATACAAAAAGATATCTAAAAATACAAGGTAGTGAGTGCTGTGGCCAAATAAATGCTACTAAGAATAAGGAATGAGAGAATTACAGAAGCCTTTTACAGGAATGACTAAGTTGCACAGAGAAGAAACTTATACACTGAGAAGAACTTGAGCAAGAACGTAGAAGGGTGGAATACAAACCCATTCACACCTGATCAGGATTCTTAAATGGGGAAAAGTGGGCACAACGCTGAACTAACTCATTTGGCAACATCCAAATGCCAAGGAAACGAGATTGGATTGTGTCATATGAGCAGTGGAAGACATAAAAGCTTTTATTTGGAAGAGTAACATTCTAAAATAGTGTTTTGAGGAAATTAATTATAGCAGCATTATAAATGACTGAAGGAAGGAGATCATAGAAATAGCTCACATTAACCTCGTTAGAGGATAAACCAAAGGATGGACACTTCCCTTTCACATGGGTGAAATCCCCATCCTTCTTCTGAAAGAATTCATTTTTCCAGTTCTCTTCTTTTCCTGACACTTCATCAATTATGAAGCAATTGAAAACTGGAAAAGCTGCAGAAGTGGACTTACTGCTGCACCTGATTATAGTGTGTTGGATCATCATGAAACAGAATGACACTAATTTGAAAGCCCTGGCCTCAAAGAACCAGAGATCATTTCCCAAATCTACCAAACACCTGCAGTCACAAGATGAGGAACAAGTTCATGTCTCTGGAATATTTTAAATATTTTCTGAAGGTAATTATGAGCAGGTTCATACTGAAACTTGTTAAGTGAAGAAGGTCATTGTTATTCCTGGACTGCATGTGCAAAAAAATAAAAAACGTTATGGAACAGAGGAAGAGTCCCTTCTTTGAGATTCAGGAGACACTGAAACAAGAATATGCATTCAGTTTGGGGATCTCATTATGAGAAAAAGAGAGACATACTGCAGGAAGTTCAGAAGAAATCAACAGGAATAATTAAGGAACCAGAGTATTTACTCTAGAGGAAATATTAAAAGAATAAACAATGTACACGCAGTTGGCTAACTAAGGGAACATGAGAATTGTCTACAAATACCTAATGTGTGTAAACATTGAAAGCTGAAAGTCAATATAAAGACTACAGGAAGAAGGTAAAATTAAAAATTAGGCAATTAAATACAAAAGAAAATTCTTGCAGAATGCAAAAGAAAGCAAAGTAAATTCTTTTCAAATGGTTGGCCTAACTTCGCCCAGGATATTCAAATACAAAGTAGTCAATTATGGGTTCTGTAGGGTACAAGTACCCAGGAGTAAATGAGTTTTAACCCATAATATGTTACCTTTTTTTTTTCCTTTTCTACAAAACACGGTTTTTGATATGTGGTCACTGAAAGAGAAATGTTACAGGAGAATTATTTGGGGCTTATCTGGAATATAAAAATAAAATTTTTATAACATCTGAAATGTTTAGAGATAGACTGCTGTTTCTGGAAGTCAAGAGTTTCTAGTGACATCCTTTTCTATTTACAATAATTTCTACTTATTTGTAATTGGTAGAAATGAGTTGAATATTTGTATTGTTTTTCTCTTTCTCTTAGAATCAGGGAAATGCATTTGTTTGATTCTATACAGCAGGGTGGAACTTTATCAGGAACTGTTCACCTAGTTTCTTTGCCCAAAAAATCATATATCTATACCTCCTTTTTTGTTTATTGAGCTCATAGTTTCCTGTTATGATGCATCTCATATAAGAATTCCTTCTAGTTACTTTCAAACATAAAGGGAGTGCCACCCAGGCAAAATTGTCATCACCAGAATCATCCCCAACACCCTAGCATACAGCTTGTACAGAATTCAGAAAACATTTGCAAATTAAATGAAATGTTGTGATTTAGGAGATGAGAGGAGAGGAAATCTATCTTACCCTCTTTAATACACTACAAATGACAAAGGAGTTCCTGATTTTTCATTTTTGTTATGGATGCATTCTTTTTTTTTCCCCAAGATCATGACTCCTATTTCCTCACTGGTAAAGGTATAATATTTCAAAAATAGTTTCATAAAAAGCACAACTTCTGGCACATTTCTATTTTTATGCAAAAGTACAGATCAAACATCTAACTTTGGATCAGACTTACTATGCAGAACCTGAGTTAAGTGAAGTGTTCTGGAACTGGAGATATATTCCAAACCCTTATGTCCCGCATTTGTTTTTCTTTCTTCAGACTAAATCTCAGTTTGTGCAGATGGAAGTCACTCCTGCTCTCACCTTGTGCCATTCTACGTGCTTCAGTTTGTCTCAGGGAATCTGTTTAGGAAGGCAAATAGAAATACCTCATAAGACCAAGGAGAATTAAAGTTATTAAATATTTTTTGACCACTACTGGATCAAAGGATGCAGCCTGGGGAAGACTGATCTCCAGCCCATCACCAATCAGACAGCAGCTTTGCCTTTTTTGCTTTCATGGTCTACTTTTAATTTTAATGTCGTTTTTCCTATTATCCCAGTAGTCTGGCATGTTACAATTCCAAAATAACAACCTAATCATTTTTCACAAATAGGACTTTAATTCTGTCTGAATCTTACAAACTTTCTACATAAAGACACTTTAAATTTCAGTTCATTGTATAAAACCAGTGGACAAATTTTCTACCGTTTTAAACTTCAGCCAATAAAAATTACTGCTTATTCCCTGACTGGCACTAATAAAAAGTTAATTCTATTAAAAACTTACATATAAAAACACATATTCTTATAATTCAAACTTTTATTGCCATGTATGTTCCCTTCCATTTAAATTTTAAGAAAGCATTGGTGAGATCAGGTGGGTAGTAAATTGATCACGAGTCTGTACCCAACGAATGTGAAGACATATGGTACCACTTGGAGCTGGAGAGCGAATGTTCTCTTGGTCTAGCACAGTTCATGAAGTGAAGTGTAAAATAGGACACAAGTGACTTGGGTACAGTCATTTAGCATCTGTTCCAGTCATGTTAATTCAGGTTGGACATCGTAGGAAGGCAGGAACATAACATGATGCAGAAACACTTAAAAAAACATAATTGCCAGTTTAATAGCTTGGCAAGAAATGAATGTTTAACCTCTGAGGTAAGAAACTGGGTTTATTTTAACAGGAAGATTCCCCACTACCCTGAAACCATGGCAACACCCCATGAAATAAAAATGCCCTTCACTCCAATAGAGGCAATGATTATCATTATCCAATCATTGATTCATTCACTCATTCTTCAAATCTTAAATAAAAACATGAAGAGTGATTTTTAAAGAAGTATATCTTAGCAATAGAGATAATAGTGAGTGTGAATGAGTGCCAGAATAAAATAAAAGGGAATTTAACAAAAATAGTTAACTAGTTTCACACTGGAAAAACACAGAAAAAATAGGTAGAATTTAAAAAATAATATGTGATCTAAACCATTTTGGTAAGGTTCTTAACGGAAATTATATATTTTAGCCAACTTCTTGCTTTGTGAAGTAGGGGGAAGATGATTTCTTATGCAAGCTTTGGCCTGTAAAGGAGAATTAGAGCATACTTCTCAAATTTATATTGTTTTGTGGTTACAATCAAAATTTTAGTTGATTTATTTAAATATACCAAATGCAGCCAAAAGCATCTGAGTAAATGTGTTGATTAGCAACAGCAAGCAGTGAAAATTTTGTAGTTCATAATGTATGTTTAAAGAATAGTTGGTAAATCTATGAAATAAAAATGTTATGTCCTTCATATACAAAATGTGGCAAGAGGAAAGCAGCATAATACAGAGGGAAAGAGCACTAAACCGGGAGTCAGCAATGGCAGTTTCTACTAATAGGCAAGCGTTCATCGCAAAGTCAATTACTGTGTGCTTCTGAGTCTTTATCTGTAAAACTAGTGAATGTGACCAAGGTCTCTAAGGTTGCTTTCATCTTTGAGGTATATTTTAAATTTTGGATCTTTAATCATTAGCAAGAAATTATAAAGATGGATTTTCATTTCTAAATAAAGTTGGTATTGTTTAATAAACTTCTGTTTGCCCTGAGCTATACATACTGTTAATGAACCTCCATTAACATTAATATCATCTATTTCTAAGAGAGTTTATTGAAAAGCAGCCTGAGGATGGAAAATGGAATGTTTCTCTGAACCATGCCTTTAAGTATTTTTGAAAATTGGACTCACAATTTTATTCTCATTTATTTCTTCAAAAAACATTTATTGCTTACTTGCTATGTACTAACAAATATGCCAGTTATTGGAAAGTAAGACAGTTGCAAAACTGTTTTGTAATCCTGTTGGCTATTTTTAATATTTGCATGTCTTACATAATTCTTATTGATTCTTATTTTCATAATAATAGGTCAAAAATCCATTTTCTATCCAAAAATGTAAAATTTAGTAAAAATTTTAATTTGTAATATGGATAGAAGATTTTATAAAAATTGGCCTAGATAGCAGAGTTAACCTCCTAATAATTGTCTTCTAACAATATTTTAAAATAATATTGTCTGTGGATTTTTTTGGGTTGAATTTGCTCTACTTTTCAACTAAAAGACTTCAACAAAGGAAAAATAAGAAATATGAAAAAATACATTCTCATAGCTTTGGAATTCATTACTCTGGACCTATTTCTATACAATGATTTTTTACTTCAAAGGAAAACTAAAATTTCATTGAGCATTTTAATGTACGGTAACAAGCAATATGTCAAGTTTTATCAGTTAATATTTTCAGTATACTCTAATAGGTAAGATATAAGTATAATCAAAATTAGTATAGTGTGTTTAAGTGCTTTCCTAGTTATGAATTTTTAAGTATAAAAAGAAAGTACAGCAAAATGAGATAATTTTTATATAGTGGTGTGCATATGTGTGTATAAATTCTGTATGCTTGTAAAATTTCAGAAAATCATCCAAACACACTTCCAGTCTCATTATCCATTATTGACATACCCATGGCCCCAATCCCTGCTCCAGCCAAATTTAGACAACCCATCCACATTTGGCTCAATAGCTTCCCTTTAAGTCCACTTTTATTCTCAAGCCATCCCCACCTGCAAAAAATGCAACATTTCTGTGAAACATATTTCACATGAAAGGCACATAAAAAGTATACTGGTAGATTATATTATTGTTCCAAATTTTTTAATACATCCTCTAGTTAGAAAAATCACACAACCCTTATCCAGCCCTTGGAGGCCCTCCTGGACAAGAAACTGTACTCCCTGACATCCCACGTATTGCTTTGCACATGATAAGTTCTCAGTACATTTAAGACATTGGAAAGAATGGGAAAGATGTAGACTATCACTATATCAAGTATCTTTCATAAAAAGCAAATTTAGAGACAACTACTTAGAAGAATTTAATCTTTGTATAAACTATCATTTTCAGTTTCCTTGGAAATCAGTGAGACTTCTAAAATATACCATCTAGTTTGGACAGTCCCTGAGAAGAAAGCCTTTTTTTATTTAGCTTTATACCCCTTACAATACACACAAACATGAATAAATGTTTCCCCATTCCGATTTGTAGCAATTAAATACTATGTAATCAAATATATGTTAAGAAAATTTGGAATATGTTAAGAGAATTTGGAAGCAGTTCCTTGGAATTTTAATCATGACTATAATAAAGCAACAGGTAATCAAATATATGTTAAGAAATTTGGAATATGTTAAGAGAATTTGGAAGCAGTTCCTTGGAATTTTAATCATGACTATAATAAAGCAACAGGTGACTTTGTAGCAAAAATGACAAGTAAATAGCAATTCTTGAAAAACCTACCTGTAAGGTCAATAACAGTAATACCAGTAACTATCAATAATACTTATGAGGATAATAGTTAACCTACAATAAATTGTTCATGCTACAAACTGTTCTCAATCCCATAATGTATTAACTCATTTTATTTCCTTTAATAACCCAGTGAGGAAAACATTATTATTAGTTTCTCTGTTTTACAAATCAGGAGACAGAATTAAGAGAGATTAAGAATTTTACTCTGTTGCTAACTATATTCTAGAAGAATGCTAAGCACCTCTACAAACATGATCATGTTCAATTCTCACAAGTACCTATCCAGGTAGGAAACATTTCACTAAAGAGAAAACAGATTTAGCAAGGTTAAATTATATTCCAAAGTGATAAGGTACTAAATGCTAGGATCAGAATTTGAATAAGGTTTGCTTGATTTCAGAGAATGAGCTCTTAATCACTACCCTACTCAGAAAAGAAGCACACATATACACACACAATACATACAACACACATATACAAATATCCACATGTATATACCTGTGAACATGTATAGCACACTTACCAATTTGTGAGATATACTGTTTAGCATGATATAAAATATGTTGAATGACAGAATGTTGATTCAAAGAGTTCTCACAGACAAGGAAAGGAAGAGACTCTTACAAGAAGAAACTGAATAAGAATAAATATAACGCCCTGTATTAGAAACCAGTGAACCACAACACAAATGAAGAAAAATGTAACTTCTTGAGTGTAACATATCTGATAATCAAAAGGATCTTGGGGGTGGGACTTATGCCTATTAATAAGTTCAAAAAGAATCAACACTGTGGAGTTGCCACCAAATGTCAAATTATTCCGAAATTATTGCAGTATAAATGCACACCTCTCTATTCTGTACAAAACCATCATACAATGACAATTTTCAACCTGTAGAATTGAAGAAGATGTGACAGCTGTCTACAAATATTAGTAGGACTGTATCAGGGAAGAAACTTATTGGCTTAACATGGACCTAAATGGAAGACAAGTCTGGGTAACTACAAAATGTCAGATGTTTGGTTCAATCCAACAAAGATATTCATATACACAGAAGTGGTTGCTTGATGAAGATACTAGCACTCAAGAAGTGGCTATAGTACAACACGTTGAGGGTAGGTCATATTTAATGTCTCTTCCAGACCTCACTTTTATCTGATTCTTTGGAGTCATATGTAAGCAGAAGAAAAACAAACCCCTAAAATTTTGAGCAAGATTCAAACTAACAAAACTGACAATTGAATAAAATGGCAAGTTACTTAAGACAATAATTCAACTTCTTCCCACAATTCTTAAGTCGGTTTACTCATCTGTGTCTTTCAAAAGTCAGAGCAAAGAACCAGGTGATATTTTCCCCAATAAGTTCTTGTCATCCCATAATAGTACACTGAAACAAACATTTTTAAATTATTAATATTTTAATCCACTCCAGCTGTGCCATCTTCTCTTTCTGGCCCCAAACATGAAACACGACACTATTTTATGTGTAAAAGTTACTATTTATGTGAAATCACATTTCCAAAAAACTTCAAGAATTCAGCTCTGGGAAAAAACTAATATATTCTTTTTCTTCCTTATAAAGAACATAGTGAGTGAAAAAACAAAGAAAATGTATATTGTTGCTTTAGTTCCAGACATTCCCTGTCAAAAGGTGTCCCCCAACCCCACCCGACTGTTGTTTCCAGCATTCTCTGTTTCTCCATCATCCTTGGCTTGCTGAAGTAGCTTAGTCTATAATAAAGGCAAGTGAGGGTCGGCTTGAGACTGCCATGAAAACTCACATCCATATAAAGCATTTTTCCACTTTTGTTAAGCTTCTTATCACACACACACAAAAGAAAGAACTCTCTCTCCTTCTCTCTCTATGACTCTCTCTCCCTCTGCCCTTTTAAAATGATCGTTCTAATTTTATTGAGACTCTTGCTAGGGTACCACACTACAGTTCACTCACTATAGGAAAGTGAACCCCAAAGAGCCAGCTTGCAACTATGACAAACCATTTCCACTTCTTATGTTAACATTTCATCTCAGAGGACTCTTTTCTCTCTCTGACAGTTGCAAGGCGCTTCTTTGTCTCTACTGTGCTTACTGTGTGAAGGTGCGTCATGGACTACAGTGAAGTGAACTTGAAATTGCCAACCTGAAGCTGGCATACAGTTTTCAAAATTTTGTTGAAGTTGATGCCCCCATGGGATTTGTACTGTCCTAAGCAGGAGTTTAATCTTTCATGACATTTCCCTTCTAAGATAGTCTCAGGGAGAGCCAATACACCAACTCTACTTTGGGGGAGTAGTGAGAGTAGATGATTTTGTGGTAGTCATTTGATCACACCCACGCCCCTCTCTCTAGTCTATCACAGGTGTCCTTTCTCATTGTTCTCTCTTCTCTCTTCTGAACACACTTGGTTCTTTAAAGCAGAGCAGTTCTAAAATGCTAACTGAGGCAGCCCTCTCAACAGGAGGGTTTCCCAGCAAGTGAAACTAGAAGGCATCAAGGCTGTCCATACCAAAGCCATAGGCAAAACTCTCTTCTCAAAGTTCATTGCTGTGTCCTCTGCTAACACAAATGTCCCTAGCAAATTTATGTAAAGGTGCGGCTGCTGTTTCTTTTCAAGGGGATATTAAGTATGCCAAATCTCATACAAATCAGTAATTCTTAAAATGTGTCTGAAGACGAGCTGTATCAGCATCACCTGGGAACACATGACAAATACAAATTCTTGGACCCACTCTGGACCTGTAGAATCTAAACCTAATCTGTTTAATCAAGCACTCCTGGTAATTCTGATGCACAGTGCAGTTTGATCACCTAAGTAAACTAAATTAGTATCAAGTACTATTGCAATTGATAGAAATCTGCTGTGGGAGTGGAAGCAAATGAGTATACAATGATAAGAGGGGAGAGAAATGCAATTATGGAATAATAATTTGTGATACAGTAAACTGGATTTTAGGTAAATAAATTAATCAAAAAAGGCACCTCAAATATCCAGACTTTATTTGAAAAAGATCCTAAAATATCAGACTAAAGATAGTACCCCCGATCAAAAACAGGTGATACTACTAAAATAAATATGAGGGTCAGTTATTGACATGAATACATCTTGAGCATCTGTTCTATGAGTTGCTCTGTACTACAACATACACACACACAAAAGGAACAAAGTCTCAAGTCTCTGAGAGTCACTGGGACGTTTACATATAATGATATGATCCGAAGGAGAAAATAACACAATAATGCACAGATAAAGTACTCTGGAAGTTCATAGGAGGATGAAAAATTTTTACTGGATGAATCAAGAAAAGGTTTTTGGAAAATATTTCAATTCAGTTTATGAAAAATAAATATAAAGGCCAATAAGTAAGTGAAAATTATACTAACCTTATTACACAGAATCAGTAAACAACTGAAAGTTATAGTTTTTACTTATTAAATCGGTAGCACTTTAAAAAAAAATTAGTGAGACTGCAATGAATGAGAAACTGTCAATCACCACTAATAGGGAAGGTAAAGTGGCCTATTTCTGAGAGGAATTTCACACATCGAAAGTCCTAAAAGTGTTTATGCTATTTCAACCTAGTAATTCCATTGTAAGAATTTAAACAGAGGGAATAATCAGAAATAAGTACAACGTTTTTTATTCAAGAATGATCATGGAAGGAATAAAAGATTTTAAAACATAAATGTTTGAAAACAGTGACTTAAATAAATATAGCACATGGGTCTGAAGGAATAGTGTGTTACCATTAACATCACTTTGCAGAGCAATGTGTATTGACATTAAAAATGCTTATGGCACATTTTCGGGTGTAAAAAGGCAAGCCACAAAATTTTATCTATACTCCCGATCTTAATTTTTATTTGTATTTCTATCTATGCAGTATAAGGTCTGAAGAGAAATGAGTCAACATTTTATCCTTGGTTAGTGTCCACGATTGGGCTATTTTTTTCCCCTTATATTTCTGTACTTTTGATATCTTCTAATAAACTCAGAATCAAATCTATCCCTTACCAAGGCTCTGGTTTCTGCCTTTTTCTGTGACCTCGTTTCATATTTCTCTCCCCCTCACTCTCTGATCTCCAGATACTCTGGCCTTCTTTTTTTGCTCCTCAAATATACCAAATGCAGTTTGGTCTTGGAGACTTTGCACCTACTGTTCCCTCTGCCTGGAGTGCTTGGCCCCAGGTCATTGCATGACAGGCTCCAATCTATCACATCCACAGAGAAGCCTTTTTTGACCACCCAAACGGAAGTCACCTTCATGCCCCAGACAATCTTCCTGTCCTTATTTTTACATAACTTATTATCTGAATTTATCTGCTCCCGGATTTTACTTGTTCCCTCTCCTTCCTCTAAAATCATGGCCATTGGGAACTTGGCTATCCTGCTTATTTTGAATATTGCTATATTTATGAACTGTGAACAGTGCCAGACAGAAAAGAACCTCATTCTACTATAATTTGTATAAAAATTGAAAATATAAGATATTGGATACTTCTTGGGAATCAAAATTCTCCTATATCTAGAATCTTCCTTCATTTTCATTCTGCTTTCTCTGCATTCAAATTTCTTGCCAATCTTTTCTGACTTGTCAGTGTCTAAACGTCCACAGGAAAAAAATAAGATCCTGAACAATGATGAAATGTATTCATTGATACATATTTTGCAGAGCTGGGATTGTAAAAAGGAAAACCAGCACAAGGTGCACTGAGCCAGAAAGCCTTCTTGAAGAATGCACCTTGGGTCTGTTAAGGAAGTGATGGGACACAGCTTTACGGAGAATTGGAAAAGGATATTCTACTTGTAGGGATATCATTAACTGGAATTAAGCAAGCCTTATCTGATTGATCCCAGTAAAAAAAGAAAGCTATACCTGTTATTTTTGTTCAATATATTGCTTAACATTGTAGACAACATAAACTACAATCTTTACAATTTCAATGTTGTATAATTTAAAAAAATACTTTTTGTATAATAAAGAAATTAAGTCCCCTGGTCCTAAAACAGAACCTCTAAATCTTAAGTATTTCCCAAGTGATGAGTGTCTTTGTTATTCACAGTAGGTGTGGGAGATCACACATAAATTTGCCCAGCAAGGTGGCTCACAGTGGTGACCTAGAGAGATTCAAGATGAGGGTGGTTGGTCCTCCTATAAAGAGCAGTCATTAGTAGGTTAAGGCTTGTAGTTGTCAGATATTAGGCCAATCAGGAAGGAGGTGAGAAAAAGGTTTGCCTACATAATGAAATTCCAACAAAAACACCAGGTACAGAGCTGGAGGTATAGTTCAGTGATAGAGCAGTCGCTTAACATGCACAAGGCCCTGGGTTTGATCCCCAGCACTGCAAAATCAAAAAGACACTCATGTGAGCTTCGAGTTTGGTGATATGCATTGATTCATTAGGACAGTGGCACATCATAAAGACACAGATGTTTCATATTTCAGACCCTCCTAGGCACTGCTATATGCATTTTCATTGGCAGGGTCCTGATATTTATTCTGTATAATAAAAACATAATCCTAACTTTAACACTTTCAAAGCTCTATGAATCATCCTACTGATTTATCTAATGTAGCGACTATTGAACCTGAGGGAGTAGTGGGAACACCTGAAAGTGTAGCCAGTTGATCTTGAAGTACAGGCAGCTTGAAAACTCCAGGACTATGGCTGGTATTTGAAGAGAGGAGATGCTCATGACAGACTGCTCCCTTCTCTGCAAAGTCCATGCTAATTCCAAATCTTTATTGTAAGAATTGCATTGCCTTCAGTATAGAAAGTCTTGGTTCTTTGTGAACTTATAAATAGCAATGTTTCTTAACACATATGTCTATCAGAACTTCTGAAATAATAAGCCCATTTCCCAGATATGAATCAGTCTAAATTGATATCATATGAAGTCTCATCATTACTAATACTATGTCCATAAACAGATTTAAACACAAGCAAATTTAACTTAGTCATTCATCATTTAGAAGCAGATTAAATAAATAATAAAGCATTCCTGGATCTTCCAAATGAAAATCATAGAGGTTTTCATGTCCTGCAGTCTGATTTTATAAAATCAGAGATTCTCCCTGAAATCTCGTATCTTCTCAATAGTTGTAGAAGTTAAGAAATGATATCACCTACATGATTCCTATTAAAACTGGACTATAAACAAGATTAGAGATAATCTGGAGTAATATGCATTATACTACTTTTGTTTTTTATATATTTTTATTGCAAAAATGTGAGATTTATCTATGCATCATCTGTTCTCAAACAATATTTATAAGATCAGGGTTAGAGAAGAAAAAGAGAAGAGTTTTTTAAAGGCATCAATTGACTATGTGGAACTTTTAAATTCTTGGTGTTGCTTATTTCAGTGAAGTAACTACAAATATTTCCTTAATATGGCAAAACTCAGGAATTGGTCTAAATCTTCTGAAGAAGGAAAGTTTTCATGTTCATATCAAAGAGTTTCTTCTTTTCTTGAAAATACCACAATTGCACCTTTAAAAAATTCAATTTATTTTTACTTTTGCTTTGTAAAATACCAAAGTTGAAAACTATCCAGCTCAAAACATAATTATGGATTTAAAATATACAGAAAGAATAGACACACACACTAAGATCAAGGCTGAAGTTTTTGATCCTTAGAAGAACCCCTCAGGGAAGTGGATCAAGTAATATAATCGCCATTTTTTACTTAATGATGTGGAGTGTTTATTTTGAAAAGAGCAAAAATAGGCAGGAAATAAGCAAATCGTCAAAACATCCTAAATCCTCTGTAAAGCACCACAGCATTTAACTATGGGATGCAAAATAAACCAAACAATTGAGAGGAAGTTGAGGTTCTCTGAAATAGATAACACCATTCTTATTAACAGGCAAGAGACAAGGTTGGCTCTATACTTCGAAAAAGGTGTAGAGCCCAGATTCTCCCCTAGCAGTTTGATTGGTCAAAGAATTATTGTTTCTTTCACTTAAGGACTCACTAAAGGACTCCTGTGAGTCTTCACAAGTGCACATCATGCCCACTGGCCTCATGACTTCAACTGTAGGACAAAGACCTTGTCCTAGCTCTAGAGCACAACAATACTAATTATAACAATTGACATTTATGAAGTGTCAGTAACTGTATAGTGAGTATATTTATACTTTATTTCATTTAATCTTAGTGATAGCTCCATTAGGAAAGTAGCATTAGTCCTACTTTAAACCAAGGTGCTGAAGAAAACTCTTAAGTGGTTTGCTCAGGATTGCATAATGTTGACTACCTAGCAGCTAATACGTGGCAGAGCAAAGACTTCAACCTAGGTTGTCTTTCAAAACCCCAACATCTTATCCACTACAATGCACTGAAAACAATGGCTCTCTAAAAGGAAAATAGTGGAAAATAAATGCTCAGAAATTGGTCTCTAGAAAAATGTTCTCTGAAACTTTTAGATCCTCAGTTAAATCTGATTAAACAATCAGGAGTTGAATTGGAACCTCAATACAAGACAAATATTGAACATGACTCCATTTGTTGTTTGGAATATAAGATACTCTTGTATAAAGATAATTTAAGCTACACCCAGTCCCCTACTTTTACATAGACTACTTGAAAAAATGTAAATTGTATAGTGTATGAAAATCAAATGGATATACAATATAAAGTAGATATATAATATATATTTTATAGACTATAAAAACATTTTAGAAGCAGTCCTTGATGCTGTTTCCAACATTTCATACATTTCATACATTTCCTAGAGTTACATATGTTTTCTTAACAATTTAGTTCATGGTGATCTAGCTTAAGTCCAAAGAGCTTCCAGATTAGGCTTATGATTCATTGTTTGCAGCAATCAACTACTTCCATATTTCTCATAGTATTTTTAAGTTTGATAGATCTATAGTTTATACAGCTAGTATAAATATGCCCACTCATTTTCATCATCAGGTTACCAGACACTTTATCTTAAAGATCAAAGAGATGGTGCATATTAAGCACAATTTCTGATACATCATAAGAACTCAAGAAATATTAGATATCCTCATTATTGGTATCTCAATTACTATAAGCACTGCACTTCAGAATATAGGAAATCAAAAGGATCTACAGTGATAGGATTAATGCCATACCATTACTTGGCATTCAGATAAGCCTGCACCACAGTTGATTTGAACCTGGATCATACACTAGAGATACTGGGTACTTTATCATGATAGCACCATTCTTCCATTCTAGTAGTGCAGAGTAATCAGAAATTGCCCATTTGAAAAATGAGAAAATTTTCTGAAACTTTCAGTAAAATGTTACTCAGGTCTCTCTTCAAAGCAAAAAAAGATTTTTCCTGAGTTATATATACCTGATACTACCAATTGATTTGTCTGCATCATGTCAAAAATAAATAAAAGTTCAGTTTAGAAAAGAATTTCTGTCCCCTGAATCATTTATTGTTTTATATTCATTTTAATTCTGAGACATTGGTCTAAAGTTAATACATTAAAAACATTTAATGAAGCACTGTCATGGAACCAATTCTGACTCATAGTGCAAGTGAGCACTTTGAGAAGCAAGCACTTTGAGAAGTATATACCATTTCAAAATAGTTGAATACTATTTGGTGTGTCCAAGCAACAATTTACTGAATGATGTCAGGAGAAGCTAAATAAATAATGTAAAATAGTACATGCAGTAAAAAGCAGGGAGAAATTATAGCCCATATCCCATTATGTAAACTCACAGTAATATGTCCCTGAAAATATCTTAAGATGGGCTCTTCCCCCAAGGAGAAGAGAAGTATGCCTATTATGAATCACAATATTAACTAGGAAGGGGATGGTCTAATAAAGGGTGGGTGTGATATATAGAATCTAATGGTATGCTCTTGATAAGAAAAACAACATGGATGATTCTTGAGAGATAAGAATCAGTAATTTTAATGTAAACTTTTCAGTTTGTTAATTCAATCTCAATACTAAATCAGCTTTAGGACTTAAGGGGGCAACACCATCTAGTTCTAATTGGTAAGATTCCAACATCATAATGAGAGTCCTGTCATAACCAAAATTCTTCTTATAGAGAAGAGTAAGAATGTTTTAAATTTACAAATACAAATGTTGATAAAAATGTGTCAAAAGTTAAAAGCAAATTGCCTGAACCTTGAATATGTCCTTAGCAAACTGAAAGAGAGATACAAGTGGCTATTTCAGTGAAATTTCTTTGGCAATCTTTCAAAGAAATGAAGAAGCATAACATGAACAGTTTGTCAGGCCTCAGGAGTCTTGGTAAATATTCTATAAACAATGGCGTTTCAGCATTATCCCCAGTCACAATCACACCAGATGTTACGCTTCCAACCCTTAATCCCTGGCACAGAGTAAAAAATAAAAGGACAAAATATCTTTCTACTTAGGAAAATAGGGGCAAAAAAAAATGCAACTCTTCTGACTATCAGTTAAAAAGTGGTAGACTAGAGAGTTTTCCATTGAACAGAAATGTATTAAAATTGCAAATAATGGCAAGGTGGTTTTATCATATCCTGTTTTCTCAAAACTCAGCTAAACTTGAATTTTGCTCCTTTCACAGATTCGGAGAAAAAAAAATGAAAGAAAGAGATATAACCTTTGCAATAGTTAGTGGCAACTTTCTATGAGATTGGAAATGTATTCTCTGTGAAAAGAATTGAGTCACTAAGCCTTCAGACTGCATTCCAAAAGTCTACCAGGGACACTTCAATCAAGGGTGTGAGAATGTGACAGCCAGGGCCATTTGGGCTAAAAAGCATGGTACAGAATTATGTTGGTGAATCTAGTGCCCTCCAAATGACCTCCATGTGGCCATGGTATTAAGTCATGGAGACATCTATTCATAATTTGAAAATTTTTTCCAAAAAAGGTAGGAAAAGAAAGAGTCCTGAGTTCCCAGTAAGAATGCTAAATGACCCCATCTCCCAATGGAATTCTTCACTTTCATTTCCAATAGCAGCGAAGCCTATTGACCCCCGTGGTGTTATCCTTCTCTCTGCTCATGCAGTACTTTCTTTAATCTCTCGGATCAAAGATTGGTCAATAAAAATCATCTCTGCTTTTGTGGGGAGCAAACAAACTGCACTCCGTCCTATGATAATTGTAAGTTTCACAAAATTCTAGAGAAAGGAATCTCCATGTGTTGTTATTAAATTACCAAAGGGAGAAAACCTATCTTTTATTTGGCAAGTCCATTTAAAATGCACTAGGTTTTCCAAGTAAAGTACATATTACTTCTCTTTGGAATTTTTGTTCTGTATTTTTTTCTCCTTCTTCCTAAAAATTTTAAATGAATTTAGAATCAGTGAAAGATCTCTTACCAATGACCCTGAACACTGAAGTCCAATTTTTCTACAGAAAAAAATTACATGGAGGTGTCATTTTGAAAAAAGAACATCAATATAAATGACAGCCTCAATATGAACTGCCCTTTGCAATAAACGAAACATGCCTCGATCCCAAACGAAAAGGACAACTTCTTCAGTGAAAGAGTAGACCGGTTGTTTTCTCCATTAAAGTTTGGTCCACTTTACTAAGTAGTAACAAGTTTCAGTAGAAGATGGGAATGATATCTGGTTTTTGATAGTTTTATGATTAGTCAGTTGAAACCAGATGCAGTTCATTGACTTATTTTATAATATATTATCTAATAGCCACTCCTGCAAGATTCATGGTTCTTCTAATTATCACAAAGTTGGCAAATTGTTAATTCATTTGGGACAGAGTTTGCCACTGCCAACCCCATTAAGCATTTAAATTTTTATTTTAATTTCCTAATTGCCAGTCATAAGACAGACATACTGTCTTCTAACCCATGCTTCTTCCAGCCCTGTTTAAATTTTAAGTGATAGGAAATGAACACAGTACAAGTGAACTCTGTGGGAGGTATTATGAAGGCGTACCATCAGAGGGAAATAATGACCCCCTTTAAAGATATGGTAGGAAATACCAATTATGGGTAATAGTTACTCTGAATGCTACGAGATATTGTATCAGAAGGAAAAATGCAGCTGAAACTATAAAAATCTAGAAGGATGAAACCTAGAAGAGCAGTTAAATACCAAGAAGGAGAATTGATTCCCACAGAGACAGAACACATTCTTCACTAAGTTCATGTTCTCACATATTTTGCTTTCCTTTAACAGGGACAGTACTACTAATCTTTTCTGCATAAACATGTTCTCAATAACTTTCTACCGCAATAGGGAATCATTATCTTGCTTCCTATCTTATAGAACTTTATAAAAACAAATAAAAAAGCACTCCATTTAAAATCATCAGAGCAATAAAATTAAATAAACTCAAGAATTCCTATTACCTCTAATTTGAGAAAATTGTTCATTAAAACTTTGACATTCTTAAAAACCAGTAACTGTGATTTAAAAAATAAAAATGATTAATATGATTGGCTTTGGAGTTCAACTTGGACTACCATTATGGATTTATGTTTATTTTATATAGCTCTCATATTAATTAAGATTTGGTTTCTTCTGTAAAATAGAAATGTTTTTTAAAAAATCATTCTTTGTGGTAGGGATTAAATACAAATAATACATACAAAATGCCTAGAGCTATTCTAGGCTTACTCTAAGTTCTCTTAAGAATTACATTTACTGAGCACTCACTACTGCCAAGGTTTGTTGTTGCCACTTTTCCAAAGCTACTCATTTAAACTTCAAAATAATCTACAAGGCAGACATATGACAGTCATTTGTTGGAAACAACAGACCAAGTAAATAGCCGAGGCAGTATTTGAACCCAGCTAGTTTTCCTCAAGAGCTTGAATCTTGATCACCACACTATATTGCTTCTCTAGGTAACAATAACTTCCAGTTTGTCAGCTACTCATGTTCATGAATAGCACTGGAAGGCAAGCACTATCTTGCATTGGAAGCACCTGACGTTTGAAATCTCTTGACTTGGAGTCTAAGCCTGGCTTTGGCCTTCACTGGTGAGACTCACATAGGCAATCCTTTCAATACCTCTAACTTTCTTCTTTATTAAGTAATATGAGCTACCTCTAAATTCTGGAAATGATCACAAAAGATGATGGATATGAATATGCTAAATAATTATATTTTAGGGGTACCCTGTAGCCTAGGAAAAAAATATTGCACTTTGACTCAGTGATCCAAATGTTTTATGATTACATGGTTTTCAGACTGCACTTCCAAATGCAGACCCCTGAAGGTCCTCACCCCAAAATATTTTTTTCTACCACTAAGAATGCATTTTCATAAAGATTCCCAACCTAAATACATTTAAAATCTCTGAATTCTGTCGTCTATTACTTCTAGTCAAAGTTGAACTATTCTCTGACTATAATCAACTCTATTGTATACTAAAGAGATTATAAAATGTTAATTAATTTCAGGGTAAATTGCTTTTTTTTTTTTTTTTAGGAACAGTATGTTACATAGGTTTCTAAGGCTTGGAAAAGCTTAATTAAACCATTTATTTACAAAATGCCATAATGTTAGAGACAAAGGAAGTAGGAAGAGGGCATTGAAGACTACTTGTTCATCACTAATCTGACTTGATTGTATGTGTATAAATTAACCATTTTAATTCAATCCTTGAGACAATAGTATCTCAAGCATGTGTTTTCAAATACCTCAATATAAATACTAACTGCAAAGAAGTAAATTCTAGAAATACTCAGTATGATTTTCTTGTGCGTACTTCTTCCAGTTTCTTCACTTATGCATTCCTACATTAAAAAATACTGAACGTTTATTGAAACTGTGGCAACTGCTGTAGAAGAAATAGATATTCAATACAGAAAACTAAAAACATCAAAAATTTTAACATACTTTCAGGCTTTTGCAATTTTATACATAGTTTCACTTACATGAATGAACAAAACCTCATGTCTTAGTTTTAAATAATATGATTTTCTAAATGTAAGACTGATATATACTTATTTCAAAAATATTCATATAAACAGAAAGTTAAAATGAAGAAAAAGAACTCATCCAGAATCCTAGTTGAAAACCATCATTATCAACTGGTGTATTTTCTTAAAATAATGTTTCCTGTGCATTTTTAAAATGGTTGAGATGATTTTGCTTGTTTCCTTTTCTTAACTGTAAATAACCTGAAGTCATTCAGAAGACGTACATGGAAAGGAAGGTAGGATGGAGTCAGTGACAGATAACTGACACTGGATATTCTCTGTCAAATTAAAATAAAAGTCAGGGGCTGGGGTCGTGGCTCAGTGGTAAAGGACTTGCCTAGTATGTGTGAGGCATTGGGTTCGATTCTCAGCACCACATAAAAATAAATAAATAAAATGAAGGTTTATTGACATCTAAAAATATTTTTAAAAAGTCATCACCCAGTCATTTAATACAAGTTTAAATATGCAGAAATATTAGTTTCTCAATTACTTGTAATTTAAAAAAAAAAGAGAGAGAGAGAGAAAGAAGGATAATTTATTGTTCCACTCAACCCAAAACTAGTAAAGGTACAAAATGATATGTTTTCTTACATGGTCTCCTAACTTAAAAATCATTAACAGGAGCTGAAACAGAATAAATTTAGTTAAAATTTTCATTCTCAACAGTTACAGTCTTTTCTTTCAACATATTTATTTCCTAATGCAGGATATTGGTAGATAGTCTCAAGATTTTCAATACTTTTCAAACTTCAAAGAGTTCACAAATCACTTGGAGATCATGTTCAAGTGCAGATTCTAATTCCTTAGGTCAGGGTAGAGTCTTAGATTCCCCAGCCCTCACAAGCTCCCAGGCAATAGGGAAGCTGCTGCTGATAGAGAGATCATGGTTTCTGGCAAGATCCTGCAACTCACCCATGTAGAGGTGACTTGCATCCTGGTCTTTTACAGGGTATAGGCCCTAGGCCTTGAGTCAGGGAAAACTCTTTGAAATAAGAAAGTGTACCTTCTCACTTTCTTGTAGGTAATTGAGATTGGTCTGTTGAATGTTTTAAAAATTATTTAGAAATCACTGACATATTTTCATTCCAATTATTTTGTGGATCTTCATAAGGAGTCTAGTAGGGAATGAGGAGAAGAAGCAACAGGGACAACTAACTCTTCATTATTGAAATCAGAAGTTAAAAAAAGAATGTAACTAATATGAGCTGTTTCAAATAACCAGCAGTACAGAAGCTTAAAAGGAGAAGCTGCCCAATAAACTGTAAGAATAATGACTCCTACCATAACATGCAGAACTAGCTTTTTATGCTATTTCTTTCAAAGCAAAGTTTCCAAATGATATTAGCAGCCTAAACCTGTGGTTCCGACAGGTGAGTGTAGACATATCCCAGGAGAGTCCATGCCTGGGGCCAGGCACAGATGGCTGTCAGTGATCCTGGTTGGCATTAAAAACCTCCTGCAGCATGAGAACTAGCGCAGAATATAATTTAAACCACATTGCAAACAAAATCAAATGAGGAAGAATTTCACTTTTAAACATTCATTCACCAAAAGCAAAAATAAACAAAAACAACCTATCAGCATAGCCTCATCATGTTCCCCAGAGGCAAATGACTATGTCCACACATCAGCAGTTGGTTTCAGAGAGAGCTCTGGGAGCCAAGATAAATATCATTCTGCCCAGAAGCAGGGGGATGGGTATAATGACCTTCTGAAGTCCCAGTCCTGTTACTTAGGAACCAGTTAGGACTCCTTCAATACAACCAAGAAATGGCGATAAAGGGTTAGGAGGCAGTGGTCGCCAAAGGGCATCATTCGTTAACCCACTCTCAACCACACAAGGATGATACCAAAGAAAATATCATTTTTGTTTCCAATACCTGAAAACTTCCAAGTCTCCATGAGCAACTAACCCTATTGGAAGTCATCACATAGCTTCCCATTAGCATTCCAAAAATTTCTAGGGAATATTAGAATCTTTGGGGGTAACTGCACTGCTTGGTAAACTGGCAGACTTTTTTCACTTGTAGTTTTTACACAAAAAGTACAGAGTCAAAGTTTTTAAACTATCTTGACAGATTATTTCGCCTCAATGGTTCTAGACAAATAAAACTGATTTTGTGTGGACTTCAGTTATCCAGAATGGATAGTTTTCATTTTAACAGTCTATGTTATAAGGTTTGATAATTTATATTCCATAGATGACCAACTTTCAAAGACTTACAATACCAGATCCTGAACTCTTTTGCTAACCCTTTCTGGCAGTCTTTATCATGCATAGTTTGAAGAAGAGGGAAATCTGGCCAAAACCTGAATGATTTTACAACTTCATTACCAACCACTGAAAAGAAGACAAAACAAGAAGAGCCAAGCTCACCTCCTGATGTGATTTCAAGGAAGTCTTCCATCTTGATAGTGGAGAGATTTTATTATGAGACAGTATGGGTGCTGGGATGCATTTCCGTGTGGTTTGGAACAGGCTGTCAATTCCAAGTCATAATTATAATTTGTAAATGTTGGAGCAATTGAATTTCTCTGCCACATCCTTTAACAGGCCCCTCAGCCTCCCTTCATGGAATTCAACAGTTTATGATTTTGTACTTGTGAATTAGCCAATGAGTTCCCTTCCCCATTCTTCCTTGATAGACTATAGATTTCATGTTGACAGAAATGTTTTGTTTTTCCTTCTTGAACACATAGCACTTTTAAGCTTAGTAGCTTAATGTAGTTGGACCTCAGTCAATAGTCATAGAATAAATTTTAAATGAGTTTGGGATTTTATATACACATTTTCCTTGAGCTAACAGAGATTCACTAACGCTTTGACAAAGACATTTTTTGTACAGTTCATATTAGTCATAGGTATGGTGTATTAAAATACAAATAACTTTCAAAGGACTATCAACTTTATTTGTGAAACTGATCTCTCATTGTCTTACCATCTTTTTTTTTTTTTTTTTTTTTTTGTGGTGCTGAGGATCGAACCCAGGGCCTTGTGCTTGTGAGGCAAGCACTCTACCAACTGAGCTATCTCCCCAGCCCTGTCTTACCATCTTAAACTAAACAAGCAAATTGGTCTCATGTTTTGGACAGTGAGAAAAGAAAAAAGATTCCTAATTAGAAAAATTAATATACCATATACATAGAGAATTAGAAGCCAGATAGGTAATCATGCACTTGAAATACCTGCTCAACCACAAACTACAACTCCCCCATCACTAACAGAGTTTGTCCATTAGCTCCACAATTATATTAATGGAAGCACAACTTAAGTCACACAAATGCTTAATGACTTATTTTTAAGTTTGCATGTATTTAAAAAGCAAGCATACAATAGGTAAATGCATCTGCATGCAATCAATAAATAACACGATTTTTATTTTTTCATGTTATATAACATTTTTCCTATAAGAAATAGAAGAAACTCATCAGAAGATATCAAGGTTTATTTTTTAAACAAAGCACTCAGATACTAAAAAACTGAATACTTCATAAAGAAAATAGGTTGCTCTCTCCTAAAATTGCCTCTAATGTTAGCTGAATATTAATAAAATCCATAAACCATTAGTACATTATAGCTGCTTTGTTCTGAATTACATAGACCTTTTATGTTTATTCCTCAGTGAAAATGCATAAAAAAAAATGAAATCCACTCTAATTGTACTCTCTGAAGATAGCTGGTAAAATCATTTCTAGCAGCTATAAATCAATTGTAGTATTAAAATGACCTGCCAGGTGCATCTTCTGGGTATCAGACTAATTAAGGGAATGTATTAATTGCAACTATTCATCAACACCACCAACGTTGTTAGGTAACCCTTACAATGATTCTTTTTACCATATTATCTAGCAATAAAATTCCAGTTTTATAAAATGTGAAGAGAAAAAAAAAAAACAGAGAAAGAGAAAGCTAGGAGAATGGTTTCTGCTTCTACATTTCAAAAAGGTCTTATACAGAATTGCAGAGTGACCAGAACAGAATTGTATCTTACATAGAATCTGTAACTTACCCCCATGCTTGGTTTCTATTATGTTTTATTTTGATGACTACCTTTAATATGTCTTAAAAAAACAATTCTGGATGTTTAAAACCCAGTTATTTTACTACTTTTTATCAGATTAACTACTGATAAAAGCATAATCTGGATATACATGTTTGTGTGTGGATATTATTCATATGTATATCCATAATGCACTTAATATATAAGTATAAATACATATATATACACACACACACACACATACATTTTTCTTTATGTATAAAGAAGCACTGCAATAGGTGTGTGTGTGTGTGTGTGTGTGTGTGTGTGAGTGTGTGTATATACATATCCTTCCCCAGATGGAAGTCAATTAAGCTGTAATGGTAATTAGTATCAAAAGGATGTCAGAAAAATGTAGGCTTTGATCTTAAGTAGTAAACTGAGTAGGCTTTTGATATTAATTTCAAATGACGGCCATATCATTATTACATTTTCCATTCCTCAAAGGAGAAAAGAAATGTAAAATCTAGGAAATTGTTACAAAACAAGATGAGTCTTTTCTTTCTTTATGAACCAAATTCTTAGTGAGCACTAAGTGGCTCACAAGTTCTAAGACCAGCACTAATTCATTTTGTCATTATTAACAGTTTTCTGAGTTTCGCTCTCTTTAGTATGCCAAATAATACAAATGACAAATTCCAAGCAGAAGAGACCACTAGTTTCCATTCTTCTAGTGTAAGTCACTAGGAGAGGCAGCATTGATCCCAAATGTCCCTAATATCCACTTTTTAGAAATTGGTTTCAAGCTTTTGAAAATGCAATCCCCTTCAAACCAGGTTTTGACAGCCTGCTCATTTTTGGAGTATCCCTGCTGGAAATCTATTCAACATTTAGAACATGCCAGGTCCGTGGGATGGAAAACAGAGAGGACTTTAAGGTCCCTCTTACAGCCCTAGAACAACTGACCTCCCTGTAGTATAAATGGATAGACATGAAGTTTCTAGAGTCATGGGAGTTGGGTTTCCACACACTGGTGTTTTCAAGAACATCAAGTGGGACAATCCCCATCATGGACTGCCTCAGCATAAGTTGCCTGTCCATGTTTGGCCTTGGCCTGTCAGCTTAGACAAAGCTATGCTAAGGAAAAGGAAGTGCCCTCCTTCTCCAGGGTTGGAATTTTCCAAGTGGAACAAAAAATTTGTTTGTTTAAAAATTCCCCCTAAATCTATTTTACTCCCTGAAGTAAGCACACAGAGACAAGAAACGAACAGCCATGTTTGGAATTTCTGGGAGAGTGGATAAATTCTTCGACTCAGCCATGGAGAAGCAAAATCACAAGCCCCATATCAGGAATTGAAGCTGTAAATTCATGCTTGTTCTCATTTCTCAAGGGAACAGAAAAGGACCCAAGTCTGAAAGGACAGACTAATCCCCTCATATAAGAGCAACAGGAGCAGAGCCTCAGGCCAGAGTGCCCAATACTGCTAGAAATCCCTGGTGATAGGAAGCTTGTTCACTTAATCAGCCCTGTCTTCTGCAAGCACTGCTGGGATCTGAATAGTCACCAGCAGCTTTTGAGGGCCAGGCTTCTGAAGTTGAAGCAAGTTCAATTTGAATTTGCCAAAGGAAATGTTTAGGTTGCTCTACTTCTCTAGTGGCATACAAAAAGAGGGTGGAGAAGTAATTAAATCCCTGCCCACAAATATCTGAAATATTTTTCGTATTGAACTCTCAAAGTTAGCTCAAGAGAAAGAAATATACAATTTTAATTGTAATACCACTTATTGATCATTCACTATGTCAGGCACTTTGGGTGCTTTGCAAATATCAGTGAGTACTTTGCAAACAACACACACTTACCTTGTTTTTATCCTAGTCACCATTATAGGATAGTGTGAACTGATATTCTCCAAAGATAAGTAACTTACATAAAATTCCAAAATTACATGGAATAAGAATTTGAAGTAGGTCTGTTTGATAAGACCATGCCCTCAATCAGCAAACTATACTGAATGTTCTTGTGGAACTTGGAGACATTTCATTAGCACAAATAATAAACATACCCATCTCATTATTTTTTGTCACCACTCTGATTTTTGTTGACTCTACTATGCCCATGAAATGATTTTCTGTTTGGTCTATGTTTCTGAATTTCCAATACATTCCTGTGAATACCCTCCTGATCTCAAGAATTTAAAATTTTCATACTTCATGAAGGTACTGTTCCCATAAACAAAAGTTAAAATCCTTGTGCATACCATATTCCTTCACTAAAAAGGCGAATGCAGATTTTCAGATCTTTGTTTACTTACCTGGGTTTCCCTTCATATTTTAGAAATATTTTTTCTTTCTGAGTATCAGGGGATACAAAAAATGATCCATTAATAATTATCAGATTGTGAGCCTAAGAAAATTTGCACAGCACTGTACAGTATATGAAATATGCTTTTCTCTATTCAAAAAGTCAGTTTAGAACATAGGAGAGAAGCACAGATTAAGTCCCAGAGACAAAAGCTACATTATTGGGGACTTCAGTTACAATAACCATGACTGTTGCACCTGCCTAAAGATAAAACACCTTTTTTGAAGGTACAATTAAAACAACAGTCCAGTGTTTCTACATATTCATACATAAGCAAAAAAATAGTAGTTTTGAGGGTCTCATTCACAAACAGGGTCAACTTGCCAATGCTAACCAATGAGACAAGAACAGGGAAACAACCCCAAGTTACTTGAACTATGAAATAAATGTGTTTGGATATATCATTCTGGATAGAGGAATATTGTTTCTATTCCCTTTTCTTGGAAAACTCAAAAAGAAAAAAAGTTGTTTCATCATTTCTCAGACTCAGTCATTGTATCTTTGTGGATAATATTGCTGTGGACACTATGCAAAAAGAAAGACTAGATTCAGAAAATGCTCACAAGCTGTTCAATTTTCCCACTCAGTCCCATTGCTTGACACTTGGAATTCTCTATGTGGGAATAATTAACTCACTCAAGCTGACATTTTGCATGGCTCCTCATCTTTCTGTGTATATATCAAAGGTGCAATTATCTCTGACAACATTCAAGCTTATAAATATATTTACTGTGTCTCTTCTTTACCTTTGACACAGCACTCACCATCCATTAATCCTCTCAAATCCATCCATGCTCAGGCTCTGTCCTTTACCTAGATGATGTACAACATTATTTTCCACATATTTTTGCCTCCCTATTTTCTACTCCATTCTTAGGTAAAGAAAATTCTTTGTCAAGCATTTTGATCCTGCTACTTCACTTCTCTGGGTCAGCTACTGGGCCACAAACTCTGAAATTCAAACTTCAATTCTAATAGAAAGCACTATTTTAAGCAGCATTCTTTAGAAGAACGTTAGCTTTTTGCTCATTGCCCCTACTGTACCTCCTGTAGAACTTTATTTTATAACATGTTGCATTCCAAAGAGCATTTGTTCATTATCCAAAGTCTCATTACCTGTGAACTCCTTGAATGCAGGAATCATGGCTTATAAATCTTATAAATCCAGCACCTAGAATGTTGCTTGGCATAAAGTGACACTCATTAAGTGTTTGTTGAATAAATGAATGGAGAGGCTATTCAATGCCATCACCCTATTGCAAAGCTGTGCACATGTCACTCCTCCTCTCCAACCTGTCCAATGAGTCTCCACAAATTTAAAAGACCTCACCTCCAAGTTATGGCATAACGTTCTCTCTAAACTTCAACAATCTTCCCCCTTCTACATCAAGTCTTGTCCTTTCAAAGTGCTGATCAAATTAACTAAAATCCCTTTTAGAAGAGGTTTTTGCCCAACTAATTCCATAAATTAATTTGCAGCTCTGAGTATGAGGATGATGATGAAGAATACCAGGAAGAGTCTACAATGTTGATTTCTTTGTATCTCTTATCTTGTGTTTACAACAGTTTTGAAATTTATGAAATGAATGTAAAGTTATCCCCATTTTCGAGATGAAATGACTGAGACCGAAAACAATAAATAATATGTTAGTTTCAAATTCTTTTGTCACTGATTCAGACATCGTCTTTTTTTTTTGTTTGAGATCGTCTCACTATGTTACCCAGACTGGCCTCAAACAGATGATCCTCCTGCCTCAGACCTGAGTGGCTGAGTTTACAGGTAGGTGGCCCTGCACTCAGTTTAAAACACAGACTTGTGTGGGGGAAAGTGAAAAGGCTATAGGGTCAATTATATCTCTTTTCAAATTCTACCTTGACCCTTCATGACAATTTAAGGAGTCTGACCACCACTTTGTGAATTCACAGAAAGAGGATGCGAAGTCCAGAAATTCAGTTTCCTTTTCCTTGTCCTCAACCATACTGTTTTCCACATGTAGCCATCAACAAATGACTTTGATGACAGTGATGTCTATGACACTTCGTATCTTCTCCTCTCTACATACACAATATGAAGGAAGAAAGTAGATTTTCTCCCTTTTCATTGCCCAAAGATACCAAGGATCTTATATTCCTGGACAAGTGCTACACTTAAGATTTTTTTAAAATTAATGAAATTGGGGAATACTTATTTAATCATGTGGCAACTATCTAACTAGATCTACCATTATTATTTTAGGAAAATAAGCTAAGAAAAATATAACTATATTCTATTGAAAGATGAGAGACTTTCCTGACATAAAAGTAAGAAAAAATAGTTTAGAAATCATAACATTATTTCCATTTCATTAGGGGAGACTTTACCAGGATAATAGCATTTAAAATAGTTTTCTAATGGAACCTTTTAGTATATACCTGGATGATTGTCTCTCATCCTCAAAATCACAAGGGTAGATTTGACAACTTCAATTTCTTAATGTAGCTGTTTGAAACACTCATTCATCACACGGGTATCTCTATGCTTAGTTAAAGCCCTGCGCAGCCTTAAAATGGGAACCAAATGTCTCCTGTCAAGAAAGAGTCTTAGCACATAGTAATATAACCAAATGTTACAATTTGTCTTTTGACTGCCCTGGAATTTTCCTGTCAGGGCACTATTTCTAACTGGTTTGGTGGCACTCCTTGGTTTTTGCCTCTGACAGTCAGAAGGGGCTCCTGGAAATTATTGATCAGTTGTGGCCCTGCAGCGAGAGTCTGAATGCCATTCAGTGATGTGGCTAGCCAAGAAAGAGCGATATGCTGCAAGTTGTCCTGAAATTCCCACCATGCTGGTTTCCTTTAGGTTCACTGATGCCTCAAAAGGAAGTCTGTAAAGCAAAAACTCGACTGATGTGGATGGCAAGAGGAGGAAATACAGGTGGGATTTAAGGGTAACATCAAGAAAACATTTGTTAAAAAACATGAAACTCTCGCAGGTGCTTGTAGGCACCTTCTCTAACACTGCTACTTCAACAACACTGGCTCTCTGCAGTCCTTTATTCTCTGGTCTTCTCAAAGGGCTACGGAGCCATAAGCAACAACACAACAGGGAGTACTTATGTCAACCCCCACACACATTCCTGTGAACTGAAATATGAGGTGTGGCTAAGTAGACCTCACTATTGCCAGGGTCTACATATTTTATCTGTGCGCTCACTCCCTAGAATTGCTCTCCTATTACTGCCCTGATTGTAGCTAAAAACAATAAATGAAAATATGCTGAAAGATGACAGTCTAAAGTCACAGTGGAAATTACAGGCACATAAAGCTGCACCAAGGTGCCTAGATGGCCATTTGACGAGGCGTCTAGATGTTCTTTCCAGACGAGGCAGAGCAGCCAGCATCCCCCACCACCACCCCGAGCTACAAACATGCACCTGAAACCTGGAAACACGGAGGCTTGGCTTTCCTCGTAGCAATTCCTTAGCACCTCCTTAACTCTCACTCACAAAGTTCCTGAGACACTGTCCACCATAAATAAAAGTCCCTAGGAGCTGATGGCTTGCCCAAACTATTTTGCATGGTTATTAGCCTGCAAATAGCTAAATAATTCTCATATGCAACCTATAGCATCAATTCATGCTGGTAGGAGCAGGGATGTCAAATTCTCTTGTGATTACAAATAGGCTACAGGTCAGGGTGTTTCTGAGCAACTTCATGAAAAATCAAGGAGAGACTGTAATACTGTTCCGAAGAATAGCTCTGGTCTAAAATTTAGAGACAAGTATTCTGTGTAAGAAAATGATGCCATGGTCATTTTATTTGGGGAGTTCTTCACTGAATCCTAAGATATGTGGTCATGCAACCTTGGGATACTTTTTTCATGCAATGTCATTCCATGTACAATTCCATAAAACATACTTTGAAAATCACTCTTTTATTCATTTGAGGCACTAGATCTGGTAGGCTTCAGGAAATGCTTATTTCCTTCCCTTTTTTTTTTTTTTTTTTTTTTACTTTAAATTTTCCTCATCTCATTGTCATTGTCTAACCAAAATTTTAGGTCCATTCAAATTCAAGTTAAGTCAAATAATACTAAGAACCATTATTTTCAAAGATCACATTAGAATTTCTTTATAGGATTGTCCTTGGAGCTTGTGATCTAGATACCAAATAATCTGAAGCTCCTAGAACTTGAAAAATCCCTGTTCTAGCTGAATGAGGTTAATCCAATTCACAATAGATGCTATTTTTATTCTGAGACTTAAGTACCCTTTGAATGGTGATATATATATATATATATATATGTGTGTGTGTGTGTGTGTGTGTGTATATATATTATAGGTATATTATACATTATATATATATAATTTTACCTCTGCTGAAAAGGGGACACATTGTAGTTAACATTTGCAGCAGCACAAGCTACTCTGCAAATTTGTTCCTTCAAATCCTGCTTGGCTATCACCATAGCATTGGTATCTCTGCTTATAATATGTGACACAAAATAAGTTTTGCATTGAGCAAAATGCTTTTAGTACTTGAGGATAATTCAGTCTTAAACACGAATTCATTAAATTTCTTCCCATATGGGCACTTTTCAGTTCCCTGCTTTCTGACTACCTGGATCCATAACATTCTGCACCTTTAAACACCAACTGGTAAATTTAAAATGCCTCCACAGGGTGACAATGCCCCTTAGGGTTACAGCATTTACCTGCCTAGCACACTTGAGGCCCAGGGTTCGATCCCCAGCACCACAAAAATAATAAATGAAAATAAAACAAAACAAACAAAAATAATAACACACCTTAAGAGTTTAGTTCCTATCCTGAATCTCATCAAGAAATTCTTCATTCTTTTTTTCTTATTGCACGTTTTAAAAATCTTTCTTTTGTCCTCTGTCTCCTGCTTATCCCTTTCACCTTTTCTCTACTTGCTTCACTCTCTTGATCCATCAGATGCAGCCCAGCCTTCAGATATCTATACCTTAAAGTAATTTTGGACAGAAGCAAAAGGCCCTGGAATCCTTAGTAATCCGTTTCAGATCCAGCCACTGAGCACTGGTTAGGCTCCCGAGCAGCCTACGGTCTTTTCAGGCAACTACCTTGGAAATTGAAAACCTGTTAGAGCATCGGTGGAATAACATGAGCCCTGAAACAAAAATCATACAAATAGAAATGAAAACGTCCGTTCAGTGTTAAGTTAAGGCACCTCTGAAACAATTGAAAGGAAGATAGGCTCTAGGTGATCTCTATTGATGGGCCTCAAAGTGGTTGGTGCTTAGAAGCAGACTGGTTATTTTGCCTGCATTTCTGGTGTCATTAGGCCTCTGCCCTGAAGGCCGAGCAGCTTACTCCACTGCACGGAGTTTCCTGTCTGAGAGCGAATAGCAAAGCTGAGATAATGCATATTTGAGAGTTACTTGCCGAGCAAGCAACACACACAGAGAACATTCCAGCCCTGCGTGCCTGTTACTTGTTTAAGGGAAAGATGGCTTTGCAGGAATACTTGCTATAGCTGCTTCCTTCTGCTTTCCATCGCCAGCCCCCACAGTTGCCCTCTCTGCTCTCCTCCTTGGAAAAACAAAAGCAATGCTTTCACCCTTGCCCCCTCTTTGACTCACTGTCTCCTGCTGCTTTCTCCCCCAATTTTTCCACTCCTTTACTGTCTTCTCCCCTTTCGAACTAAATTGCATCAAGTAAGAATATTTGACAAAGACCTGCAAATATGCAAAACAGATATTTCTGTGGAGCCAAGTTTGGAATAACTTCTCTTGTTGAGATCATCCTGGAAATTATTCCCAGAGATTCAAGGCTTTCATTTCTTCCCACTGCAAGAGACATTTTCAAGCAGATAATTTCATTTTTGCATGCTAAACTGCTAAAAGTAACAGCTTCTGATGTGCTGAATGTAATGCATCCCCAGGAATTCAAGTCATACCACCATGTCTCTTCTTAAAACACTTCTATCTTTTGTGTCTCTTCTCTGTTTCTCATCTTACACCCTCCCTCCACTCCCTTGCATCCATTGCCTTTCATTTTCCAAGCTCCTCCCTTCCCCTCTCCTCTTCTCTTCTAGTCTTTCCCAACTAAAATAGATGCCTCATTTGGACATTTCTGCCACCCTGCTACCTCTTAACAAGACATACCATCTTTCCTTTCCGATTTCTGCTTTATTCTTCAACCGGGCTCATCCCCTGGTCCCAGGACAACCAAGCTCTGCGAGATTGGGACAAGGATCAGGAGCAGGAAATTTAACAATGGCAGAGCTGTGACAAGTTAATTCAACTCCTGCTGTTAAATTAACCAGCGTTCCAGCCGAGTTAACGCGTCACCCAGTTTCAAAAGGTTAAGCTCCAAGCTTAATCTTATTCATCATTATGAACTCTTCAAATTGGCTGAAATATTTAAAATTCAGTGAAATGAAAGGACCGCAGGAAACATTTAAGAGCCAACTACCCAGTCTTCAAAAAAAATGGAGAAATAATCTACAAAGATTAGGAAAAGAAGGCTTCAGAATGGGTGAATGGAGACACTCGAGAACCAGGCTGGAGTGAATAATAAAAGGACATTGAGGACAAGGGCATCTTATCTTCCCACTATCGTGAAGAGATTCAGGCGTTAGGAAGAAATTTAATGGAGCACCCTGAAAATGCTTGTCCTATCTCATCATAAGCAACAGACCAAAACTGAATGCTAATGAAAAGGGCATGTACGATAATACCCACTGAGCTCTCTGCTCCTCTTTGACTTCGGACACAGATGGGAGGTGGGTCACAGTGTGCCCCCACTTATCACCGACTGGGAGGGACATCACAGCCCCCTGTGTGCTCTCCACTCAGGCTGCTGTGACAACAGAGAGCCCTTGTGAATCTTGAGAGAAGGAGCTCTGCAGCAGAAAAAAACCCTAGAGGTGCCGAGCCTAACATTTCTTACTAAGCATGATGTTCAGAATACAGTAGGCTTAATAAAGTTTAATTCTGTTTTTATGACTTCTATAACACACCTTGCTGCACAAACCTCTGCACATTTTTGAACAACCTAACAGCTGATGTGGAGGGAACTGATATTACATATGCATCCTTTCCCCTCCTCAATTTCTCACCCCAAGCTTACACATGTGTCCTGTTTTAAAGGACAAGCTTACACATGTGTCTCAGTGTACGAGCTCCAGCTACCAACACTTCCCCAGTCTCTTCACACAAATGGTCACATTTTGCACAAGCTGGTCCTCACAGCTAAATTTCCTCCCTGCTCCTGCCTGCCAATTTGTGTATGTTTTCCCCCAATTCCTTCATGCTCCACCTCTTTCTCAGAAGACTTTTATATTCAGATCATCTGTATTCACACTTACATGTTTTCAAAAGAGGTAGTTTAAGATTTTATAATGATACTACCGTGTCAATAGTGTTTTTTATATATATTTTATTGCTGGTATCTGTGGGATGAAGACAAACCTATTTTTAATATAGCCTCTGTATGCCTGGTACAATGTTGTTCATTTCCTGAGATTCTAATAATAAGAATAATTCTACGAACATCTGTGTACTGTCAGTCTTCATTTTGTGCCAGAATTCCTTACTTTCTCTCCCTTTCTCTCCTTCCCCGTTTTCTTTCTTACGCGTCTACACACACAATCACGATAGCCATTTCCAATTCATATGCTATCATTGTTTATTCTGAATTAATTGGCAAAATATCCTCTATCTAGTTTTAAATAGTAGTGAAGATAGTACGCATCTTGCCTTCCCTTCAGCAGGTGTGCCTCTAGCATCTACCCACTAAATAAGATGCTGAGTGTGAATGATTGTACTTTTCAGTAATAGTCAAACCACTGTCTCCCATCCTAAATTTACTTATGCAATGTGAACTTGCTACTCTCCTATCAAGGGATGGTGGCTAATTTTCTTCTCCTTGAATCTAGGTCTGATGACATGAAAATGAAGTTGTAAGACTTCTGAAGTTAGGACCAAAGAAGCCCACAGTCCCTAGAAAGTTAGCTCTCCAGATCCTCCATGTCAGCACAAAGTCTCTCATAACCCAGCTGCCATGCTCCAAGAAGCCCAAATCAAATGGAGACTTTGCACGTAAGTGTTCTGATCAATGGTCCCAAGCGAGCCCAGCTGTGTGAGTGCAGAATTGCCAAGAAGATTCCAGAACTCAGCATTTAAGCCATCCTAAGCCCCTTTAATTCCCAGCAGAGGTCTGGACACCAAGCTTCTGAGACAAGTCACCCTGATATGCATGGTCAGAATTCAAGAACTAGATCCAATAAAGGAGTAGCTTTATCTAACAAAGATTATTGATACCTATTTTGTTAAAAGTTTTTTTTTCAATAAGGAATTGTTAATTTTGTCAGAAGACTTCTGAACTTCTGTGGAAATAATTTTTTCTTTATTCTTTCCAGATCCATTAATATGTTGACATATATTGATAGAGTTATTAAAATCAAATTATTTATAAAATTACTCTTACGTAGCCATAATGTATTATTTTTAAATACACTACTTGATTCTATTTCCTTTAATTTATTTAACATGTTTGCATCAATATTTGTAGATGTATTGATATTTGGTTTCCTTTTCTTTTATCTTTAGCAGATTCTATTATCAATGTTATCACTTGCTTCATATAAAGAATTTGGAGGCCTTTTTTTTCCCCCAATGCTCTGGGACAATTTAAGTTGTATGAAGATTATCTTGTCTTATCTTTTTGGCTTAGTATTAATATATAAGCCTGATGGTTTTCTCTAGGGAATTCAAAGATGAATTATTTATTTCTTTTATGGAAATTATTATTTTTAAACTTTCTATTTCCATTATGGTCAATTTTGACAAGTTATATTTTCAGGGCATTATTGCATTTTAACAACCAGCAACATTCTTATGCACAGGAGTCTCCCTTTCAAAATATATCATTTGTTTTAATGGTGCTTACAGTCATTTTTTTGTATTGTGTATCTTCATGTTCCTTATTTCTACTGGGTTTTTTTGTTTTTTTTTCTTTTTTTTTTTTTTTTTTTGCTTTTAACATTATTTCTCTTTTGTACTTTCAACTTTTAATTTGATGTTTTCTCTCATTATTTTAGGCAATTATTCATTTTCTTTATTTTGGTTTTTACTGACCTAATCAATAATTCTTCAGATAACAGTTCTAATAGTACCTAAGAGACTCTGTTACGTACTGTTTCCATTATCATCATATTTGGAGGCGTTTCTTGTACCAAAGAATTGTTCAATAGGGAGTTTGGGCAATTTCTAGATAAGAGCCTTTATAAAATGTGATAAATTCCAATTATTTTTCTGCAATTCACTGTAAAATGTTATTTATATTACTTTTCTTTTGTAGAACTTAAAAAGTTTTTAAAAAATGAATTGATATATTATCAGACTTGTTACATATAGTCAAGTTTCATATGTACTTGAAAAGATGGTGTTTCCTCAATTTTCAATTTTCCAATTTTAATATTTAAAAATATCCATAAAATTAAGTATTGATTTTTGTGCTGTAAGTCTTCTGTAAGCTGATTTTTATACTTACATGGATTGTGAATAGTATACATACAAACTCATCTTTTAAAATATCTTTCTTTTCATGTTCTGTAAGTGATGAATTCCATTTATATATATCAATGTTACTGAAATATTTGGCATCATCTCAGTCATACAAACATATATACACATGTATTTGTACAACTTATGTTGATATGTTTTTCAGTATGATTTCTTTTCAATTTTTTAATTTTTTATTTTTTGAATTCTTTTGATAAGAAAGTTTGTATTTTTCCTAATGATTACTTTTGGATAATATTTATTTATATTATCCTTAATCCTCTTTTACTTTACATTAGCTTCTATTCAGTTTCTCAGCTTAAAATAGTCATTTAGTAATTTTTTACTCCAAAATGCTAATGAAATGCTATTTCATTTTTCCTACTAAAACTTTCTCCTCTCATTTTCTTTGTAGCTGTACTATTTTTTTTTGTCAAACATTATTACAAAGTACATGCTCCTCTTCCACACTTTAGTTCATCCAAATGTTTTTAATTTTCATTACCCATTGTATATGTCAAAAATTCCTCTAGCAAATGATTAGATAGCTCCATAGTAGACTCTTCTTCAGGAACATATTGTGATTATTTTTTTTTAACTCTGCTTTAGTCTACTTTTTTGCTGCTATGATGATAGGAGTCGACTAATACAATTGTAGAGGAGGAAAAGTTTATTTAGGGGCTGTTTCAGAGATCTCAATCCACAGATGGTAGGCTCCATTCCTCAGGGGTTAAGGGAGGCAGGACATCATGGCAGAAGATGGTGGCAGAGGGAAGTGGCTTACACCAGAGAGAGAGATCTCCACTTGCTAGATACAAATATATACACCCCAAAGCCGCGCCCCCAATGCACCACCTCCTTCAACCACACCCCACCTGCCTTCAGTTACCACTCAGTTTAATCCCATCCAGGGATTATTTCACTGATTGGGTTAAGGCTCTCACAACCCAATCCTTTCTCCTCTGAACCCTCTTGCATTGTCTCACTTGTGAGCTTTTGGGGGACACCTTACATCCAAACCATAATAAGCTCTTACAGGTTTAACCTGCTTTTCCTTAGCATAACTTATATATATATATATATATATATATATATATATATATATATATATATATATATACTGGAGATTGAATCCAGGGCACTTTACCAGTGAACTACATCCCCAGTCCCTTTTTTATTTTTTATTTTGAACCAGGTCTTGCTAAATTGCTCAGGAGCTAAGTTGCTAAGACTGGCTTGGAACTTGTGATCCTTCTTCCTTAGCCTCCCAAAGTTGCTGGGATTCCTGGTGTGTGCCAGCAATCCCTATACCCATTTCTTTAGCATAACCTTTTTCCTCTTTCCACATTTTTTATTGGTGCTTTATAGTTGTGCATAATCATGGGATTTATTATGTATTAGTACATGCACACAATATAACAATATAATTCAACCAAGATCACACCCCAAGCATAACTTTTTGAAGAAAATTTAGCTAGATATGAAATCTTAGTCATTCTACCCTAGAGTTCCTTGAAAACACTTCTCCATATTTTCATTTGTTGTAATTTGTATGTTGCTATCAAGAATTCTAGAGCTGAGCTGTTATTCTTTTCTTTTTAAGTGATCTTTTTAAAGTCTGAAAAGCCTGAAAGAAAAAAACTTAATCTTTATAGTCTACTAAGTTTACTAGAATATATTTCAAACCAAATTTTTCAGTGTCTGAAAGACGTTAATTGATTTATATAATCATGTCTTCTTGTATTTCTGGGAAATTTTCTTAGATTATCGTTTTAAATTATAGTTCACTTCCATCATCACGTTTTCTTGTTGTTGTTGTTCTTGGACTCCAATTACACTAGTCTCTTTCTCCCTGGTTGTTTGCATTGCTCTTTATCATTTTATTCTTTTGGCTTTTTCATTCTTATTTTCTGTTTCTTTTCCTTTGATCAAATGTACCTACATTCCATTGGGCGCATTGTAATGAATCTGCATTATCAGTGTGTGTTTTTTTTTAAACAGGCATACAAATTATAATATTTTATTATAGAAAAAGCATCCCAAATATAGGACTTTATAAACGCTGGTAGGTGAACAAGTGCAACTTTAAAAGTAAATACAAAGTAAAGAGGAAAAACCTACAAGCATTTTGCCTTTAGGAGAAAGTGTAATTCTCCCACAGAGGTAATCCTATCCAAAATACAAACTCATATGAAAACATCAGGTTTGCTTTGAGCTCACTATGCCCATTTTAACAGTTTCAAAATGATGACAAGAAGTGGCATTGAATGAATGCATTACTTAAAAATCCTTCATTTTCAACTTTATTTTTAAGGGGTTCATATCACACTTTATGACAGAGTTTGAGTTGAAGCCTGTGCTCTGAATATTTGTTATTTCCTTAAATCAATTCCTTAGTTTGGTCAGCTATTATCTTACATTATTCCTATATGTGTCTATTTTGAATCTTAGTGTTTGTGTTTATATTTACAGATGGCCTAATTCATAACTGAGCATTTTCCTGTTTCCAGTGGCTCTTTATCATCAAATGCTTCTTTTTCTTTCTTTCATACACAAACCTGTGATTAATACTTCCCATTTCTCTGCTGCTGCCCACTCTGTTAGAGGTATTAGCCCCTTCAGAGTGACCCATTTCCGATCCAAAGAACATTTTAAGCTCCTCCTTTTAATTTAATTGCACTCTTTATCAGGTTTCTTTACAATCTTTCCCCAACAAGGGTAGGATTCTCTTCTTCCAAAGTTAATTAAGCCCTGACTGATGTGATTTGAATTGTGTTCACAGTAGGATCCCTCCTCATACTTATTTGCTCTGTTCAATCTTTGATGATTTTCTGCTTTCTTGAAAGGCCCAGAACTTTTTCTTTTTCTTTTTTTTTTTTTTTTTTTGATTCATTGTACACAAATGGGGTACCACATTCATTTCTCTGGTTGTATATGAAGTAGAGTCACATCGTTTGTGTAATCATACATGTACATAGAGTAATGATGTTTGTCTCATTCTATTATTTTTCCTTTCCCCATCCCCTCTCTATTCCTCATTTCCTTCTACACAACCCATCCTTCCTCCATTCTTCCCTTACCACCTCCCTCTCCTGTTATGTATCATCATCTGCTTATCAGAGAAATCATTCAGCCTTTGATTTTTTGAGACTGGTTTATTTTACTTAGCAAGTTCTTCTCCAACTCCATCCATTTACCTGCAAATGTCATTCTCCTTTTATTCTTCCAATATTATTCTTCTTTATGGCTGAATAATATTCCATTGTGTATATATACGACAGTTTCTTTATCCATTCATCTATTGAAGGGCATCTAGGTTGGTTCCACAATCTAGCTATTGTGAATTGAGCTGCTATAAACATTGATGTAGCTGCATCACTGTAGTATGCTGATTTTAAGTTCTTTGGGTATAGACCAAGGACTGGGATAGCTGGGTCAAATAGTGGTTCCAGTCCAAGTTTTCTAAGGAATCTCCATACTGCTTTCCAGAGTGGCCGCACCAGTTTGCAAACCCACCAGCAATGTATGAGTGTACCTTTTCCCCCACATCCTCACTAACACCTATTGTTGCTTTTATTCTTGCTAATAGATATTCTAATTGAGGTCTTAACTATACTACATAGCAACAGTAACAAAAATGGCATGGTACTGGCACCAAAATAGACAGGTAGACCAATGATACAGAATAGAGGACACAGAGAAAAACCCACATATATACAGTTATCTCATACTAGACAAAGGTACCAAAAACTTTTTTATTTTGAATGTTGATTTACTAAATTTGTTTGAGTTATAGTTTGCAGCCATCTCCCCCTTGTTGTGTCTAGACATGAGCTATTGGTAATACTATTTCCTCCTCTCTTTATGCATGGTTTCTTGGAGACTGTGTGGAAAGATATGACCTTAGGATTGAACCATTATCTTAGAAGAATCATGAAATGCCAAGTAATAGAGTTTTAGTACCCAAGTAAAGGTCATTAAAAATCTTTTACTAGAAGAGTTGTTAGAGAGTCAGAATATTAATTGGTTTACATTTCAAACTATAAGAAGGAGGGAAAGATCTAAAATTTGGTGGTACTTTGAAAGAAGTTTGAACACCAAATTAGCTTAACATAAATACTTTTTCCATAAGTCGACAGATGAATACATAAGTAAAAATATGTGAATTTGGAAATTGTGTCAATATTTTAATATCATAAAAGCCAGTAGATAAAAATGGTACAAAGTGTTGTCCCTATTTAGATTATCAATAGTGTCTATTGAAGTATTTGCTCTGAGAGTATGATACTAGACATATATCAAAAATTCCCATCACCACATAGAAAATGTAGTAATTTATAGATGTACTTAAAATCTGTTGAGTATAGATTATATTTTAAATAAAGTCTCTAAATGTTAAATATTAACTAAGTATAACGTTATATTGAAAGCAAGAAACATTATTTCTTTTCATCTTTTTTAAATATTGAATGGACAGTGATGAATTGTTGGCATTTCCTAGTGTTGCTGAAGACTTGACACATAATCTCCCCCACATGATCTGTCCCTTCCCCTCATTCCAATTTGAAAGAAAACATACTCACCATACTCTTCTCTCTCATTTCCAAGACTCTACCTATGGAATTCCTCCTTTCCTGAAAATTAGTTTCATTTTTCCTTTTCTGGTAAAATCTTATTCATCCACATAATTTTTGTTTAAATTTTTTCCATAAAGATCAGTTTCATGTTTAATCTCTACAACTCTAAAGTTTTATTTCTCTACAAGACTCTTGAGACTAACTCTACTACATATTAGTCAGCTTTGCAATACTATAATGAAATGCCTGAGAAAATCCTATACCAAAAAGATACAAAAAACTCCACCAAAAGATTGCTAGAACTAATAAACAAATTTGACAAAGTAGCAGGTCACAAATCAACAAACAAAAATCAACAGCTTTCCTATATACCAACAATGAATCTGCTGAGAATTAAATCAGGAAAACAATTCCATTGACAATATTCTGAAAAATAAAAATTCCTAGGAATAAATCTAACCAAGGAGATAAAAGAACTCAACAATGAAAACTATAGAACACTGAACAAAGAATTTGAAGAAGACCTCAGAAGATAGAAAGACTTCCCAAGTTCATAGATAGGCAGAATTAATAGTATCAACATGACCATACCACCAAAAGCAATATACAGATTCAATGCAATCCACATCAAAATATCAATGATATGCTTCGCAGAACTACAAAAACAGTCCTAAAATTCATTTTGAAGGAAAAAGGCCCAGAGTAGTCAAATAAATTTTAAGCCAAAAAAAAAAAAAAAAAAAAAAAAGCAAGGCTTGAGGCATCACAATATCTTCAAATTGTACTACAGAGTTATAGTAACAAAATCTGCATGGCACTGGCATAAAAGCAGACATATAGACTAATGGTACAGAATAAAAGACACAGAGACAAACCCACACATCTACAGTTATCTTATCCTTCGCAAAGATGCCAAAAAACATACACTGGAGAAAATACAGTCTTTTAATCAAACAGTGTGGAAAACCTCGTAATTCATATGGAGAAGAATGAGAACTAGGAATTAGACCAGAAACTATACAACTCCTGGAAGAAAACATTGGTTCAAAACTCCAGCATGTAGGCACAGGCAATGACTTTCTCAGTAGGACCCCTAAAGCTCAGGAAATACTTCCAAGAGTTAAAAAATGGAATGGCATCAAATTAAGAAGGTTCTGCATAGCAAACAACTAGGAATGTAAGGAAAGAACCTATAGCATGGGAGAAAGTCTTTGCTAGCTACTCTTCTGACAGAGGATTAATATCTAAAATATATAAAGAACTCAAAAAATTTTACACCAAAAACTCAAGTATTCCAATAAATAAATGGGCAAATGAATTACACAGATGCTTCACAAAAGAAGAAATACAAATGGCCAACAAATACATGAAAAAGTGTTAAATATCATCAGCAATTAGAGAAAATGCAAATCAAAACTACACTGAGATTTCATCTCACACTAGTCAGAATGGCAGTTATCGAGAATACAAATAACAATAAGTGATGGAGAGGATGTTGAGAAAAGGAACACATTTACACTGTTGGTGGGAATATAAATTAGTTCAACCACTATAGAAATCAGTATGGAAGTTCCTCAAAAGACTAGGCATAGAACCACCTATGACCCAACTACATTTCTGCTTGGTATTTATCCTGAAGAATTAAAGTGATACTACAGTGATACATGCATACCCATGTTTATAGAAGCACAATTCACAACAGCCAAACTATAGCACCAACCTAGATGTCTGTCAATGGATGAATGGATCAAGAAAATGAGATACATATACACAATGCAGTTTTATTCAAAGAAAAATGAAATTATGTCATTTGCAAGAAAATGGATGGAAGTAGAGACCATCATGTTAAGTGAAATAAGTCAAAAATCAGATCATGGGTGGTATGTTTTCTCTCATTTCTCTAGTAGAAGCTAGATAGTAAAAAAGAAAAGAAAGATGGGAGTGGAACTCATGGAAATTGAAGGGAAATTAGTAGAGGAAATGGACCAAGAGTGGGATGTGGCAAGGTAGGTGGGAGGGAGGGAGAAAGTGCTGGAAGTGAAAATGGCCAAATTATATTATTATATTGTGTGCATTTTTGAATATGTAACAACAAATGCCATCATTATGTACAACTCTAATGCACCAGTAAAAAAGTAGAAAAAAAAATCTGTTCCATGTCTAATTTCTACAATTCTAAACTTTTGTTTCTCTATGAGACATATGAGACTTCAGCTTTTCATTACTGTAATGAAATGCCTGAGACAACTTAGAAAAGGTTTACTTAGCTCACAGTTCTGGAGGTTCTAGTCCAAGAGGGCTTGGCTCCGTCACTTTGAGCCATTAGTGGGATACCAGATGGCAATGGTGCAAAGCACTTGATGAGAAAACTTCTCATGTAGGAGCCAGAAAACAGAGAGAAATGAAATTGGGGACCCACAGCCCCCTTTGAGGGCACACTCCTAATGATCTAAAGACCTCCTATAAGGCCCCACCTCCAAAATGTCCACAACACCAACTAAAAGTATTGCCCTGAGATCAAGCCTTTAACATCGGATCTTTGGGAGACAGGCTTAAACCATAACATATTATAAAATCTTGTTAAATAAAATCCTATACTGCCGATTTATAAAATGCTCTCTGCTAATAATTCCTATTGAAACAAAGTATCATGAACTATAAGATATACTTTGTAATTAATACATTGATGCAAAATATGTCAACTCTCAGTGTCAGGATTCATGTAGTAATTCCAATGTTCCTTTTCTTAAGCAATATTGTGGAAAAAACAATAGAGAAAAATTGATCATTACAATGGGTACCCGTGAATTCATGTAACTCCCTTAAAACCTTCACAAACTTAAAGTAAGACTTATGGGAAGTCACAGAGATGTCATTAGTGGCTCACTAAGAACCTTGTAGTTATGTCACCATATGTCATAGTAGTGATCAGCATTAATGTATTAACTATTCAAAAATATTATCTGTACTGTGAAATTGAAGGTATTCTTTAATGTTCTGGTAAAGAGCCACATCCATCCCTTGAGCTGTGTCACTGCCCCTTGACATCCCCTCCTTTCCCCACTCTTAACCCATTCTCACCAAATAACTCAAAGCCCGGTGTAGGTGTTGAGAGGGTTGCTTCCACAGTAAGACCATCCTGGCTCTGACAGTGTCACAGAGCTAGCACACTTCTCATCTTCTTCTCTCATATGTGTCACATAGACTGCTTTTTGTGTTGCTCTCGCCATCTGTTCACACTCAGTGTCCTTACCGGAATACAATTGAGTCACATCCCAATAATTTTATATCTGATATTGTGTAACTATGCAATATACATAAAGTGATATGGGAAAGAATAAGGACATTGTCCAAGTTTTCCAAATAGAGATTAGAAACTAAGGGTTTTAGGCAAAATTCTGATTCTATCAATAAACATCAAAAATTCAGATGCTCCAAACCAGTAAGGAAATCAATGATCAGGGAATCTGAAATCTTAGAATGAGATTGAAACTCGAGAGACTTCCTATGTTCCAACAGTTTAATTCTGGTTTCCCCATTTTACAAATGTAACTGCTACACTTCCAAAGTACTAAATAAAAAAAGTCTGGGAGGTGGTATCAGTAGTGAGAAAAAACATCCTTGCTCTCCTAGGTCCTTTTGCAAAGCTGTGTCCACTTTTCCTCAATGGCCATATTAGTTCAAGGACTACAGTTGTGGCCCAGTGGTAGAGTGCTTGCCTGGCCTGCGTAAGGCCCCGAGTTCTAGCACCACATTTAAATAAATAAATAAAAGATCCACTGACAACTTAAAAAAGAAATAATTAGGTACAAATAATCTTTTAATAAATTTTAAACTAGTAGCATTAGCTAAATGGTGAACAATTTGATAGGAAAAATTAAAATGTAACAAATGAAAATCATTTTCTCAAATATACTAAAGATATAAAATCGTATTAATAAAAATTAATTTAAAAACTATTAAATAAAAAGTGCAGGACTAGAGGCATGACTCAGTGATAGAGCACTTACTTAGCATATGTGAGGTCCTGACTTTGATCCCCATCACTGCAAAAAGAAAAAAATGTAAATATAATATGATCATGGGGCTATGATATTCATTAAGAAAAAAGTAAAACAGAGAAAACACAATAAAGGCAAGAAGCAAATATCCCAATTAAAATGTTTTTGAGGTGCATAATAACTAGTAACATTATCTAAAATAGATGTAATCAAAACTCAATATTTGAGATATAAAGTATACTAACCCGTGATATAAATACATAAAAGTTAGGACTTCCTCATTTTGAAACATGGGGCTTAAGTGTGATTCAGTGATAGGACACTTGTCCAGTATGCCTGGTGTCAATCACCAGTATCTCACATATACACGAAGTCTTTGAAGAAAGATATAACAGGGTTAATATGAAGTTTGGATATAAGTATAATGAGTACAAATATAATTTGAAAATGGTTGGTTTTTACATTTAATATTAAAAATGGAAAACTTACAGAAAGCACAAAGCCTTATAAAACTGGAAATAGTTCAACCATAATCTATATTTTCATTGAGATAAGTATTGTTAATACAAATAACACTTGCTTTACTTTCTCAGAAAAAAATGCTAAATAGCATTATATTTAATGAATAAAATGTATCTAATTCACATTTTAATTATATCAACTCAAATAACACTTGGATATTTCTTAATGTCAAAGATTACTCGCTAGAGTTTTAAAGTCATATTTTTTTAAACCTTTGAAGACTTTGAACATTCATTTTATCAACTTTGAATATCTTATATAGTAAAAAGTGGTAATATACAAATTTGTTGCAGACATAAAGAAATGTAAGGACAAGGAGATCAAAGAAAGAAAAGTCTCTTTCATCCCATGTAATGCAACTTCTTCAAAATGAAAACAATGAAACTGTATTCTGTGAATATTACAGTTACTTTTAAGTAAGTGATTCTTAATAATTAAAATTACTGGTAAAAAAAATTATCAAAACAAGTAATCCTCTACCAAACATAGCCATGACACCGTGCACCATGGAGTGTTTCTTTAATTATTGTTCTCTGAACAGAAAAAAATGAAATACCATTGCTTTAGAAGAGAGGAAAAGAGTACTGTAGTTCTCTTCTTAATAGTACAGTGAGGACTCATGGTTCACAGTACACTTAAGTCTGTTGTTGACAGAATATGCAAAGCTGACACATCTTTTCAGATTGATGCCACTTAAACAGGCACCACTGATATTTTTTATTAATCTACAAGAAAGTATTTTATATCTACTATAAATAAAAGCCCAATGTAGAAGGAAAATATATACTGAAATTAAATAACATTTCTAAGCAAAGTCCATGAGATAGTAAACTAATACAACATTAAATTACAAATGGCATGAGTGTAATAAACCTTGGAAAGATTGGGTTATGTCATGGTTTTTAAATACCACTTTGAAGCAGTTTTCTACTATTGTATATGTGTACATGATAGCATTTCCTGAACTTCCTTTAACAGTACCTTGATGACACTCTTCCATGTGAACACAATCATTAACTAAGCTGTGTAGACAAATAATTCCTGTTAGGAGAAGTTCCCTGGAACTTTTCAAACCTGCAAACTCACTCTTTCTCTTCAAGAGTCAAATTTTGTAAGCACTCATTTTCTTATTATTGCCCATTTGGCGAAGTTAACCACATCTCATATTATATTACATAGATTCTAAACACAGAGATCACGATTGCTTTTTTTAATGTGATAAAACTCTCTTCAAATAAAAACCAAGGTCCAATACTGGAACAGTGTGAGATATAAAGAGTCATGGACTAATCGTTACTCCCTAGACAGCTAATTGGGTCAAAACTGTTGCTAGGCACGATCTGACCTTGTTCTCTCAGTTCCCTCACACCTGAGTTCCAGCCAATCACTGAGTACCTCCATTTCCCACAAAGAAGAAATTTCCTGTCTCTGAAAAGCAGTTTTATATTATAGAGCAGTTGGCTTCAAGTTTTTGTTCAGAGTCATTCTTCCATGTCTCTATTACCCCAGGATTACCAAGAATACAGCTCCACATATGCTGATCCTATTGTATCAGTATCAAACAGCAAGACAAACAATACTGGAGCCAGAGGATAATTCACGAGACATAAAGCCGGAGTTGGACCTAATATTCTGGGCCTGGAAAATCGGGATGGGAATATTGAATATTGTCTATAATAAACTATTTTGAATTAGAGTGTTTTAGAATGGTTTCAATTTGTATGTGCTAAGCTAAAGATTTTCATTGGTAGTTAAAAGGATAGCTTTATTTAATGGGTGATCAGTTTGAAAACTGTCCTGAAATTTATAATTTAAAACCACTAAGGAGCCACTTTAATGAATATCAAACTATATTAATAAGATGAAACATGGGACATAAAGGACCTGATATTACTTACTCTAACACATGTTCAACTAAAAAGACATGAGTTGCTGTTAAAGGTGGGGAAAGACTACCATGCCTAAGTGGGTTGTGATCAAAGGAATTACCTAAAAATATGACAATTTTTCAATTAAAGATCAGCAGTGGACATTTATTATTGTGAATGAGATTAGAAAAAATTTAGAAAGTCTAAATAAATGATAAGAATAATCCCCCAAAGTTTTGAATGGATATCATTACCTTACTCCTATTTTGATGTTTTTGAATATTCATTGTATATTTGGTTGTTTTACCCGTTTTTTTCATAACCAAAAAGACCTGACAAGAACAATTTTAGAGGAGAAAAATTTATTTTGGGGTTCAAGTTTTCAGAGGTCTCAGTCCAGAGACGGTTGGCTCCATTCCGCAGGACCTGAGGTAAGGCAGGACATGGAGGAAGGGCATAGCAGAGGAAAGCAGGTCAGAATATGGTACCAGAAAACAGAGCAAGAAAGACTCTCCTCACCACAGACAAAGCATATGTCCCAAAGGCACACCCCTAATGACCTTCCTCCTCCAGCCACAGCCTACCTGCCTACAGTTACTACCCAATTAATCTCTATCAGGGGATTAATGCACTAATTAGAATAAGACTTTCATAACCCAATCATTTCACCTCTAAACTTTGTCACATTGTCACACCTGAGCTTTGGGGGACATCTCACATCCAAACCATAACACTGATCATCATAAAAGTCTTGAGAAATGAAAGACAAGTAGCCTGAAATTTGTCTGAGATGGCTCCAGTTTTAGACTACTACAAATGAAACATGCCCATATTGCTTTCAGTATTCCCCAAACTGCTGCAATTTAGACTGAATTATATGGATACCATAGGTATAAACTCCTACTTTATAAAAGAGGAAACCCAAATGCTTGGCTAAGCTTATGTAAGTAATAAATAATAGAACTGACAGTGAAGAGGAAGCCTTTGATCTTCCATTGTTAAATTCTTCCAAGAAACAGGTAATTTTTAAGATGTATTTTTATTTTTAAATAGAGAGATTTTTCCTAACAGAATGACTATGAATTGGTAACCAAGTTTCAAGACATGGAAAAGTGTCAAAACAGTTACTACAACAAATTTTTTTTTCCTATTTCGACTCTGTTTGCTATGTTTTATTAAAAATAGAAAATAGAAATGACCAAAACATTCTTTGAGACTCTTCCCAAAGAAAAGTGGCTCTATGGTCACTCAATTTGAATTCGCGTGGGTTCTGTGACTGTTCTGAGTAATAGAATATCCAGGAAGTATACCCAATTTCAGTTTCCAATACAAGGTTTTAGAAGACTATCTTGATTCCTTGTCTCCTGAAATAATTTGTCTGGGAGCTTTGAACTGCAATGCTGAGTACATCTACTAGAAGAACTCAGTACTAAGATATAAGTGCTGTGCTCAAAAGTCTCAGAGGAGTCCAACCAGACCTGGAGTCAAATCAGTGACTTAGGCACCAGGCATGTTTGTGAAGTAATCTTGATACTGTTCAATCCACCAGTTGAATCTTAGGAAATGGCACTATTCAACATCATAAAGAAAAGTATGGGAGGGCGGGCCAAGATGGCGGACTAGAGGGCAGCTGCATTTCACGCTGCTCCAGGACGCAAGATTCAAAAGAGGAGATAGTGAGAGACTTGGGACCAACTCAAAGCTGCCGGGTGAGTCTCTCCTGTTGGGGAGGCGTCCCAGATGGGGCGGTAGCCCCGGAACGCAGGGAATTTGTGAAGTGGAGTTGCTCGGCGAGACGCCCCTCCCCCCGCTGGAGCGGTAAACACGGACAACTGGGATCATCGTAGAGGAGGCGGCTCAGCATAGCGCTTGGACTCGAGCAGCCGCTGGGGCTCCGGGCGGCTGCCTGGGGAGGAGCTGCGTGGCGAGCTGTTTGGACCCAGAACAACCGCTTCTGAACACCGGGGGGGTTGCCCGGAGGAAGAGGAGGAGCGCGGCAGGACGCTGGTCTAGGAGTGACTGCATCAGAGCCACGGGCGGTTGCCAGAGGAGGAGCTGCGTGGTGAACTGTTTGAACTCAGAGCCAGCGCTCCTGAGTGCCGGGAGGTTGCCCAGAGGAGGAGGAGGAGCGCGGCGTGTTGCTTGACCTGGGAGTGACTGCATCAGAGCCGCGGGCGGTTGCCAGAGGAGGAGCTGCGTGACGAGCTGTTTGAACTCGGAGCAGATGCTCCAGAACACTGGTGGCCTGCCTGGAGGAGGAGAGCGGTGGGACGCTTGGTCTGGGAGTGACTGCATCAGAACCACAGGCGGTTGCCAGAGGAGGAGGCGAGTGGTGAGCTGATTGGACTAAAAGCGACCGTTCCTGAACACCGGTGGCCTGCCTGGAGGAGGAGCGTGGTGAGTCACCTGGTCTCGGAGCCACCGCTCCTGAACACTCGGGGGGCTACCCCAAGGAGGAGGAGGAGGAACAGGGTGGGTCACTTGGACTTGGAGTGACTGCCTAGGGCTACGGGTGGTTGGCGGGAGGAGGAGACCCGAAGTGAGTTGTTTGGACTCCTAGTGACTGCGTCGGAAACTGGGTCGCTGTACGGAGGAGGAGGTGTGTGGTGGGTCTCTGGGTCTCGGAGCTATTGTACGGGGCTCCAGGTGGTGGCTCAGGGGAGGGGCTGCATAGCCAGGTGATTGGTGCAGAGCAGGTCCCAGGAGCTAGGTGGCTTCTTGCTGGAAGAGCCGCACAGAGACACGCCTAGGGGCGGAACGAAGTTTCCAGGGCAGCGGGCAGATTCTCTGGGAGAGGTCATGGAGACTCGCCTAAACGATGAGCATTGGCAGAAGAAATGACAGAAAGGGAGTTCAGGAATGTACATAATTAAAATGATTAGAAGCAACTGGTGAGATGAAAGAGCAAATGAAATTGTTCATTTCACTAATCGAAGAAGTAATAAGGTAAATTCAGGGAAGGAAAAGACTGTTTCAATAAGAGTTTAGAGATATTGAAAAACTAAACAGAAATCCTGAAAATGAAGGAAACAATAAACCAAATTAAGAACTCCATAGAAAGCATAACCAATAGAGGGAAGTTGCTGGAAGACAGAACCTCAGATATTGAAGACAAAATATTTAACCTCGAAACAAAGTTGAACAAACAGAGAAGATGGTAAGAAATCATGAACAGAATCTCCAAGAACTATGGGATATCATGAAAAGGCCAAATTTGAGAATTATTGGGATTGAGGAAGGCTTAGAGAAACAAACCAAAGGAATGAATAATCTATTTGAAGAAATAATATCAGAAAATTTCCCAAATCTGAAGAATGAAATGGAAAATCAAGTCCAAGAGGCTTATAGGACTCCAAATACACAAAATTACAACAGACCCACACCAAGGCACATTATAATGAAAATACCTAACATACAAAATAAAGACAGAATTTTAAAGGCTGTGAGAGAAAAGAACCCAATTACATTCAGGGGGAAGCCAATACGGATATCAGCAGATTTTTCAATCCAGACCCTAAAAGCTAGAAGGGCCTGGAACAACATTTTTCAAGCTCTGAAAGAAAATGGATGCCAACCAAGAATCTTATACCCAGCAAAACTTACCTTCAAATTTGACGATGAGATAAAATCTTTCCATGATAAACAAAACCTAAAAGAATTTACAAAAGAAAGCCAGCATTACAGAACATTCTCAGCAAAATATTTCATGAGGAAGAGATAAAAAACAAAGAAGCAAATCAGTAAAGGGAGGAATTATCCTGTAAGAATTACAAAATAAAGAGGAAACCAAGATGTGTCAAAAATTTTAAATATGGAACCAAACACTGAATGCTAAATTATATCTCTAAAGATGAACTTGAGTGTCGTTACGTCTGAATTCATCAATCAAAAGACATAGACTTGTGATTGGATTAAAAAGAAAGATCCAACAATATGTTGCCTGCAAGAGGAGATGTGCACCTCATAGAAAAGAGATACCGACAGACTAAAGGCAAAGGATGGGGAAAACATACCATGCACATGTGGCTCAGCAAAAAGCTGAGCATCCATCCTCATTTCAGATAATGTGGACTTCGTCAATGTTAGTTAGAAGGATAAACATGACATTTATACTGCCAAGGGAAGTAGCAATCAGCAAGACATAACAATCATAAATATCTATACCCCAAACAGTGGCTCACCCATGTATGTCAAACAAATCCTTCTCAATCTCAGAAACCAAATAGACCACAATACAATAATACTAGGTGATTTTAACACGCCTCTCACCACTGGACAGATCTTCCAAACAAAAATTGAACAAAGAAACCATAGATCTCAATAACACAATCAATAATTTAGACTTAATAGACATTTATAGAATATACCATCCAACCAAGAGCAAATACATCTTCTTCTCAGCAGCATATGGATCCTTCTCTAAAATAGACCATATATTATGCCACAAAGCTAATGTCAGCAAATACAAGAAGATAGAGACACTACCTTGTATTCTATCAGATCATAATGAATTGAAGTTAGAAATAAATGAAAGAGTAAAAAACAGAAACTACTCCAACACCTGGAGATTAAACAATATGCTATTAGATGATGAATGGATAACAGAAGATATTAGGAAGGAAATTTAAAAATTCTTAGAGGTAAATGAGAACAAAGAAACATCATATCAAAATCTCTGGGACACTATGAAAGCAGTACTAGAGGAAGATTTATTTCATGGGGTGCATTTAATAAAAGAAGTAAAACTCAACAAATAAACGACCTAACACTACAGCTCAAAGACCTAGAAAAAGAAGAACAGACCAACACCAAGTAGTAGAAGACAGGAAATAGTTAAACTCAGAGCTGAAATCAACGAAATTGAAACAAAAGAAACAATACAAAAAATTGATAAAAACAAGAGTTGGTTCTCCGAAAAAATAAACAAAATTGATAAACCTTTAGCCACACTAACAAAGAGAAGATGAGAGAAAACCCAAAACACTAAAATTCGGAATGAACAAGGAAACATCACAACAGAAATGACTGAAATACAAAACATAATTAGAAGCTATTTTGAAAATCTATACTCCAAAAAAATAGAAAATTTTGAAGACATCAACAGGTTTCTAGAGACATATGAATTGCCTAAACTGAACGAGGAGGACATACACAAATTAAATAGACCAATTTCAAGTAATAAAATACAGAAGTCATCAAAAGCCTACCAACAAAGAAAAGTCCAGGAGCAGATGGGTTCTCAGCCAAGTTCTACAAAACCTTTAAAGAAGAGCTCATTCCAATACTTCACAAAGGATTCCATAAAATAGACGTGGAGGGAACCCTCCCAAACTCATTCTATGAGGCCTATATTACCCTGATACCAAAACCAGACAGAGACACATCGAGGAAAGAAAATTTCAGAAAATTTTCATCAACATTTAATGAACATCGACGCAAAAATTCTCAACAAAATTTTAGCAAATCGCATACAAAAACATATTAAAAAGATAGTGCACCATGATCAAGTGGGTTTCATCCCAGGGATGCAAGGTTAGTTCAACATCAGGAAATCAATAAATGTAATTCACCATATCAACAGACTTAAAGTCAAGAATCACATGATTATTTCAATAGATGCAGAAAAAGCATTTGATAAAAATACAGCACCCCTTCATGCTCAAAACACTAGAAAAAATAGGGATAGTGGGAACGTTCCTTAACATTGTAAAGGCCATCTACACTAAGCCCATGGCTAATATCATTCTAAATGGTGAAAAACTGAAAGCATTCCCCTAAAAACTGGAACAAGGCAGGGATGCCCTCTTTCACCACTTCTATTCAATATCGTCCTTGAGACTCTAGCCAGAGCAATTAGACAGACCAAAGAAATTAAAGGGATACGAATAGGAAAAGAAGAACTCAAATTATCCCTATTTGCTGATGATATGATTATATACTTAGAAGAACCAGGAAATTCCACCAGAAAACTTTTAGATCTCATAAGTGAATTCAGTAAAGTAGCGGGATATAAGATCAATGCACATAAATCTAAGGCATTTTGATACATAAGTGATGAATCTTCAG
>JAHUXG010018279.1:0-261012 GCA_020740815.1 Sciurus niger
CCGGACCGAGCTTTACCCAGTGGGCAGACTCACCCGTGGCTCTATTTCAGTCCGAGTCTCTCAATGCCTCCCCTTCTTAACTCCAGGGTTCTGGAGCGACTGGTGGTGCAGTCTCCCTCTAGGCCGCCATCTTGGATCGCCCCGTGAAGAGAGCCTGCAGCCGGAGTGGGCAGAGCCGCCTGAAGAGGTCTCTGGCTGCCCTGCCCTAATCCCAGAGGCTGTTTGCGGATCGCGGCTCTCCGCTGGTTCGTTGCCGGAGTACGCTGCGCTGCAGGGGCTCCAGGACTCGGAGCTTGTTCTGGTCAGAAAGGCTCTCACTAGCGGGCCAGTTCCGTTCTGAGAACCTGGAGAAGCTGGCTGTGTGGGTGGGGCCCACCGCCGGAGTGCGCAGGGCTGCCTGTGGATGACTCTAGCTGCCCTGCCCTGCTCCGATAAGCCACCTCTATATGGGCCTGCCACCCGGACCGAGCTTTACCCTGTGGGCAGACTCACCCGTGGCTCTATTTCAGTCCGAGTCTCTCAATGCCTCCCCTTCTTAACTCCAGGGTTCTGGAGCGACTGGGGGTGCAGTCTCCCTCTAGGCTGCCATCTTGGATCACCTCCCCATTCTTTTCTTAACTGTAAATTTTTAATGCCGTATTTTCCGTACCTTTGTTTTATCCCTTTGTGGAATGAACATTTTATTCCCTGCTCTGATGAAACTTCTTGGAGTTTATTAGAATACATGACTGAAAGAAATCAAAGGAACAAATTATTTTACTTACTATACTTTGTGAATAAACAATGGAGAAAAATGAAGCTATTACCAAGGTAAGAACATCATAATGGGAGCAGCAAAGCAAATCCAAAATTCTCATTACTCCATAGACAAACAGAAGTAAATAACCTAATTAATAAATGTGCAAAGGAACTTAACAGACACTAATAAAAGGAAGAACTAAGAAAGATCAATAAAAATATAAAAAAGTGTTCAACGTCTCTATTAATTAGAGAAATGCAAATTAAATCTGTACTAAGATTCCACACTTCAGTCAGAATGGCAAGTACCAAGAATACATGTGAGAACAAGTGTTGGCGAGAATGTGGGGAATGGGGACACCATACATCGTAGGACTGCAAATTGATGAAATACCTCTGGAAAGAATTATGAAAATTCCTCAAAAACTAGGAATGGACTTGGGAGATTGAGGCAGGAGAATCATGAGTTAAATGCCAGCTTCAACAACTTAGAGAGGCCCTAAGCAAGTCAGTGAGACCTTGTCTCTAAATAAAACAATAAAAAGAACTGGGGATGTTATTCAGTGGTTGAGCAGCCCTAGATTCAATTGCTGGTACATAAAAGTCACCAAAAGCAGGAATGAAATCACAATTTGACCCACTTATCCTACCTTAGTATGAACCCAAAATATTTAAAATAAGCATAATACAGGGACATATCCACACTAATGATTACAGTAGCACAATTCATAATAACTGAGGTATGGAACCAACCTTGTGGACCATCAACACATGCATGAAAAAAGGAAAGACTTTATGGGGAGGGTAAGAGTGGGAAATTTTGTAGAAAAAAATCTAAAGTAATTTTCCTAAGTGCACATATGAAAACAATTAACTGAATCCCAACAACTTGGCCACCTACAAAAATTGGGTCCTAATTAGAAAAATGTATCACATGCTTGTATTATATCAGAATGGATTCAAATGACAACTAAAAACCAATAAAAAATTACAAATTAAAAAAAATAAATTTTACAACAATGTACTGAAATAATTGACATGTGAAAACTTCCAAAATCTTAGATTTTAAAGAATCACAGGTGAACATGTTAGAGAGAATCACATTTTACAGGGAAGGAAAATGTGTCACTTTTATCAACATAGTCATTCCTACTCTAGAGTAGGACATTGTGTAATAAGGAAAATCTATCAACCCCTTTTTTCTCTCCCACTAGCAAAAGGGAGGAGTGAAACATGCAAACATGTATGACTTTCTTGACAACTTTATGAAAACTAGATTTTGTCTCCACAGAGACCTCAGAAAACAGGTAAATTTTGGTTGACATTACCAATGTTATTCATCAGGGTTTAAAAAAATGTAGATTCTTATGAAGAACTATGAACAAAGATTTACAGTGGGAAAAGGTACAAATACATCTAGAGAAGATAAAGCATAAAAACAGGTTTGAGAGGCAACAAAAGTCTCACAGCTCATGTCAGTACTACATGAAGAAAGTCATACCATAGTGATCAACAAAAAGGACTCACTTTCTAATATTTATACTTTTTGCTACTTATTATTTGTTTACACTAACAATTTTTTATGTACATCAAGATGTTTTAAAGCATAAAATTGACTAAATCTAACAAATTAACACATATATTTTTTACAAAATTGGCAAGTTTATTTTTAGTAAATTTTACATATATTCTAGGAACAATCATTAAGAATACAATACCCTAGCCAGACTTGATGGCACACAATCATAAACCCAGTGACAGGAGTCTGAGACAGAAGGAGTACCTGTACAAGACCAGCCTCAGCAATGTAGGAACACAATAACTAAAGAAACAAAAAGGGAATAAAAATGGCAGTGATATTGACTAGTTGTAAAATCCACTGGGCTCAATTCTCAATTTCAAATAAAAATAATAATATAATATCCTACACCTACCATGTTGTACAGAAAACATAATTTTTTTGTTTTGTTTTCTGGTACTGGGGATCGAACTCAGGGCCTTGTGATTGCTAGGCAAGCACTCTACAAGCTGAGCTCTCTCCCCAGCCCTCAGAAAATATAATTTTTACCCATCAAAATATAATTTGCAGGTCCAGCCACTGCCCATGTGAATCTCCAGCACAGTCCATTCCCAGGCCTCATATATCCAATGCAATGCCCTATGTAGTCTCAACACCATGCTGTGGCTCTCCATCTACCAAAACATAGGACTGCCTCTGCCTACTAGCATGGAAAATTCTTGACCTGGATTTTGCTATCTTTAGTTGAACAACTCACATCCTGGGACACTTCATTATCAAATACTTTCATCTATTATGCTACTGAAGACTGGGAGAGTTGAGTAGTGTAGTATAGTTTTATTGTAGAATTTTTATTATTAGTATTTTCAATTTTTATTATTTTTCTCACCCTATTTGCTTCTTATCTATCTGTTTCCTTAGAGGTTCTTTCTCCCTTTTCTCAAGCTAACAAAAATTGATTTTGATACATCCAAAATAAAGATATAATTTTAAAGGCTGTGAGAGAAGAGCATCAGATTACATATAGGGGTAACTAATAAGCATATCAGAAAATTTCTCAACCTAGACCATAAAGGATAGAAGGGTCTCAAACATCTTACTTCAGGCTCCAAAAGAAAATGGAGTCTAACCAATAATATTATTCTTAGGAAACTTATCTTCAAATTTTACAACAAAATAAAATTCTTCAATAATAAAACAAGTTAAAGGAATTTACAAATACAAGGCCTGCACTACCAAACATTCTCAGCAAAATATTCCATGAGGAAAAAATAAAAAATAACAATGAAAGTCATCAAAGAATTGAACTACCCGTTAGGAAAAGCCAATCAAATGAGAAACCATGTCAAGTTAAAAACAAAAGATAAACCAAAATTACTGTGAATACAAACCATATGTCAATAATAACTCTGAATATTAATGGCATAAACTCATCAATCAAAATATATAGACTGTCTGATTGGATTTTTAAAAAAAAGGACCTAACAACATGCTGCCTTTAAGATATTCATCTCATAGAAAAAGACACCCACAGAATAAAGGCAAAAGGATGGTGAACAATATACCATTCACACTGATTTGGTAAAAAAGAGGGGGTTTACATCCACATATTAGATAAAGTAGACTTCAAGCCAATGTTAGTCAGAGGGACAAAGAAGGATATTTCATACAATTTAAGGGAAGCATAAATAAATCAACAAGACATAATAATCATAAATATTTATGTCTCAAACAGTGGTGCACTCATGTACATCAACCAAATCCTTCTGAATTCTAAGAACCAAATGGACCACAACACAATAATACAGGGTGACTTTAAGACACCTCTCTCACTACTGGATAGATCTTCCAAACAAAAATTCCACAATGAAACCACAGAACTCAATATCACAATAATTAATTTAGACTTAACAGATGTATATAATAATTCATCCATCAACCAGCAAATACACTTTCTTCTCAGCAGCCCATGGATACTTCTGTAAAACAGATCATATGTAATGTCCCAAAGCAACCCTTAGGAAATACAAAAAAATAGAAATTCTAGCTTATATTTTATCAGATCATAATGTAATGAAATTAGAAATCAATGACAAAAGAAAAAATAACTGCCTCAACACCTAGAGATTAAATAATACACTATTGAAAGATTCATAGATAGTAGAAGACATCATGGAGGTGATAACACAATAATTCAAAGTAAACAAGATCAATGACACAACATATCAAAATCTCTGGGATGCCATGAAAGCAATAGTAAGAGGAAAATGCATTGCATGAACACTCAAAAAAAGAAGAGAAATTCAAAAAATAAATGACCTAATATTACATCTCAAATTCTTTAAAAATAAGAACAGATCAACACTGAAAGTAGTAGAAGAAAGGAAAAAATAAAAATCAGAGCCAAAATCAATGAAATTGAAACAATAGAAATTATTCAAAATTTTAACAAAACAAAAAGTTTGTTCTTTGAAAACATAAACATAATTTATAAACCCATATCCACACTAATGAAGAGAAGCAGAGAGAAAACTCAAAATACTAAAACATCTGATGAAAATGCATATATCGTGACAGGCACTACTAAAATACAAAACATAATTAGAAGTTATTTTGAAAATCTATACTCCAACAAAATAGAAAATCTGGAAGACATCAACAGGTTTCTAGATAATATGAATTACCTAATCTGAACCAGGAGGACATGCATAACTTAAATAGATCAATTTCATGTAATGAAATAGAAAAAGTCATCAACAGTCTACCAACAAAGAAAAGTCTGGGACCAGATGGATTCTCCACCAAATTCTACAAAATTTAAAGAAGAACTCGTTCCAATACTCCACAAAGTATTCCATTAAATAGAAGAGGATGGAATCCTTCCAAAATCAATTTGCAAAGCTAGTATCACCCTGATACCTAAATCAGACAAAAACACATCAATGAAAACAATCAGAGAAATAACCCTGATGAAAATATATTAAAAGGTTCTTAACAAAATTCTAGCAAATCATTTAAAAAACATATTAAAAAGTGTACCATGATCAAGTGGGTTTTATCAAAGTAATGTGAGGCTGGATCAATATCCAGAAATCAATATATGTAATTCATCACACCAACATATTTAAATTTAAGATTCATATAATAATTTCAATAAATACAGAAAAAGCATTGACATACCCCTTCATGCTCAGTCCCACAAAAATACAGTTATCTCAGACTATACAATGGTGCCAAAAAACACACAAAGGAAAAAATATGGCCTCTTCAACAAATGTTGGGAAACTGGAAATCCACATGCAGCAAAATGAAAGTAAATCTCTATTTCTCACCCTTTACAAAATTCAATTCAAATGGATCAAGGACCTAGGAATTAGATGAGAGTGTCTGCAGAAAATAGAAAAATTAGGCCCCAATCTTCATCATATTGACTTAGGACAAGACTTCCTTAAAAAGATTTCCAAAGCAAAAGAAATCAAAGGAATCAGTCAATGGGTAGATTAGAACTAAAAAGGTTCTCTCAGCAAAGAAAACAATCAACAATACGAAGACAGAGCCTACAGAATGGGAGAAAATATTTGCCACATGAACTTCAGATACAGCACTAACCTCCAGAATTTATAAAGAACACAAAAAACTTTACACCAATAAATAATACAAATAACCCAATCAGTAAATGGGTTAAGGAAATGAGTAGACACTTCACAGAAGAATATCTACAAGTACTCAACAGATATATAAAAAAAATCTTCAACATCTCTAGTAGTAAGAGAAATGTGAATCAAAACTACTCTGAGATTTTATCTCACTCCAATTAGAATGGCGTTTATTAAGAATACAGACAAAAATAGCTCATGGTGAGGAATGGGGAAAAAGATACACTCATATATTGCTGGTGTTGTTGCAAATTTGTGTGGTCACTTTGCAAAGCAAGATGGAGATTCTTCAGAAAACTTTGAGCCACATTTTGACACAGCTATCCCACTCCTGGCGCCTATACTCAAAGGACTGAAACTAGCATACTACAGTAATACAGTCACATCAATGTTTATAGAAACTCAATTAACAATATCTAGATTGTGGAACCAACCTAGATGCCCTTCAATAGATGAATGCAAAAAGAAACTGTGACATATATATGCATATATATATATATATATAGACACACATATATATATATATATGCATATATATATATATATAGACACACACACAATGGAATATTATTCAGTCATAAAGAAGAATGAAATTATGGCATTCACATGTAAATAAATGGAGTTTAAGAATATCATGCTAAGTGACATAAGCCAATCCCAAAATTTCAAAGACCAAATTATTTCTTTGAAAAGTGATTTGTGATACATAACAGGGGGAGGTAGTAAGGAAAAAAAGGAGGAAGGATGAATTTTATAGAGGGAAATGAGGTGTAGTGAGGGGGTAGGGGAAAGATAATGGAATGAGAGAAACATCATTACCTTATGTATCTGTATGATTACACAAAAAGTTGTTACTCTTTGTGTACAACCAGAGGAATAAAAGTTGTACACCATTTGTGTACAATGTTCAAAAAAGAAAAAAACTGTGTAAATTTGCAGAGTTTTGTTGACATTACCCCTATTATCCCTCAAATCACAGTTCCTAAATTCAACTTGTTCAGATTTCACATGTGAGTCCTCATGTAACAATTGAATTTTGTCTTATTTTTTACTCCATTTTTCTTTCATGGGAGAGGGTAATTGGGATTGAATACAGGGTCACTTTTCTACTGAGTTGCTTCCCCAGTGCATTTTTTAACTTCTTTGTATTTTTATTTTGAGTTGTAGATGGACATGATGCTTGTATTTTATTTTTATACCATTATGAGGATTGAAACCAATACATCACACATGCTAGGCAAGTACTTTACCACTGAGCTATAGCCACAGTCCCCCAGTCCCTTTTTGTATTGTTTATTTTTGAGGCAGGGTGTCACTAAGTAACTCTTCTCAAACTTGCAGTCCCTCTGTCTCAGTCTTCCAATTATCTGGGGTTATAGACATGTGTCATTTTACCTAGCCTAATTTTTTAGTTATTTAGTAATTTTCAAACATTTCCAAAATAACTGTAATTATTCAATGTAAGCTTTCTTTTAGTGGAAATATCTAAATGGAAACAATAGCACAGAAAGAAAAAAGGGAAACTTGACTTGATAGAAGAAACAATATAAATCAACTAGGAAAAGACCCTAGGAAAGTGAAAGTTCTGAATTTATTAAGAAGACTAAATAACTACTTCATTGATGTTTAATGTACTGATCAAGAATTAAAGTAAATGAAATTGAGAGAAAAAAGTTAATAAAAGAAATCAACAGAAATTTTGTGCTTGATATATTCCTTAAAATCTAAGCTCTGAGATAATGGAAATGTAAAAAAGAAAAGATATCAAACTTTAAGAAGCACAATCATTTTCAACTAGGAAAAATATGAAGAGACTCAAAATAAACACATCATAACCAAAGTTTCATAACTCACAGAAATAAATTTTTGAGAGGACCAAAAATAAATGTTTCACTTATAAGGATAGTTCTAAAAAATTATTAGTTGATTGTTTTACCAGAAGAGTTCCAGAAAAGAATTGGAACATATAGTCAAATAAATAAAAGAAAAAATAAGCTAACAACCATGAATACTATATACAAAATATTTCTTTTTCCAAAGTAAATAAAAAGAAATCTTGTCATGATATACAAATGCTGAAAAATCTTCTCATTCTTAGACCCATCCTACAAAACATTCTTTAGAGAATTCTTTCAGTTGAAAATAAAATAAGCCTGCATAGCACAAACATCCTGGAAAAACCACAAATATCCACAAATATAAAATTGACAATATGTTATGATGGTACCTAAAAACATTTGGCTATATAGTTTGAAAGATAAAGGTATAAAATTTATCATAAATCTGTTAACTGGTATGTGATATGAAAATACCAGGGATATCAATGACAACATTAAGAGGATATGCAAAGATATTAATTTTATATACAGTTAAAGTTAATTTACTTCCAATATATAATGTCATTTAAGCTTAATGGGTTTTATATAATCCAAATATACTGGCAAAATAATCATAAAATATATGATTAGAATAAGGTGAGAAATCAAAACATGTTATTAAATAATCTGTGAAACAAATATTAAATCAATTCAGAAAGTACAAAAAATCATAAAAATGAGAAAACAACTTACAGAGTAACAGTATTAAATTCTTAATTTTTAGTAATTTATTTAAATATAAATAGATTCTTATTAAATGCCAATTAGAACACAAAACATGACTGACAAGATTAAATCTAAAATTTTCTGTATCATATCTACATAAGTTTTCATTTGAATATATGGTCACTTTAATAAAATGAAAAGAATATTATTTGCAAAGATAAAAAATAAATCAGACATGGTAATAATTATGTTATACATAAAAAAGCAGAAAGTTATGTAAGATAAAAAGTTTTAAGTAAAAGGATTTTGAAGAGACAAACTAGAATATTATTTTACGATAGAAGAGACCACTATCTAAAACACTACGATGATAGTAAATACATTTGTAACTGAGTCATACTTCCAAATATAGAAAGGCAACACTGAGAGAACTGATATAAATAGTAATACAGTAATATTTGGAGACACCAATCCCCAATGAATGTAACAGAAAATAAAAACAAACAGAATGGTAAACAAGGATTATTAGACAAATTCACAAATTTTTATAAACCAACTAGACTTTCAGACACAATCTTCTCAAGAACTCATGAAATATTCTTGATTGACCAGCTAAAAATCAGAAAATATCTTAAGACAGGAAAATATTTAAATGATTTTAGAAAATACTAACTTATAAAATAAAAGTGGAAGTGACATTCAAATCTGTAAAAGTATGTGGCATTGGTGCACTCTTAAAAATGGTCTTGTTCAAGAAATGAATAAAAATATTAGAAATTTTCTATAATATCCAAATGATGAAGTCACTTCAGATAGTGTCCATCAAAATTCCAAAATTATTTTTTTTCCAAATACAGAAAAGTCTATTTTAAAAATCCTGTGAAATTCCAATTACTGAAAATTACTCAAAAATATTCAAAATTAAACATAGTTAAATAATAATTTCTGATTTTAGAATGTAATAAAAGTTGCAGTATTCAATATATTAATGCTGTTATGAACATATACAAGTAGAGATATGGAACAGAACAGAGAGTAAGTACTCATTTATATGGGTGAATCAAGACATAGCTACACATATGTAAATATTAAATCATTCATCAGGGCCAAGAGGGGAAGCAAAAAAAGATATTTTATATGTGTTCATGAAGGCATTTTGGAAAAAAACTTTGGTATGTTTTTCAACTTTTCAAAGAAAAGAAATTACATAACATCTATACTATGAATTCCTCTTGAAGACATTATGCTTACTGAAATAACCATTCATAATAAAGTCAAATATTGTGTGATTCTATTTACATGCAACATATAATGTTATCAAATCCATTGAACACATGGGATGGTGTTTGTGTTGTGAGGCAAATGAGCATGTGCTTTTCATGAAAATCTAACATTAGCTTTGTAATATGTAAACTTCCTAAAAAGATGTTGCAAAACAATTAGAACTAAAAGTACTAAACAATACTTAAAATATTAAAGCAGTAAGTTTAATTTTATGTGGTCTGAATGCATTTAAATTTTAAAAATACATTAAAGATAAACAGAATTATGAAAATATTCAAAAGCTTCTTTAAATGATAAAGTTTTTATCCTAGACAAAAGAACAGTTTTGTTCACAAATAATTGAGAAGCATTCCAGTAATTCTAGCTGCCAGGAAGATTGAGAAAGGAGAATTTCAAATTTGAAGTCAGTTTGAACAACTTCACAAGAACTTATTTCAAAATAAAAATAGAAACTCTAGCACCCATGAGTTCAAACCTTAGTTCATGTACATAGGTCTACACATATTTATATAGATTTACACAAATACCTAGGTTTAGTAAAGACACAAGATACAATATACTGTCATAAACAAAAAAGGGATAATATTTATAAAAGTTAATGAAACATGTAACTTAATGGACAGTAGATACATGATTTATGCATATTTAAACTTACATTGTCAGAAAGTGCGAAAGAGACAATTAACATTTATGCATAATGTGTAGATTGCACAAATAAAAAAATTTAATCATTGATGGGAGGAAATATCCTCCTGAATACAGAACCTATTCTAAACAATAGAACACACAAGTGTGCACAAAAATGATAGAAAATTTAATTTATAAAATCACCAATAACCATATTATCTTAAAAAATCTTCTTTATAATAATTTTTAGCCATGACTGTACACTTACAAATTTCAGGCATTGTGAGTAAGAAACATTCATTGCACAACAGAGAATATTAACAGAAAACCCAATACAATCATTCATAAAGAGCCCCCTGAGGAGATAATTTGAATGAATAAACATTTAAATCATATTAGAGAAACTGGGTTAGGATATTAACACATTGCAATGGTTTAACCTAGAGGCATTCACAAATGTGAACATATTTTCTAGGACCTTCAAAATCAATAAAGTGATGTTAGTCCATGAAGACCCTAAATGGAATAGGGGAGTACTGTGGCTGTTACTTTGAATATACTGGGTGATTATTAGGGGAATAAGGAGCCTAAAAGAGTTTGAAACCATGATAAGCCTAGAAAAGGGCATGCCTTTATAGAACTGTAAGATAAATAAACTAGGTTTCTGAAAATTTATTTCTGTTAGGTGAAATCTTCTCAGTTAACATTTTAGTATGGTTTCCTCCTTGATATTTGGACCTATCATCAGTAATCTTTGGTTTTATTCATTTCTGCACACCTGTCTATATGGCTAATCTTATGGTTTGGATATGAATTATCCCCCAAGGCACATGTGTGAGACAGTAATAAAAGGTTTAGGGGTGATAGGATTGGGCATTAGAGCATCAACCCAGTGAATTAATTCTTTGATACAATTAACTGAGAAGTAGCAAAGTGTAGTCTAATAGGGTACAGATAGAGGTGTGGGTCATTGGAGTCACACCTCTAGGGTATACATATTGTATCTGTATCTGGTCTATGGAGTCTCTTTCTCTCAGTTTTTTGATCATCATGTGAGAAATGTCCTTCCACCAAACACTTTGAGCATGATTTTTAGCCTCATATCAAGGTTCAAGGAATAGAGCTCACTGTCTATTGACTGAGACCTCTGACACTATTAGCCCCAAATAAACTACTACCCTTTAAAATGCCTTGTCAGGTCTTTTGGTCACAGCAGCAAAAAAACTGACAAAAACAACTACTGTCTCTTATCACTTTAGATTCCATGGCTCTTTCTTTGGTCCAGAAAGATGACTAGGAATGGCTTGGAGACAATGATAATTGTTTACTGAAAATGGAATAACTCTTTGGAATCCTCCTTGGAATTACTCATGTTTATGTCCTAATACTATGTTCATTACAGTAATAACAGATTCTAGAAAATTATTTCTCCAAATAGTTTCCTGACAGACTCATAAAATTATATAAGAAGCATTTCAATCTGCAAATCCTGAGCTCAACTCCCAACTATTAACACTAAATGAAACAAATCAAAGAAAGCACATTGGACTTTAAGGTGTAGGTCACAGTATTTTATACTGTTGATTTTCTATGACAAGCCTGAAGTGAGGGGTGTATCATCATATCAAGAAAGAATGAGATTAAACATAAAAAGGAATATAATTAATATTTTCTGGTCTATATCATACATTTCCCAATCAATTTCCATGAAAATAAGTATCTGATACTCATGCTCAGCAGAAGCTACCAAGAAATATTCCACAAGGGAAAGACATCCAATATTAATAGTGAATTATGAATTCTGGAGGGAAATTATACTCACTGAGAAAGATCAGTTTTCTGTAGTTCTCCAGCATAACATTTATGCATAAATTCTGCTGAGCCGGGCTCAGACTTTCCCATTCCTCTTGAGAGAAATCAATGGTCACATCCCTGAATGTCACTAGTTCCTGATATAAAAATAAGTCTATAAATGACATACTGACCATATGATCATTGACAGAGTTTTTAATTTGACCCAATGAGAAGTAGGAGAATGGGCTCTTGCAAAGTTGAGAAATCTCAATTATTTAATGAGATACTTTTTAACAAAGCATGCTTGTTTAATGTACTACATAACTCTGAAAAATGGATGACAAAGTCCAAAAATGTATATATTCCACACTTTTGTGAAATAAAATGTAAAATTAAGATAAACATTAGGATATATATTTGAGGATTTTATTCATATTTTATAAAATGAGTTGTGTATACTTCTCAGATGAGAAAGTTATAGTGAGATAGAAGATTGCTTCCTAAATTGTAATGAGAACAAACATAGATTGGATATGTTGATGATGCATAGCAGATTCAGTAGTCCTGGAACAGGATCAGGATTTCTGAATATGTAGCAAGCTCTTTAGTGATGCCAATGCCACTGTTCCAAGTAAAGCTCTTGTATAGCAATAAAAAAAGTTCATTGATGAATTTCAATTCAAATATTTTAAGGAGTTTGTGCATTTTGCTATAAAAGCAACTAACAAAAATCCTTTGTGATCAGTTCAAATATATATCCATCACTCCAAGAAATTCTTGAATATCTTAATGTATATACCCCAAATAATCTAATGAGAATGGTAATAGTTTTTTTTAATATTTGAGAGATTTTATGAAACATCCAAGTAATACTATGCCTGAACTTTTTCAATTCTACCTGGCCTATAATCAGTACCAAAGAACAAAAAGGTCAAAATAAAGTGGGAATTAAAAGAATTTTTTCAGAACAGTTATTGACTTTTGTTATTACTAAGAGTAGTGGAAACATGTTAAGAAGTCAATAAAATCAAATTGATCAAAGGATACTTATATTTTACCACACATGTAAAAATGGTATACTTTATGCATTAAAACAATAGACACCATTTCATGTAAGAGAAAGTAAATATATTCAGTTGCATAAAATTTAAATCAACTTGGGTTTGATGCTTTATTTTGTATGACATTACTGAGATACAACCATTGAACAGAATACAAAGAGCTCCAAATTCTGAGTCTTGTATTTTTTATATGTATTTCACTTATCATTTCTAAACTATATTTTCAAGTTTAAATGAACATAAAAACAGGATTTTTAACTCTTTTTTTGCTGAAAATGCAGGGAGGTTAGAATGTGTATGGCCTTGATGTCAATGTATAATAAAATGAAAATATGAGGTTAAGCTTTGATTCAAACCTCCAGTTTCAAAGCCTATATATCTAGTAAACAAAATTGAGTTTTTGCTCTCCAAAGCAAGTGACAAATAAATAGAAATTTGAGAAGTAGAAGAATTTTTGTATAAAATATGATGGTTTATACAGATGATATAGAAAAATTCTGAGGAATTAAGGATAAAAGGAAATCTATGAACTTTATTGAGAAGAATATGGCAGATTTTTTTGGTAGAAAGTGTCAATGCACAAAAAAGGACACCATTATTGCTTCTATATGAGTGGCCACAAATAAGCAAAGCAAAATAAAAGTAAAGTATAATGTCAACCTTCTGATAAAAGTTTTACTTAAAGTTTCATTTCTGTATGTGTTCCATGTTATAGAAGTGCTGAGAGGTTAGTTTAGTAGACAATTTAGAATTCTAGAGAATGAATCTTTTTTTTCACATTTGTTTTTTTATATTTCACATCTTTCTAAAATAAACTATGAAAAAGAGATTCTGATTTAATGGAAGAGATACCAAAAGTTTCAAGAATAATGTCATCCACTGTTAGCATTTAAAACTGAGGGAAAGATCAATAAATTGTGCTCATAGAATTTTGCACCCATGGAAGATGTAAGGTTGAGTACACAGTCATTGATGCAAAAGATGAAGAAAAATGGACTCTCAGAGCATGGGTTTCTGGTTAAAATCTGTTCCTTCCTCACCATGTAAATATATTCTCCCAGTTCCCTAAGGCTGATTCTTTAGGTTAATATGGTGGAAATCATGTTTGCTATAGTAAAGAAAGTGATGGACTGAACCCAGTGGCAATGCTGAAAATCTTCCCATCACACTTAGTCCAGATTTCTCCAGGGAAGAAGGACAGAAGAGAAAGAGGTGCTGGAACCAAGTGAGGGATTGGCACAGGACTCTAGAAAGTTTAGAAGGTCTAGAGACCCAGGTGGCAGAACACCCCTGGATAGCAACAACTCCTAAGTCCATGAGAGTCTGCAATGTCCATACAAGAGACAACAGTCCATACCCCATCATGCAGGAGCTGATGGAACCACAAGGGAAATAACAAAGATGTGATCTCACCTCTCCCATGTGGGACGGGTCCAGGAACATTATTAAGCACATTGTGGGCAGTACAGGAGAGTGGTGGTAAGGGTAACATAGGGTTAGACAGGACACCAAGGTAGAAAGACCCCGTTTGGTTTCTGAGGTGAGCTGGATCATCTCGATCTCTCAGCCTTTGGACATACACAGAGATGAAGAATACCTTGCTGACTGAGAATATTGGAAAGCTCCTTCCAGTGAAACTGGGCAGGGATGGTAGGGTGGGTTGGCAACTGTCTTGAGAAAAGAGTGGAGGATTTGATGTATTGGGATTTCCAGAGCCTTCAGGGACAATACCTATTCTGATAGGAACCATGATTTGATCCTTCAACTCAATTATAAACACTATTTGTGTACAATGTGGAACTCATCATTATAAAAATAAAGAATTTCCCCAAATCTAAGATATTACCCTGCCAAAATGATAGTATACATTACTTTTAATGAAAGAAGGAAGCAGAGGAAAAATCCTAAAATTTATTTAGATTGTGAAATATATATTAAAGTAGCCATAAAACCTTTGAATTCCAAGAGGAAAAATATTTATTATCATTTCTTGATACTAATATATATTATTCAACTATAAATTTGCAATAATAAAGACCAAGGAATCATAACACAAAGAAATCCATGAATAAATTGATAGGTATATAAAAACTATTTGTATTTTAAATCACAATAGAATGGTCTATATAAATCAAAGCACATCAAGAAAAACATTAAATGTGAAGGGATGATACAACCAAAGCTAAAGGTGGATGTTTATACTTGGGGCACAGTTTACTGGCAGTGTGTGTATAGAATGTGCAATGCCCATTGGGCAAACTCCAGCACATAAATAAAGGATGTAATCTCAGAGTACAGAGAGCATGATATTGGAAATATAACACAATAGGATACTGCTGACCATTTGTTCTCTATGAATATATTGAATAAACATTATGTTTCAAGTTCCTCTTGGCAAAGTAATGAATGAGTCAATTTATCAACATTACCTGCCATCAAATGTGGAAGAAAACTTGTCATAGCCTTGGGCTTTAGTTCAGTTTTAGGCAAAGTACTGTGCAATTGGAACAGAATTACCAACAGTCAGGGTCACCAGAGAAAGATTTTCATCGTATATATACAACCTACCTCTTAAGTTTGCTGTGGTAGAGATCTTAATTTACTACTGCTTAAGAGGAAGAATTTAGCAATAGTAAGTATCAACACCACAGAAAGAGTGGTGGTCTTCTATGGTCATGCAAATACTTCAATGGACTTCAACACCTGGGGTCAGGGTAGAAAAGAAGTTAAATTACAAAGGACACATTTTATTACTAAAGGTGGGATTTTCTAGGGTACTTGACCAACTTATGCTGCTGACAGTTGAGCTGCCCTCTATCCTACCCTGCATCAAAGATTTAAAAGAAAAAATGCATCACTTGTAGCCTTAGTGGTGAGTTTAGCATTTCCTGAGCTCCATCTCTCAGCTTGTCTCTATAATAAGTACAGCTTGTCAATTACTCTTGGAAGGGGGTTTTCCATTCACTGAATATCTCATATTTAACATCTTTTATCTAATGAACTTTATTTTCATCTCCAAAATTCTGTGATCAAAGTTGGCTGAACATATGCCAATCTCCCTAGATGACAAATAAGTGGTGTGCAAGACATTCCATGACCTACAACAAACAGCAGTAGTGCACAGAAGGGGTTAATAAGAACAGATTCTAGTTTGTGCCCAGGAGAAATTTAGAACAAAATCAATCTCTATGTAAGCTACCTGACACACTGGATTCTAAAAATAATCCATCAGGGATTTATTGTAAAACTCAAATAGCAGACATGTTTTATCCTGAACACCACTGTTAGTATGATTATTATAAAATGTGCAAAAATGACAAATACTCCAAAAGACAAGGTATGAAAAATAGGAAACACTTGGACACTATTGGTATTGATCTAAATTCTGCACAAATAGTTTTGAAAAGAGTATGAAGGTATTTGAAATAAAAATAGAACTAGCCTATTATCTAGTAAAAATAATTCTGATTATATATTAAAAGGAAGTACAAACAGTTTGTTAAATAAATAACTACACTCCCATTTTTATCATAGCATACATCATAGTAGTACAGAAGACAGCTGAAGTGCCTTTAGATGAAGGATACATTGAGAGACAAATATCATTCGGGCTATTGGACATCTATCTACTTCCTGGAGTGCTTCTACCCCATACTTGATACTGGTGCTCTCTAGGAGGAGAGAACCCAGGGAGTGATATTCACTAGATACTTCAAAGACCTGAGGCATAACAGCTGTGAGCACTTTATGGAAAGCAGTTCTAAAGCCCAGGAAAAGTTTTGGGGGAGGGAAGATTGAGACACAAGATAATGTAAAGTCAAAGACATGGAATTTCAATTCAAATACATTTTGAAAATTGTGCCAATGGAAGACAAATGCAAGACAGAAACACTTTTTGCAGAGGGTCAAATGATTGTGTCTCATCCTATCATGTGAAATGTTCACAAATCCAAAAAAAAATTCTGAAAAAATGTACCATCTAGTAATTTGGGGACATAGATTATAAATATGCCCTGCCTGAATTGAAGGGAGAACTTGGTCTTGACCTGAAAACTCAAAACCTGATTTTGTGATTTTCTATTGAGAGTTTGGCACACTACACCTTTGTCTTGGATGCTCTTCTTAGAAAGGGAATAGTACAGCCCTCAGAGCTTGGTGCCTCAGTGTCTGGATCTGGTGATGCTATGCTTCAGAATGTGAAAGTCAGAACTGGCAAATCTGGGTACAGAACCATATTAAGGATATTGGGAGAAAGATGTATTAGAGGCAAGGGACTAACACTCAGGTAGGCTATATTGATATACTTGTTCTTGGGACTTCTTTGTTAAGATAGTGAATCTGTTTCCAGTGGAAACAAACCCCTCTGCAACACAGGATTTATCAACCCTTTGTTGTGATTTACTTTTTCTACTTTTTTGGATAATTAAAAAATTATCCCAGCAAATCAATTTTTAGACATTTTCAAAGAGTTGTCAATGAAGTGAAATTATCACTAGCTGACTTGTTAGCTTAAATGCTTTTTACAGTGACTTGGAACCAAACTGAACTTCTGCTCATTTTATGGTTCTATCAGGCCTTCCAAAGCTCTTACAGGGCTCTTTCTCCTTCCTGAAGAAAATTAGAGGATAGAGAATGTTCTCACATAATGCCATCATGACATAAGATGAATACCTATAGGAGCAGGAGATAAGAGGGGAGAATTTTCCACAACTATGATTCTTACCACCTTAAAAAACAAGAAACACAGAAGCATTCAGCAATGCCCTATCCTGGGAAACCTCTGACAGGGGTGATAGTGCATATGAGTATTGATAGTAAAGTCTTTCTAAGCCAGTAGTCTCTCATCAGACTCTCACCTTTGTGGGAAGGTAATGAGAGGCCAATTAGTTCTGTGTGCACAAGCAAGATGGTTCTGAACCTTTGAGATGGTTTGCTAATTTTTGATGTTTCTTGATAGAAGAGAAGGATATCAGTTTCTTGTGTGCATTCAAACATGGGCACAGGGCACTCAGTGCACCTGCATTATATTAATCACTATTCCCTGAAGAGAGTGTTTACCTTGTCCTTTTCCATTTTTCAAAACTGAATTGTCGGTCCTTATCTCTGTTCCAATAACCTTAGCTATTGAATAAATATTGACTTCTGGGTTGGTTCATTGTTCTTCTACTGGGGCCTTTTTTTCCAAAATTTCGTTAGAAGAAGAGAAAGAAACTGTCTTCAACAACACACACAAAAAGAAGAGGCCTGCTGTTACATTGAAAGAAGCATTGCAGATGTTCCATAAAGAAATAGAGAAAGAGAATTCCCCTCCCAAGGTTAGTACCATGGTATTGAGCAAAGTTTTGGCAATTTCACACCATCATTTCATCTTAATAAAATTGCATTCATGAATTTTATAACCAAAATATTTTCATCTATGTGAGGCATTTAGAAATGGAAACAGAAATGCCAGTTCCTTCCTATTTATTTTTTTTTATTATTTATTATTAATTTTTTATTGTAAACAAATGGGATGCATGTTGTTTTTCTGTTTGTACATGGCATAAAGGCATACCATTTGTGTAATCATAAATTTACATAGGGTAATGTTGTTTGATTCATTCTGTTATTTTTTCCCTTCCCCCATCCCTCCCACCACTCTTTTCCCTCTATACAGTCTTTCCTTCCTCAATTCTTGCCCCCTCTCTAACCCTAAATCTAACCATAACACTAACCCCTCCCACACCCCATTATGTGTCATCATCCACTTATTAGTGATATCATTCGTCTTTGGTTTTTTTGAGATTGGCTTATCTCACTTAGCATGATGTTCTCCAATTTCATCCATTTTCCTGCAAATGCCATAATTTTATCATTCTTTATGGCTGAGTAATATTCCATTGTATATATATACCACAGTTTCTTTATCCATTCATCAATTGAAGGACATCTAGGTTGGTTCTACAATCTGGTTATTGTGAACTGAGCATCTATGAACATTGATGTGGCTGTATCTCTGTAATATGCTGATTTTAAGTCCTTTGGGTATAGGCCAAGGAGTGGGATAGCTGGGTCCAATGGTGGTTCCATTCCAAGTTTTCTTTTTTTTTTTCTGTTTTTATAATTCACTTTTAGTTGTGAAATATACATAAAAACATTTCCCATTTTGATTGGGTTGTTCATATTTTTACAGTTGCTGAGTTGAAAGAGTTCTTTACATATTTTGGATATACATTCCTTATCAGATATATGACTTACAAATATTTTCTCCCATTTCATATGTTGCCTTTTCATAGTTTTAACAATGTCCTTCGGTGCACAAGTTTTTCATTTTTTTTCCTTTTTTTTATTGTAAACAAATGGGATACATGTTGTTTCTCTGCCAGTACATGGCGTAATGCATACCATTTGTGTAATCATACATTTATATAGGGTAATGTTGTTTGATTCATTTTGACATTTTTCCCCTTCTCCCACACCCCTCCCAGCCCTCCCCTCCCTCTATACAGTCCTTCCTTCCGCCATTCCTGCCCCCCTCCCTAAACCCAACTCCAACCCCAACACTAACACCTCCCAACCCCCATTATGTGTCATCATCCACTTATTAGCGATATCATTCTTCCTTTGGTTTTTTTGATATTGGCTTGTCTCACTTAGCATGATATTCTCCAGTTTCATCCATTTGCCTGCAAATGCCATAATTCTATCATTCTTTATGGCTGAGTAATACTCCATTGTATGTATATACCACAGTTTCTTTATCCATTCATCAATTGAAGGACATCTAGGTTGGTTCCACAATCTGGCTATTGTGAACTGAGTAGCTATGAACATTGATGTGGCTGTATCTGTGTAATATGTTGATTTTAAGTCCTTTGGGTATAGACCAAGGAGTGAGATAGCTGGGTCAAATGGTGGTTCCATTCCAAGTTTTCTAAGGAGTCTCCACACTGCTTTCCAGAGTGGCTGCACTAATTTGCAGCCCCACCAGCAATGTATGAGTGTACCTTTCTCCCCACATCCTCGCCAACACCTGTTGTTGCTTGCATTCTTGATAATTGCCATTCTAATTGGGGTGAGATGGAATCTTAGGGTGGTTTTGATTTGCATTTCTCTTATTACTAGAGATGTTGAACATTTTTCCATATGTTTCTTGATTGCTTGTAGATCTTCTTCTGTGAAGTGTCTATTCATTTCCTTAGCCCATTTGTCGATTGGATTATTTGCATTCTTGGTGTAGAGGTTTTTGAGTTCTTTATAGATTCTGAGATTAGTGCTCTATCTGAAGTATGATTGGCAAAGATTTTCTCCCACTCTGTAGGCTCTTTCTTTGCATTGCTGATAGTTTCCTTTGTTGAGAGAAAGCTTTTTAGTTTGAATCTATCCCAGTTATTAATTCTTGCTTTTATTTCTTGTGCTATGGGAGTCCTGTTGAGGAAGTCTGGTCCTAAGCTGACATGTTGAAACTCTGGACCTACTTTTTCTTCTATAAGATGCAAGGTCTCTGGTCTGATTCTGAGGTCCTTAATCCATTTTGAGTTTAGTTTCGTGCATAGTGAGAGATATGGGTTTAGTTTCATTCTGTTGCATATGGATTTCCAATTCTCCCAGCACCATTTGTTGAAGAGGCTATCTTTTCTCCATTGCATATTTTTGGCCCCTTTGTCTAGTATGAGAAAATTGTATTTATTTGGGTTTGTGTCCGTGTCCTCTATTCTGTACCATTGATCCACCTTTCTATTTGGTACCAATACCATGCCGTTTTTGTTACTATTGCTTTGTAGTAGAGTTGAAGATCTGGTATTGTGATATCCCCTGCTTCACTCTTTCTTCCAAGGATTGCTTTAGTTATTCTGGGTTTCTTATTCTTCCAGATGAATTTCATAATTTTTTGCTCTATTTCTTTAAGGTACATCATTGGGATTTTAATTGGAATTGCGTTGAATCTGTATAGCACTTTTGGTAGTATGGCCATTTTGAAAATGTTAATTCTTCCTATCCAAGAACATGGGAGATCTTTCCATCTTCTAAGTTTTCTTGAATTTCTTTCTTTAGTGTTCTGTAGTTCTCATTGTAGAGGTCTTTCACCTCTTTTGTGAGATCAATTCCCAAGTATATTTTTTTTTTAAACTATTGTGAATGGGGTAGTTTTCCTAAATTCTCTTTCTGAAGATTCATCGCTTATGTATAAAAATGTCTTAGATTTATGTGCATTGATCTTATATCCCGCTACTTTACTGAATTCACTTATGATATCTAAAAGTTTTCTGGTGGAATTTCCTGGTTCCTCTAAGTATACCATCATATCATCAGCAAATAGGGTAGTTTGAGTTCTTCTTTTCCTATTCGTATCCCTTTAATTTCTTTGGTCTGTCTAATTGCTCTGGCTAGAGTTTCAAGGACGATATTGAATAGAAGTGGTGAAAGGGGGCATCCCTACCTTGTTCCAATTTTTAGAGGGAATGCTTTCAGTTTTTCACCATTTAGAATGATATTAGCCATGGGCTTAGCATAGATGGCCTTTACAATGTTAAGGAATGTTACCACTATCCCTATTTTTTCTAGTGTTTTGAGCATGAAGGGGTGCTGTATTTTATCAAATGCTTTTTCTGCATCTATTGAAATAATCATGTGATTCTTGACTTTAAGTCCATTGATATATTGAATTACATTTATTGATTTCCTGATTTTGAACCAACCTTGCATCCCTGGGATGAAACCCACTTGATCATGGTGCACTAACTTTTTAATATGTTTTTGTATGCGATTTGCTAAAATTTTGTTGAGAATTTTTGCATCGATGTTCATTAAGGATATTGGTCAGAAATTTTCTTTACTCGATGTGTCTCTGGTTTAGGTATCAGGGTGATATTGGCTTCATAAAACGAGTTTGGGAGGGTTCCCTCCTCTTCTATTTCATGGAATACTTTGAGGAATATTGGAATGAGCTCTTCTTTAAAGTTTTTTAGAACTTGGCTGAAAACCCATCTGGTCCTGGACTTTTCTTTGTTGGTAGGCTTTTGATGACTTCTTCTATTTCATTACTTGAAATTGGCCTACTTAAATTGTGTATGTCTTCCTCGTTCAGTTTAGGCAATTCATATGTCTCTAGAAACCTGTTGATGTCTTCAAAATTTTCTATTTTGATGGAGTATAGTTTTTCAACATAACTTCTAATTATGTTTTGTATTTCATTTGTGTCTGTTGTGATATTTCCTTGTTCATTCTGAATTTTAGTGATTTGTGTTTTCTGTCATCTTCTCTTTGTTAGAGTGGCTAAAGGTTTATCAATTTTGTTTATATTTTTGAAGAACCAACTATTTATTTTGTCAATTTTTTGTATTGTTTCTTTTGTTTCAATTTTGTTGATTACAGCTCTGAGTTTAACAATTTTGTGTCTTCTACTACTTTTGGTGTTGGTCTGTTCTTCTTTTCCTAGGGCTTTCAGCTGTAGTGTTAGGTCGTTTATTTGTTGAGTTTTTTTTTTTTTTTTTCTAGCTCAGCAACTTTATTATAGGTTTTTTTCTAGTCACGTTTTTAATTTCTTATGTTTATTAGGGTTAATGATGTTTATTTTTCCCTTCCCCCCACACCTCCCACCCCTCTTTTCCCTCTATACAGTCCTTCTTTCCTTCATTCTTACCGCTCTCCTTAACCTAAATCTAAACCTAACCCTAAACCTAATGCTAACCCCTCCCAACCCCCATTATATGTCCTCATCCACTTATCAGCGAGATCATTCGTCCTTTAGTTTTTTAAGATTGGCTAATCTCACTTAGCATGATATTCTCCAATTTCGTCCATTTGCCTACAAATGCCATAATTTTATCATTCTTCATTGCGGAGTAATATTCCATTGTATAAATATGCCACAGTTTCTTTATCCATTCATCAACTGAAGGGCATCTAGGTTGGTTCCACAATCTGGCTATGGTGAATTGAGCAGCAATGAACATTGATATGGCTGTATCTCTGTAGCATGCTGATTTTAAGTCCTTTGGGTATAGGCCAAGGAGTGGGATAGCTGGGTCAAATGGTGGTTCCATTCCAAGTTTCTAAGGAATCTCCACACTGCTTTCCAGAGTGGCTGCACTAATTTGCAACCCCACCAGCAATGTATGAGTGTTCCTTTTTCACCACATCCTCGCCAACACCTATTGTTGCTTGTGTTCTTGATAATCGGCATTCTAATTGGGGTGAAAAGAAATCTTAGGGTAGTTTTGGTTTGCATTTCCCTTATTACTAGGGATGTTGAACATTTTTTCATATATCTGTTGATTACTTCTACATTTTCTTCTGTGAAGTGTCTGTTCATTTTCTTAGCCCATTTGTTGATTGGATTATTTGTATTCCTCATGTAGAGTTTTTTGAGTTCTTTATAGATTCTGGAAATTAGTGCTGTATTTGAGGTATGGTTGGCAAAAATGTTCTCCCACTCTGTAGGCTCTCTCTTCACATTACTGATAGTTTCCTTTGCTGAGAGAAAGCTTTTTAGTTTGAATATATCCCAGTTGTTGATTCTTGCTTTTATTTCTTGTGCGATGGGAGTCCTGTTAAGGAAGTCGGATCCTAAGCCAACAAGTTGAAGATTTGGACCTACTTTTTCTTCTATAAGATGCAGGGTCTCTGGTCTGATTCCGAGGTCCTTGATCCATTTTGAGTTGAGTTTTGTGTAGGGTGAGAGATAGGGGTTTAATTTCATTCTGTTGCATATGGTTTTCCAGTTTTCCCAGCACCATTTGTTGAAGAGGCTATCTTTTCTCCATTGCATATTTTTGGAACCTTTGTCTAGTATGAGAAAATTGTATTTATTTCGGTTTGTGTCCATGTCCTCTATTCTGTACCATTGATCTACCTGTCTATTTTGGTACCAATACCATGCCGTTTTGTTACTATTGCTTTGTAGTAGAGTTGAAGATCTGGTATTGAAATGCCCCCTGCTTTGCTCTTGCTACTGAGGATTGCTTTAGTTATTCTAGGTTTTTTATTCTTCCAGATGAATTTCATAATTGCTTGCTCTATTTCTGCAAGGTACATCATTGGGATTTTAATTGGAATTGCATTGAATCTGTATAGCACTTTAGGTAGTATAGCCATTTTGACGATATTAATTCTGCCTATCCAGGAATATGGGAGATCTTTCCATCTTCTAAGGTTTTCTTTAATTTCTTTCTTTAGTGTTCTGTAGTTCTCATTGTAGAGGTCTTTCACCTTTTTGTGAGATTGATTCCAAGTATTTTATTTTTTTCGATGCTATTGTGAATGGGGTAGTTTTCCTAATTTCTCTTTCTGAAGATTCATCACTTATGTATAAAAATGCATTGGATTTATGAGCATTGATCTTGTAACCTGCTACTTTACTGAATTCACTTATGAGTTCTAAAGGTTTTCTGGTGGAATTTCCAGGTACCTCTAAATATATAATCATGTCGTCAGCAAACAGGGATAGTTTGAGTTCTTCTTTTCCAATTCGTATCCCTTTAATTTCGTTGGATTTTCTAATTGCTCTGGCTAGAGTCTCAAGGACGATGTTGAATAGAAGTGGTGTAAGAGGGCATCCCTGCCTTGTTCCAGTTTTTAGGGGGAATGCTTTCATTTTTTAACCATTCAGAATGATATTGGCCATGGACTTAGCATAGATGGCCTTTACAATGTTAAGGAATGTCCCCACTACCCCTATTATTTCTGGTGTTTTGAGCATGAAGGGATGCTGTATTTTATCGAATGCTTTCTCTGCATCTATTGAAATAATCATGTGATTCTTAACTTTAAGTCTGTTGATATGGTGAATGACATTTATTGACTTCCGAATGTTGAACCAACCTTGCATCCCTGGGATAAAACACACTTGATCGTGGTGCACTATCTTTTTAATATATATTTGTATGCGATTTGTTAAAATTTTGTTGAGAATTTTTGCGTCAATTTTCATTAAGGATATTGGTCTGAAATTTTCTTTCCTCGATGTGTCTCTGTCTGGTCTAGGTATCAGGGTGATATTGGCTTCATAGAACGAGTTTGGGAGGGTTCCCTCCTCTTCTATTTCATGGAATAGTTTGAGAAGTATTGGAATGAGCTCTTCTTTAAAGGTTTTGTAGAACTCGGCTGAGAACCCATCTGGTCCTGGACTTTTCTTTGTTGGTAGGCTTTTGATGACCTCTTCTATTTCATTGCTTGAAATTGGTTTATTTAAGTTGTGTATGTCCTCCTCGTTCAGTTTAGGTAATTCATATGTCTCTAGAAATTTGTTGATGTCTTCGAGGTTTTCTGTTTTGTTGGAGTATAGATTTTTGAAATAGCTTCTAATTATATTTTGTATTTCACTCGTGTCTGTTGTGATGTTTCCTTGTTCATTCCGAATTTTAGTAATTTGTGTTTTCTCCCACTTTCTCTTTGTTAGTGTGGCTAAGGGTTTATCAATTTTATTTATTTTTTCAAAGAAACAACTATTTATTTTGTTAATTTTTCCAATTGTTTCTTTTGTTTCAATTTCATTGATTTCAGCTCTGATTTTAACTATTTCCTGTCTTCTACTACTTTTGGTATTGGTCTGCTCTTCTTTTTCTAGCGCTTTGAGCTGTAGTGTTAAGTCGTTTATTTGTTGATTTCTACTTCTTTTTTTGAATGAACACCATGAAATAAATCTTCCTCTAAGTACTGCTTTCATAGTGTCCCAGAGATTTTGATATGATGTGTCTTTGTTCTCATTTACTTCGAAGAATTTTTTTGTTTCCCTCCTGATGTCTTCTGTTATCCATTCATCATATAATAGTGTATTATTTAGTCTCCAGGTATTGGAGAAGTTTCTGTTTTTTATTCTGTCATTTATTTCTAATTTCAATCCATTATGATCTGATAGAGTACAAGGTAGTATCTCTATATTCTTGTATTTGCTAACAGTAGCTTTGTGGCATAAAATATGGTCTATTTTAGAGAAGGATCCATGTGCTGTTGAGAAGAAAGTGTATTTGTTCTTTGTTGGATGGTATATTCTATATATGTCTGTTAAGTCTAAATTGCTGATTGTGTTCTTGAGATCTATAGTTTCTTTAATCAATTTTTGTTTGGATGATCTATCCAGTGGTGAAAGAGGTGTGTTAAAATCGCCTAGTATTATTGTGTTGTGGTCTATTTGATTTCTGTAATTGAGAAGGATTTGTTTGACGTACCTGGATGAGCCAATGTTCGGGGCATAGATATTTATGATTGTTATGTCTTGCTGATTTATGCTTCCCTTAAGCAGCATGTAATGTCCTTCTTTATCCCTTCTGACTAGTTTTGGTTGGAAGTCCACATTATCTGAGATGAGGATGGATACTCCAGCTTTTTTGCTGTGTCCGTGTGCATGGTATGTTTTTCCCCATCCTTTCACCTTTAGTCTATGTGTGTCTCTTTCTATGAGATGAGTCTCTTGCAGGCAGCATATTGTAGGATTTTTCTTTTTAATCCAATTTGCCAGTCTGTGTCTTTTGATTGATGAATTAAGGCCATTAACATTCAGGGTTATTATTGTGATATGATTTGTATTCCCAGTCAATTGACTCATATTTGTTTTTCACATGATTTGGTTTCTCCTTTATTTGGCTATTCCTTTAGGCTAGCGCCTACTGTTGCTGATTTGCATCATTGTTTTTCATCTCTTCCTCATGGAATATTTTGCTGAGAATGTTCTGTAATGCTGGCTTTCTTTTTGTAAATTCCTTTAGCTTTGTTTATCATGGAAGGATCTTATTTCATCGTCAAATTTGAAGGTAAGTTTTGCTGGGTATAAGATTCTTGGTTGGCATCCATTTTCTTTCAGGGCTTGTTATATGTTGTTCCAGGCCCTTCTAGCTTTTAGGGTCTGGATTGAAAAATCTGCTGATATTCTTATTGGTTTCCCTCTGAATGTAACTTGATTCTTTTCTCTCGCGGCCTTTAAAATTCTGTCTTTATTTTGTATGTTAGGTATTTTCATAATAATGTGCCTTGGTGTGAGTCTGTTGTAATTTTGTATGTTTGGAGTTCTATAAGCCTCTTGTACTTGGTTTTCCATTTCATTCTTCAGATTTGGGAAATTTTCTGTTATTATTTCATTGAATTGATTGTTCATTCCTTTGGTTTGTTTCTCTAAGCCTTCCTCAATCCCAATAATTCTTAAATTTGGCCTTTTCATGATATCCCATAATTCTTGTAGATTCTGTTCATGATTTCTTACCATCTTTCTGTTTGGCCAACTTTGCTTTCAAGATTAAATAATTTGTCTTCAATGTCTGAGGTTCTGTCTTCCAGTTGTTCTATCCTATTGGTTATGCTTTCTATGGAGTTTTTAACTTGGTTTATTGTTTCCTTCATTTCAAGGATTTCAGTTTGTTTTTTTTTCAGTATGTCTAACTCTTTATTGAAATGATCTCTTGCTTCCCGTATTTGGTCTTTTAACTGTTGATTGGTGCGATCATTTAATGCCTGCATTTGCTCTTTCATCTCCTCCTTCAATGCCTACATTTGCTCTTTCATCTCCTCATTAGCTTCCCTGATCGTTTTAATTACGTATATTCTGAACTCCCTTTCTGACATTTCTTCTGCTGTGCTGTCATTGGGTTTTATTGATGTAGTATCTAGGTTTGTTTGGGACATTTTCTTCCCTTGTTTTCTCATATTGTTCAGTTGTCAGTGGGACCCTGAGATATTGCAGTTTTCCGCTATTGGCTTATAGTGTCCCGGTAGATTTCCAGTGTATCACCTCCCAGTCTTCAGTAGCCTGATGTCTTGGAGGAATCTGATAAAGCAGCGTATCCAAAGAAAACTGCCCCTAGCCCCCTACTGGTTCCACTATTTGGAACTGACTCTGTGCTGAAATGCTCTCACTGTGGGCCTGCTCCGTGCAGCTGGCCGTGTGGGAGGAGCCCACTGCCGGAGTGTGGAAGGCTACCTTTGGAAGACTCTAGCTGCCCTGCCCGGCTCCAATAAGCCACCTCTATCTGGGCCTGCCACCCGGGCCGAGCTTTACCCAGTGGGCAGACTCACCTGTGGCTCTATTTCAGTCTGAGTCTTTCAATGCCTCCCCTTCTTAACTCCTTGGTTCTGGAGTGACAGGGGGTGCAGTCTCCCTCTAGGCCACCATCTTGGATCACCCCGTGAAGAGAGCCTGCAGTTGGAGTGGGCAGAGCCGCCTGAAGAGGTCTCTGGCTGCCCTGCCCTGATCCCAGAGGCTGCTTGCAGATCGAAGCTCTCTGTTGGTTCGGGGGCTTGTGGCTGGATCTATGTAGAAAGTCTCTCACTGGGCGGTCAGCTCCGAGAAGCTAGCCTTGAATGGCACCTCCCACCGCAGGGGTCCAGACTACTTGGGGAAGTCTCTGGCTTCCCTAACTGGTCCCTGAATCTGCTTGCGTGTTGGAGTATGCTGCGCTGCACTGGCTCCGGGACTCGGAGCTTGTTCTGGTCAGAAAGGCTCTCACTAGTGGGCCAGTTCCGTTCCGAGAACCTGGAGTAGCTGGCTGTGTGGGCGGGGCCCACCGCCGGAGTGCACAGGGCTGCCTGTGGATGACTCTAGCTGCCCTGCCCGGCTCTGATAAGCCACCTCTATCTGGGCCTGCCACCTGGGCCGAGCTTTACCCAGTGGGCAGACTCACCCGTGGCTCTATTTCAGTCCGAGTCTCTCAATGCCTCCTCTTCATAACTCCTGGGTTCTGGAGTGACAGAGGGTGCAGTCTCCCTCTAGGCTGCCATCTTGGATCCGAGTTTTACTTCTTTTATTAAATGTGCACCATGAAATGAATTTTCCTCTAAGTACTGCTTTCATAGTGTCCCAGAGATTTTGATATGATTTTTCTTTTTTCTCATTTACCTCTAAGAACTTTTTGATTTCCATCATGGTATCTTCTGTTATCCATTCAATTTACAATGGAGTATTATTTAATCTCTAGGAGTTGGAGTTCTGTTTTTTACTCTGTCATTTATTTCTAATTTCAATTCATTATGATCTGATAGAATACAAGGTAGTGTCTCTATCTTCTTGTATTTGCTAACATTAGTTTTGTGGCATTATATATGGTCTATTTTAGAGAAGGATCCATGTCCTGCTGAGAAGAAAGTATATTCACTCATGGTTGGATGGTATATTCTATAAATATCTGTTAAGTCTAAATTATTGATTGTGTTATTGAGATCTATGTTTTCTTTGTTCAATTTTTGTTTGGAATATCTGTCCAGTGGTGAGAGAGGCGTGTTAAAATCACCTCATATTATTGTGTTACGGTCTATTTGGTTTCTAAAATTGAGAAGGATTTGTTTGACATACATGGATGAGCCACTGTTTGGGGCATAGATGTTTATGATTATTATATCTTGCTGATTTGTGCTTCCCTTAAGCAGTATGAAATGTCCTTCTTTTTTCCTTCTGACTAACTTTGGCTTGAAGTCCACATTATCTGAAATGAGGATGGATACTCCAGCTTTTTGCTGAGTCCATGTGCATGGTATGTTTTTCCCCATCCTTTCACGTTTAGTCTATGTGTATCTCTTTCTATGAGGTGAGTCTCTTGCAGGCAACATATTGCTGGAGCTTTCTTTTTAATCCAATCTGCCACTCTTTGTCTTTTGATTGATGAATTCAGGCTGTTAACATTCAGGGTTATTATTGAGATATTTATTTGTGTTCCCGGTCATTTGGTTCATTTTTTAAATTTTATTTATTTATTCTTTTATTTTTTTGACACACCTTGGTTCCTCTTTATTTGACAGTTCCTTTAGGATAATTCCTCCCTTTGCTGATTTGCTCCTTTATATTTTATCCCTTCTTCATGGAATATTTTGCTGAGAATATTCTGTAATGCTGGCTTTCTTTTTGTAATTTCTTTTAGCTTTTGTTTATCATGTAAGGATTTTATTTCATCGTCAAATTTGAAGGTAAGTTTTTGGGTGTATAAGATTCTTGGTTGGCATCCATTTTCTTTCAGAACTTGAAAAATGTTGTTCCAGGCCCTTCTAGCTTTTAGGGTCTGGATTGAAAAATGTGCTGATATCCGTATTGGTTTCCCCCTGAATGTAATTTGTTTCTTTTCTCTCACAGCCTTTACTATTCTGTCTTTATTTCGTATGTTAGGTATTTTCATTATAATGTGCCTTGGTGTGGGTCTGTTGTAATTTTGTGTATTTGGAGTCCTATAAGCCTCTTGAACTTGATTTTCCATTTTATTCTTTAGATTTGGGAAATTTTCTGATATTATTTCATTGAATAGATTGTTCATTCCTTTAGTTTGTTTCTCTAAGACTTCCTCATTCCCCAAAATTCTCAATTTTGGCCTTTTCATGATATCCCATAGTTCTTGGAGATTCTGTTCATGATTTCTTACCATCTTCTCTGTTTGTTCAACTTTGTTTTCAATGTTAAATATTTTGTCTTCAATATCTGAGTTTCTTTCTTCCAGGTGTTCTATCCTATTGTTGATGCTTTCTATGGAGTTCTTAATTTGGTTTATTGTTTCCTTCATTTCAAGAATTTCTGTTTGTTTTGATTTCAATATTGCTAACTCTTTATTGAAATGATCTTTTGCTTCCTGTATTTGCTCTTTTAACTGTCGATTGGTGCTATCATTCAATGCCTGCACTTGCTCTTTCATCTCATCATTCAATGCCTGCATTTGCTCTTTCATCTCATCATTTGCTTCCTTGATCATTTTAATTATGTACATTCTGAACTCCCTTTCTGTCATTTCTTCTGCCATGCTGCCATTGAATTTTATTGGTGTAACATCTAGATTTGTTTGGGGAATTTTCTTTCCTTTTTTTCTCATATTGTTCTGGAATCAGTGAGTCCTTAAGATATTGAAGATTTCCTCTATTGACATATAATGTCCCTGAAGATTGCTAGTATATCCCCTTTTATCCTTCAGTAGCCTGCAGTCTTGGAGGAAGTTGATAATGCAGTGCTCCACAAGGAAGCTGCCTCTCTAGGGTTGGTGACTTTCAGGTGGGGTATATTCCCTGATAGTGGTCAGAGGTGTCTCCACTTGTTGACCTATGTTCATCCAAAGGAGAGCTAGGCTGTGGGCTGAGGCAAGGTCTGTTTCAGCCTATGTCTCTGGTTTTACCGTCCTTGTGGGAAAATCTCACCCGGCAGGGAAGACTCACCCAGTGGGGAGATCTTGCTGTTCACTTCCCCTCAATCTACAACTACTGCCTGGGCTGGGCTGTCTTCCTCTGCAATGTTCCCAGGGGCACGGACCTACCTCCTGGCCCTGGGAGCCTCACCCTTCGCAGATGAGTCTCCTTAGTCTGCCTCTCCTCAGAGAATCTGCCCACAGTCCTGGAAACTTCGCTTCGTCCCTAGGCGTGTCTCTGTGCAACTCTTCCATGAAGAAGCCGGTCCTGGGACCCTGCTCTGCACCTAATCGCCTGGCTATGCAGTCCCTCCTCTGAGCCACCACCTGAAGTTCCGTAAAATAGCTTTGAGACCCAGAGACCCGCCACACACCTCTTCCTCCATACAGTCGCCTGGTTTCCGAAGCAGTCACTAGGAGTCCAAGCAACTTACTTTACGTCTCCTTCTCCTGCCAACCGCCCATATCCCTAGGCAGTCACTCTGAGTCCAAGTGACCTGCCCTGTTCCTCCTCCTCCTCAGGGGGTAGCCCCCGGGTGTTCAGGAGCAGTCGCTCGGAGACCAAGCGACCCGCCGCGCTCCTCCTCCAGGCAGGCCACTGGTGTTCAGGAGTGGTCGCTTTGAGTCCAAACAATTCACCACTCACCTCCTCCTCTGTCAACTGTCTGTGGCTCTGATGTAGTCACTGCTAGATGAAGCAACCCACAACGTTCCTCCTCTTCCTCCGGGGAGCCCCCCTTTGTTCAGAAGCGGTGGTTCTGAGACCAAACATCTCACCATGCAGCTCCTCCTCTGGAAACCACCTGTAGCTCTGATGTAGTCACTCCTAGACCAAGCGACCCACCGTGCTCCTCCTCCAGGCCGGCCACCAGTGTTCAGGAGTGGTCACTTTGAGTCCAAACATCTCACCACTCGCCTCCTCCTCTGGTAAACACCTGTGTCTCTGATGCAGTCACTCCTAGACCAAGCAACCCGCCGTGCCTCTTCTCTTCCTCCGGGCAACCCCCCGGTGTTCAGAAGCGGTCGTTCTGAGTCCAAACAGCTCGCCAGGCAGCTCCTCCTCTGGCAACTGCATGTAGCTCTGATGCAGTCACTCCTAGACCAAGCGACCCGCTGCACTTCTCCTCTTCCCCTGGGCAACCCCGCGGTGTTCAGAAGTGATCGCTCTGAGTCCAAACAGCTCACCATGCAACTCCACCTCAGGCAGCCACCCGGAGCCCCAGTGGTTGCTCTGAGTCCAAGTGCTGTGCTGAGCTGCCTCCTCTACGATGATCCCAGTTTTCTGTGTTTACCGCTCCAGCGGGGGTGAGGGGTGTCTCGCCGAGCAACTCTACTTCACAAAGTTCCCTGCGTTCCAGGGCTACCGCCCCATTCAGGATGCCTCCCCAATGGGACATTCTCACCCGGTGGCTTTGAGTTGGTCCCAAGTCTCTCACTATCTCCTCTTTTGAATCCTGCATCCTGTAGCAACATGAAATGCAGCCGCCCTCTAGTCCGCCATCTTGATAACCCCAGTTCCTTGCTATTTAAAGGGGTCCCTGGAACTTTGCCTGCCACCACACAAACTTTTCCAAAAAAACTCTGAAATTATAGCAGTGCCACTGCTATGGGACTGTGTAGAGAAAGAAATGAGACTTCTGATGACTACATCTTGGAAGTGAAATACCATGGCTCTTGTTGATTTATTTTGCTTTGAAACTAGATGCTGATGTGTATTCACTGAGATGGAAAACTACAGGTTTTGGACAATAGAATTCTCTAGTGCCAGTGATCCCATGTAGTGTAACCATATAATACAATGAGAAAAAATATTGAAACAATTCTAAATTTCAGAGGAAGCATTGGAAGGTCTATGACTCAGGGAGTCTATCTCTGAAAATCAGTCATTTCAAACTTCCAGCAGGGCAGAGTGAAAACAAGGACAAGGTAGAAATTTATTTCCCCTCTTTCACTGTTGGACTCACATCATGGTAGAATTGTATGCCATCCCTTGCCCCTTCCTTTCTGTGTTGTGTTTTCTGTATGTTGGTGCATTAGGGACACATGACTCAAACATTAGTGTTACCAAGTAGTACGTATATAGTGGCCTTATACACTTAGTGACAATTTCAAAAGCATATATTAGAAAAATCCCAGGGGAATAGATGACATAAGTATTCAGGCCTTGCAAGACATAACCACTTCTTGAGGACCACCCACATGACCAGAAGGAGGAAGTGGGTCTGATTCAAACTGTCTCTCAAAACCAGGTGAGTTGGCTACACCTGGGACAGTCTGCAAACCATATCCAGTGTGTGTTGGTGTAACTGTGTCCACTTATGTATATGTCAAGGGTAGATGGGAGAAAACAGCATCTCAATGGACCATTAGAACCATCTTGTGTGAGAAAGGGCTTTGGGTATGGAGTCCCATAAGAAGTGACCTAATTCCTTGGCAGTAGAACACACAGAACTTGGAACCCTAGTAGCTAGGCACCCATATTTCACATAAGTCTCATTATGCTCACTTGTGTTGAGACAGCAAGACCAGAGCCATGAATTGTCTACTCATCTTTGGATGCATATTTCTCAGGAAAGTTCCTAGTAGGGGACTTCCTCAAGATTGGAAGCACTGTGTCAATATGGAACTAACAACTCTGGTGATATTTCCCAAGAAGACCAGAGGTGAAACAGGACAGGCCATTGGAAGTGAGTAGAGTCTAGCCCTCCACACAGATTCCCATTTAGAAGCACCAGACCCTTAGAAGTTTTTGTCAGTGTGTGTTTATATTTGTGTTTCATATTTGTGACTCATTGAATTTGATGTTAATCAAGCTGTAATACTATCCTTTAAAGGACAGTCACCTTACATGTTTCCCTCCATACCTCATAGAGACATAACTACATATGTGAGTGAGTACAAACTAGTACTTCAAAAGCCCTAGTAACTATACTTCTTAGTAAGTCTTCTCTATACACCTTAGAGAGCCTTTCTACTTACCTCAGAGAGCCTGCAATATGCACCTCAGAGAAAACTTTTGACTCACCATAGAGACCTTTCTGATACACTGCAAATAGCCCTTTTATTGTCTTAAGTGAACATTTACACTCTCATCAATAATCCTTTCTAAAAACCTCATAAAGCCCTCCTACAGCCTTCAGGGTGCACTCCCTACCATGTAAAAGAGCCCACCATACATTGAAATGAGAACCCACTTAACACCACAGAGAATCTTTTCTTCACACCTCAAACTTACTTCCCTACACATATAAATAATGACTCATTACTAATACCAAGAGGTTTTTCAACATACCTCAAATTGCCATTCATATACCCCATAGGTACACTGCCTCTACACTTTATTGAGCAAAACTCATACAACCCAGAAAGCTGGTTCCTATACACCCCAGAGAGTACTCCCTATAAATTCCATTGGGATGTTAATTCAAACATCAGAATTCCCATGCTACAAACAAAAACACACCCTACTACACAACTTGGATACAACTTATTACTCACCAAAATGCCCTGTCTACTCACCTCTGAATGTTGGCCTGACACAACTCAGAAAAGAATCCGGATGCACTGTTGAGTGGACTTCCTAAAGAATGTATGGATTCCCCCTCTTGTACTCAAAGAATACTCCCATTGCATCTCATTGTGTTCTACCTAGTCATATCAGAGATTTTATTATTCATTTCTGAGGGCCTAACTACACAACAGAGAGCAATCCTATGTAGAAAAAAGCCTTTCTACATCCTTCATAGATTCCTCCTTCACACTTAGCAGAAGCCTCCATAAACACCTCAAATCATCTGCACTGCAAATCTCAGAGAATCTTCCCTTTACACTCAGTGAACACTTCCTACACACATAGCAGTCACCTTTACACACAGCTCAGAAATCTACCTATTCATATCAAGTGTCCTCTCTACAGAATTTAGAGGGACATCCATACACCACTTAGAAACATTTCCCACACACATTATTTATCAATCACTGTATCAATTTTGGACCAGAGAACCATTGCTACACACCACACTCCATGCCTCTACAAATCTCAGAATGCCATAATTTCACTCTTCAGAGGGCCTTGTTACACACCTCATAGAGAACTCCTTTCAAACTTCAGTTTGTTCTTTTTTTATTTCAGAGATCTCTCCTTACTCACCATGGATGTCCACCTCAGTTAAGTCATAACTTTTACCAATGATCTCCCACCTTATACACCTCATTCAACAGTCCTCCCTACAAATCTCAGTTAGACTCCTACACAAACCTCAGAATGCCCTTTCAACAAACCTTTAAAAACCCTACCTACACATCTCTTTTAGCCCTCAAAACTAACCAAGAAGTCCTCCATAGGTACCTCCAACAGCCAAAAGTATAAACCTAAAAGAACATCCAAGAAAGTCTTATGAGTGTCCTACCAAAATGCCTCAGTTTCTCTCTTCTATCCTCAAATATTCCTCTCACCACACCTGAGTTTTTTCTTGCTACTCATATCAGAGCTCTCACTATTCATTGCAGAAGTTCCTCCCTACATAACTGAGATAGCATTTCTACTTTGTCAAACAGGCCTCCTACACCCCTCATAGATTGCTCTGCCCATTTAATATAGACCTCCCTACACAACTCTTAGATCCCTCCAGTCACACATCAGAGTACTATCCTTCTGAATTTCAATTAACTCCCACTGCACACCTCAGTTAAACTACATGGCAAATATCAGAGTCCAGTCTACTCATCTCCATGATTCCTAACTTCAGACCATATAGATCCCCCTTTCAAATTTCATGGACTGCTCCCTTTTACATCAATTTGTCCTCCTTACTCATCTGGCAGAGCTCTCACTACTCACATCAAAAAACCATAGAACACAACTAACTGAACTCTTTATACTCATCTCAGTTCACCTATCTATACACCTGAGTGAGTTCTCCAAACTCAACTGAAAGGACCCTCACACACTCTTCTTGTAGCTCTCTAACACACATCATAGAACCATTCTGCACACCTCATAAAGTCCACAAAAAAAAAGCTCAGAGGCACATGCTACCAACTTCAGAGAGACTTCTCTGCACACCTCAGTTTAACCTTCATACACAACAAAGTGTACCCTCCATGCTCAAATCTAGAGCAGTTCCTACACACATCAGAGAAGTCCCTACATAACTCAGTGAGTAAAACCATACTTCTTTGCAAGAAGAAACAATGTTTCTTTTTAAGTCCTCTATAAATACCTCAAAGAGCATATATACCCACCTCACAGAGGCCTCAATATACACACCTAGGAGAACAATTTTGACTCTCCACCATGGTCTTCCCTATACACCATAATACTGACTCTTACTCTGAACCTAACCCTAACCCTAAGCATAAACCTAAGTCCTCCCTACATGCCAAAGAGTCCTCCCTGACCCTGAAACTGACCATGACTTGACCCTGACAATAAACCTTAACAATAGGCCTAACCTAACCTTCATATTGCTCTTAATTCTACACAAGTTTTTTCTCCCTACTCATCTTGCCAAATTCTTACTACTCACCTCAAATGGCCCTCCAAACACAGCTCACTGAGTTCTTTCTACAATTACCAGTGCACACACCCTGTGCAACTCTGTGAGCCATCCCAACTCATTTCAAGGGGCCCTCTCACACACAAAAAGGAGCCCTAGGACAAGTATCTTATAGCCCTCTTACAAAATTCACACATACCACCTTACACAGCTTAGCAGCTGCACACTACCAGTCTTAGAAACCCCTCTCTACACATATAATAGTGTGCCCCATAAACATCCTTATATCATGAGTAGTACATTCTTGTGTAGACAACCTCTGGTAGACATCCGTGTATACCTTACTGAATAAACATGATATTCCTATGCAAGAACTTTGTACTAACTATACTTCTACAAGGTGCTCTTTAAACACCTCAGAGAGAATTTCTACTCACCTCAGAGAGCTCTCACTACACATCTCAGAGAGCTCTTTCAACTCACCTCAGAGGTCTTTTCTATACACTGCATAAGCCCTACTTATTCAGTTATGTGAGCCCTACCTCTCATAGCAAGAAGATCACTGACTAACCTTATAATTCCCCTAACATTTTTCAGAAGTCCCTCCCTACATACATCAGAGAGACTTTCTTACACCAAGATAACCTGTTTCAACACACCAGGGAATATTTCCTATACACCACAGTCTCATTCCACTACACATCTAAGTAATCCCACACTACTCACATCAAGAGCCCTTCCTACACCTGCTCCAAGTGCCATCCATACACAGCATAGGGTGCTTCCTCCACACTTTATTGAGGAACACCCAATCAACTCAGATAGTCCTCTATATACATCCCAGAAAATACTCCTGATAAACACCAGAGAGATGGTAATTCAAACCTCACAATGCCCATGCTACACACCTCAACAAAATACTGATAGATCTCACTTCTATCCAAAACTCTCCCTACTCATCTCTGTGTGCTGCATATACATACCTAAGAGAGTTCCCATCATTCTCCATTGAAAACCCTCACAAACACTTCTGAGATTTCTTATACTATCCTGAAAAAACCCTCCCACCAAAACACAGTGTAATATTCCTGCACATATCAGAGAGATCTCACTATTCACTTAAGGTGGTCCTCCCTCCACAACTGTGTTAACATCTCTACTCAGACATAAGGTCCACATACAACCCCATATATCTCCCTTGGTCTATCTAATAGAAAACTCCCTAAACACAAATCAGAATGCCATCCTTATGCATTTAAATGAGCGCTCACTATACACCTCAGAGAACCTACACTACAAAGCCCTCATACACAAATCAGAATGCCATCCTTATGCATTTAAATGAGCGCTCACTATACACCTCAGAGAACCTACACTACAAAGCTCAGAGTGTCTTTTATACACATCTCAGCATGTCTGACCTACATGTGACATAGGCCACCCCTTCACACTTCATAAGCTCCTCCCTTCTACATCAGTTTTTCCTCCCTACTTCTCTTTACAGTGCTCTCACTGCTCAGCTACATAGGCCCTCCAGAAACAACACAGTGAGTCCTCTCTATTCATCTCAGTACACATTCTTTATACAGCTGAGTGACCCCTCCCAACTCATCTCAGAAGGAATACCCACAAACATGATAGAGACCTCTGACACACCTCAAAGATGTCTTCTACGGACCTCATAGAAGTTCTTCTAAATGGATCAGAGACTGCAAGCTACCAACCTCAGAGTTCTCTCTACACACCTCAAAGTAACATTCATTCACATAAAAGAAAGCACTTCCTACCTACCTCAACAGCAGTCTCCACACACCTCAGAGAGACTTCCCTACACACCTCAGCAAGTACAAATTAGATTTCTTTAAAAGCCCTGTTTATAACTACACTTCATTTCAAGTACTCTCTAATTCCTCAGAAAGCCCATCTACTCACCTCAGAAAGCCCTCAATACATGCCAAATTGAGTCCTTTCAATCCACAACAGAGGCCTTCCCTATGCATTTAAAATACTCATCCCAACCCAGAACACAACACTAACTCTAGCCTTAACACAAAGCCCACCATATATACCATAGAGAGCCCTTGCTGACGTTGACTGTGATCATGACCCTGACCTTGTCACATTACTAATCCTAATGCTAACCTTAACCTTAACCTCATAGAACCTTCCCTTCTACATCAGTGCTTTCTCCCTATTCATGTCACAGAGCTCTTGTGCCTTACCTTAAAAGGTCCACCAAATACTACTCATTAAGCCCTTTCTACTATTAACAGAACACCCTCCCTATGCACCTCTGTGAGCCCTCCAAGCTCACCTCAGGAAAACCTCCCACACACCACTAGGAGATCTCACACACATTTTGTAGAGATCTCTTACACATGTCATAGTTTCCTCCTTACACAGTCACATAGTACCAACCTAAAGCACCTCCCAAATAATCTCACAACACCCTCCTTAAACATCAAATAAAGTTGTTTGTGCTTACCTCAAATGTATTTCCTACATATTTCAGATGGACATCCATACATATCTCAGTTTATACAAATTGTATTTCTTTGTAAGCCAGTTCTACTAATTAAACTTCTTTGCAAGTGCTGTATAAACACCTCAGAGAGTCTATCATCTGATGACAGAAAGTCCTCACTATACATCTCATAGAGCCCTTTTGACTCATCACAGTGGCCTTCTCTATAAATTGCAAATACTGAACCTGACCCTGAGCTTGACACTAACCCTAATTTAAGACTACAATCAGTCCTTCTTACATACCATGGAGCCTTCCCTGACACTAACACTGACACTGACAATGAACCTGAACTTGACCCTAAATCCTGACCCTAAGTGTAATATAATAGAGTCTTTCCTCATTTATCAGTTTTTTCTCCTTACTTATCTCACAAATCTCTGACTACTCACCTCAAATGGTATTTGAAATATAATTCAGTGAGCCCTTTCAACAATTTACAGAGCACTTTCCTGATTCACCTTTGTGAACCCTCTCAACTCATCTCAGGGGCAGTCCCACATATGTAAAGAAGCCTTCTGACACACATAATTTTACCCTGCCTACACAGTCCAGAGGCCACTCCCTGCAAATCTCAGAGGGCCCTCTGTACACACATCTTTGTTTCTTGCTGACACATCAAAGAATACCCTCACTACACATCTAAAGAATTTTCCCTACACACCTCAGAGAGACATCCTTACAGACCTCAGTGAGTACTCACTATGGTTTTTTGGAAGCCTTCACTAATTACCTCAGAGAGCCTGTATACTCACCTCAGGGAACCCTCAAAATACACCACAGAGAGCCATTACAACATTTCAGAGAGTCATTTAAACACACAACAGAGGCCTTCCAATTGCAATGCAAATAATGATTTGGATCCTAACACGAAAACCAAACTGAACCTTAACCCTCTAACTCTAACACAAACCCCTAATTCTAATACTAATTCTAAATATAACCCTAATCCAAGCTCTAACCTCACCCTAACTTTAAACCTAAGAATAGCCCTCCTTTCTCAGCTCAGAATCATCTCCATACAAAAATCACAGAAGCCTCCATACACATCTGAGTGCCCTCCTGACACATTGAAATAATCTCCTAACTCTATGTCTCAAAAGAAGTCCCTACAAACCTAACATAGACATATCCCTATACAAATAAGTGAGCACATACAATACTTCTTTTCAAGCCCTTCTAAACACCTGAGTGAACCTTTCTATTAACCTCATAAAACCCTCTCTACACCCTTCAGAAATCCCTTTTGACTGGCCTTCCACAACCACCAAAAATAACCCTACCTACTTAATTGAGCACTCACACTCATGTCACTTAGCCCTACTATGAACCTCATAAAACCCTCCTACACCCCTCAGAGACCCCTCCTACCATACCTCATGGAGTCCTCCTTCCACAATGAAAAGAATCTACATTCACACCTTGGAGAAATTTTCTATATGCCTCAAACATACCTCTCTATATATCTAAGGATTTCCTCCCTACTCACATTAAGAACACTTCCTACACAACTCTAAATCCAATCCATACAAACTATAGGGACACACCCTCCACACTTCATTGAGCAAACCCTAAACAACTCAAAAAGCCCTCCTTATACACCCCAGAGAGTAATTCCTAAAAATGCCAGAGAAATGTTAATTCGAACCTCAGAATACTCATGCTACACACCTCAGCAAACCCTACCCATACATACCAGATAGACCTCAATATTCACCAAAACTCTTCCTAATCACCTCCAAGTGCCTTACCTACACACCTGAGAGATTCTGACTGCTCTCCTAAAAGAAACCTTCCACCACAGAGTGTTCTCCTTGCTTATATCAGATGGATCTCTGTATTTACTTCACAGGGCCCTCAATACACAACTGAGTTAGCACTTCTGCATGGGCAAAAGCCCTTTTTCACACCTTATATGTAGCTTCTGCACACCTAATGGAAACTTCTCTGCACACATCTGAGAGCCCACACAACAAACCTTGGAGAGTCCTATCCTTCCTACACACCTCACAGTCACTTTCTTCCACATCTCAGAAAGCCTCCACACTCATATGAAGCACTCCTGCTACACAACAGAGAGCTATCCATTCACACCAAAGAAGCCTATACTACACACATCATTTGTCAATTCCTACAGAATGTAGAGAGCAATACTACACCCCACCTTTCTACACTACTTTTACAATTCAGAGGACCCTATTACACACTCATGGAGTCCTCCTTTCAAACCTCAATATGTCCTCCTTATTCACATCAGAATTCTCCACTTACTCACCTTAGAAATACATATCTACACCTCTCAGAGAGTACATACCTCTCACCAAAGAGGACATACACCAAACATCCCATTCAGCTATCCTCTACAAATCTCAGAGAGTCTCCCATACAAGCCTTGGAATGCCATTTCATCAAACCTCAAACCGCAAAAAACGCTACCTATGCATCTCAGGTAGCCTGCACTACTCACCACAAAGCCTCTATTCACTGCCAAAGGCCAAACCTACAAAACCCAGAGAGTCCTCTTGATACTCCATTGAATGCCTTCCCAAAACACCTCAGAGATTCCCTATACTATCTTCAAAGGATCCTCCCATCAAATTTTAGTGTGTTCTCCATACTCGAATCAAAGAGATCACACTATTCACTTCAGTGGGCCTTCCCTACACAACTTAGACAGCATTTCTCCTTAGCTGAAAGCCCTCTTACACCCCTCATACATTATCTGCACACATAATATGTACAACACTACACACCCATGAGATACTTCCCTTCACATATCACAGTGCCATCCCTTTGCATTGCAATGAGTCCTCACCAAACACCTCAGGGAACCTGCACAACAAAGCTCAGAGAACCCTCCCTGTTCATGTTAGTGAATCCTACCTACACAAAAATGAGATACTCCAATCCACAACTCATAATGCCTCCCTATCTATATGAATTTGTCCTAAATACTCATCTTATAGAGCTCTCTCTGCTCACCTCAAATCATTCTCTGAGCACTACTCACTAGAGTTCTTTCTACTCATTTCAGTACAACTCTGTATAGACCTGTGTGAGTGAGCTCTCTCAACCCCTAACAGTTGGACAACCCACACATGTCTAAGAGCCCTCTGACATGTCATAGATTTCTCCTACACACCACATAGTGTACTCTACAAAGCTCCAAAACCATGAACTACTAATTTCAGAGAGCCCTCCCTAGACAACTTAGAATATCCTCCATGTACATAAATAAAAGAAGTCTCAAATTACCTGAAAACAATCTCTACACACCTCAGAGATACATCCTTACATACCTCACTGAATACAAGCTATACTTGTTTTAAAGCCCCTTCTGATAACTATACTTCTTTCAAAGTTCTCTCTAAATACCTCAAATAGCCTATCTATGCACCTCAGAAAGCCTTCAATGCACACCTCAGATAACAATTATGAGTCACTACATAGGCCTTCTATGTACACCACACTGATCCTTATCCTGAACCTAACCTTAAACCTAACCCTAACTCAAAAACCAAGCCCTCCCTACATAAAGTAGCAGGCCCTTCCTAACCATGATACTGATCATGATCATGACCTTGACCCTAAACCCTAAACCTAACCACAACCCACACCCTAATCTCACAGTTTCCCTTTTACATCAATTTGCCCTCCCTACTCATCTCTCAGAGATCTCATTTCCACCCTCAAAAGGCCCTACAAACACAACTCACTAAACCATTCCTACACATCACAAAGCATCTTTCCTCTGCACTACTGTGTGCCCTCCCAATTCATATCAGTGGCACATCCACACACGTTAAATTGTCCTATGACACAAATCATGGAACCCTCCTACACAATTCACAAATCCCTCTTTGCACAGCTCAGAGGTCACATGCTATCAACCTCAGAGGGCACTCCCTAAACACCTGAGTGTACCCTCATACATATCAAAGGTAACCCTCACTATTCACATCAAGATCAACCCCTAAAAACCTCAGAAAACTATCCCACCACACCTCAGTGAGGCTTGTCTATATACCACACTGAGTACAAAATATACTCCTTTCCAAGCACTCCCTCCTAACTATTTTTTCTTGGCAAGGCTTCTTTAAACACAACAGTGAATCTGTATACTCAACTTAGAAATCTTTCAATACATACCTCAAAGAGTCCTTTCAACTCATCACTGAGTCATTCTTTATTCACTGAAAGTACTAACCATGACCCTTAACATAACCCTAATCCTAACCATAACCATAAACACAAACCCTCCCTACATACCACAGAGGGTTGTCCCTGACCCTGACACTGATTGAGATATGGATCCTGACCCAAAACTGTAAGCCACACCCTCAGTCTAACACAAAAATTTTACTTCTTTCTTTTTTATATCAGTTTGTCCTCTCTACTGATCTCACAGTGCTCTCATCACTCATTCCAAAAGACTGTCTCTGAAAAACTTACTGAGGTTTTTCTACCCAGCAAAGAGCACTATCCCTATGCACATCTGTGAACCCATTCAATGCACTTCATGGGCCCCTCCCACACACATCAAGGGGTCCTCCTACAATCATCAATGGGCCCTCCTTACATACCTCAGAGAGACCTCCTATGCAATGAAGAAAACCAAGAGAACCTTTCCTCCACACTTAAAACATACCTCCCTACACATATAAGTAAGTCCTCCCTATTTAAATCAAGAGTCCTCCATACACACTTAAAAGTGCCATACATATACACCTTAGGGATGCTTCATTAACGTGTTTTTGAGCTACACCTAAACAATAAAGAAAGCCCTCTTTATACACTCCAAAGAGTACTCATTCTAGATTCCAGAGAAATGCTAATTCAAACTTCAGAATGACTTTGCTAAACACCTTAGCAAACACTACTTACACATCTCAGATAGACCTCACTACACACCAAAAAGTCCTCCCAAATTACTTCTGAGTGTCATACCAACACAAATCAAAGACCACTTGTGATACTCCTTGGATTGGCCTTCCTAATCAGCAATGATATCCCCTGTAGTATCCTCAAAGAACACTCCTATCACACCTTAGTGTATTCTCCCTATTCATATCAAATGAATCTCACTATTAACTACAAGAGGCCCTTGAACACAAACCAGATAGCACTTCTACACATAAAAAATTTACACCCAGAGAGATTTCTGCTGCATACCTGAAACCTCCCAACACATATCAAAGCACCTGAACTACAAACTTCAGGTGGACCTCTGTCCATACTTCAGAGTATCCTACTTACACATGATACAGACACCTCCCTATAAAACTGAGAAAAACCTTCCTGCTCACAACAGGAGTCCTTATACCTCAGAAGGCCTTCCATACACATTTCAGAAATACTTCCCACACATCTCATTGAGCAATTCATACACATCTCAGAGAACTGTCACTAAACACCACACACCATTTTTCTACATACCTTATACAGCCCTTCTTGCAAAATTCAGTGGGCCTGTAACGCACTTAATAGAACTCTCCTTTCAAAATTCATTTAATCTACCCAATTCATTTCAAAGATCTCTTCTTATTCACATTAGGGGGGACATTCCTACTCAACTTGGGAGTTCTTAATACTCACCTAAGAGAACCATCCCTATACACCCCAATCAAGTGTCCTCCCTACAAATCTCAGAGAGACTTCTACACAAACCTTACAACACCCTTTAAAAAAACCTCAAAAAACTACCTATATACCTATATATCTACTAGATAACTCTCACTAACCAGTAAAATACCCTCCAAATTTACCTCCAGTCACCATAAGTACAAACCTCAGATAGTCCTTTAAATGCCCTCCTAACATGTCTTTGATTCCATAAACTATTCTCAACAAACATTCCCATCACACCTCAGCGTGTTCTCCCTATTCATATTAGATATATCTCACTGTTGCTTTGAGAGAACCCTCCCTACACAACTGAGATAGCCTTTCTAATCTGTCATAAAGTCTTCCTACTTTATATATCCCTCTTCACACCCTAATAGGGACCTACCTAGACACCTCTGAAAGCCCTTTCTACACATATCAGAGTTCTCTCCCTATTTATATCATTGATCCCTAATTTTACACCTCAAAGTAACTACACTACTAATCTCACAGAGCCCTTCCTACTTACATTGGGGAGTCCTCCCTACACACTATATAGATCACCCAATAAACAACTCATACATTCCTCATTTCTTTGTCATTTTTGTCCTCCATACTTATCTCACAGAGCTCTCACTACTAACTTTAAATGACCTTCCGAACACAACTTAGTCTTTCCTACTCATCTGAGTGTGTATTCCCTATCCAGCTGAGTGAACCATCAAAACACTTCTTAGAGGGCCTTCTCACACACATCTAAGAATCCTCTGACAAACATAACAGAACCCTGCTACACACCTCATATAGCCCTCTTTTCTCATCTCACAAAATACAAGTCTGAAAGCCATTCATACAGCAATTAGAATACGCTCCATACACATTAAAGCAAGTCTTCCCTACTCAACTCAAGAGCAGTCCCTACATGCCACACAGAGTCATCCCTACATACCTCAGTGTGCACAAACTATACTGCTTTAGAAGCCCTCTCTCATAACTATACTTCTTCACAAGCCCACTCTAAGCACCAGAGTGCATATTTATGCACATTTGAGAGTCCTCAATTCACACCACAGAAAAGTTTTCAACTGCAAACAAAGGTTTTTACTATATACCACAAATGCTAACCCTGATCCTGAAGCTAACACTTACCCTATGTCCAACCATAACCCTCAACTCATAGTGCCCTCCCATCCACATCAGTTTGTCCTCTCCTCTCAATTCAATGAGCTTTCAATACTCACATCAAACAGCCCTCTGGAAACAACTCACTGATCTCTTTCAATCTTTCATGGAGCTCCATACCTATGTAAATCTGTAAGCCATCCCAAATCACCTCAGGTGTCCTTCCCAGAAATGTAAAGATCACTCGTACAAACATCATGAAATCCTCCTAAATACATAATCAAGTTCACACTGCACAGACCAGCGGACACTCACTACAAACACCAAGGAACCCAACCTGTAAACATCAGAGAGCATTGTTGACACATAAAAAGCCTTCACTACTCATATTGCAATCTGTACCTACACATTTCAAAGAGAAAACCCTACAGAGCTAAGTGAGTACACACCATACTCCTTTTCAAATTCTATGTACACACCTCAGCAAACCCTAACCAAATATCTCAGATCAATCTCATGCTCACTAAAGAGCCCTCCCTACTTACTTTCAAAGGCTATACATGGACACCTGAGAGTTCTCATGATTCTTTTTTGACTGGCCTCCTAAACACCACAGAGATTCCCTCTACTATCCTCAAAGAAAACTCCCATCAGAACTCGGTGTTCTCCTTATTTATATTGTATGCACTTCTGTGAGCCTTTCCAACTAACAACAATGGACCCTACCATATACATAAAGGAGCTCTCCCACAACCTTCGGAAGGCCCTTTATACATGACTTAAAAAGACCTCACTACACAATGAGAAGAAGCTACTTTTCACCTCAGAAAACCTTTCTAACACACCACAAACACTTCCCTACACATCTAAGTAATCTCTCCCTAATTAAATCAAGATACCTTCCTACACACTTGAAAGTACTGTGGTGTACATACTCACTTTAGGGAAACTTCCTCCACACTTCTTTGAGAAACACCCAAGCAATTAAGAAAACCCTTCTTATCCTCCAATCCAATTGATATATTAATTCCCTGATGGTATTAATGGAGTGGTAACTGAAGGGAGGAAGGGTGTTACTGGAGGAGCTGTTTCATTAGAGGCATGTGTTTGTGGTATACACTGTGTATTTGGTGAGTGAGTGTCTTTCTGCTTCATTTATATTAGCCACTTCCATGCACCACACACTTCTGCCTTGATATTTAACCTCATCTCAATGCCCAAAGAATGAGCCAGCTTTCTATGGACTAATATCTCTGAAACTGTGAACTCTCAAATAAAATTTTCCTTCTTTATATTTGGTCTGGTTAAGCCTTTAAGTCACAACAGAGAAAAAACTGACATAAGCAGAGTCATAGCCCTTTTCATAATACCATTTACATAAAGTACAAAGAAGGCACACTGAAAACACATTATATAAAGGAAAATGCACATGCTCCAAAGTTATTGTTTGTGACTATGTGTATATACACTGAATCAGAATATTTCTGGCATTGACTAACCACAACATACTGAATCCCCAGCACTGACTACACAATAAAAGCAACATTTAGGGTATTCTCATTACATTTTCTGCCAGTTTTCTAAGTAAGGGAGTCTTGATACAGCCATTTTGAGACTGCATCAACAGTGGGACAGAGTTTTAGTAGTAAAGCTTATAAATTCTAACAGCCGTGCTTGTCTAACTGAATTATTGCTCTTCCTAGGCAGATCTCTAAGTACAGACACATAGTGATCTCGTTCCTGTATTTCCCATATTTCATACCTGACTCTGACTCACTCCCCAGACCTCCTTATGTTTGAGAATTTTTTTGACTTATAAGTTTAACCTCCAGGAGTGTCCCCTATTCAAATGGCTAAAGAATGTTACCCTGTGTCTGGGTTCCTATGGGCCACCAACTGTCTTAACCAGTGCAACCAAACTCCCAGATCCATATAGGGGTGAAGGGAGATTGAAAAATATTCACAGACACAGACCTTGAAGATTAAGCTGGGATCAGGTAGTGCTCTGTTCTCTGATGGAGATGCAGATCTAAAGAGTTATGCCAGTCATCTTTATTTATATATGTCTCATTATCAGGTTAAAGACTATGCAACCATTATTCTTTGTATTCAAGAATGTTACAGAAACTAGGACATTCTATGTTGCTTTTCTGTAGTTGCAAGCCACAGATAAAAAGTGCAATGTTAGATTTGTGTAGCTCTCAAGAAAGTCCATTGTTAAAAATTACTATAAGGTAGGCAGGAACTGGAGAAGTGGAGCTGGTGAAACATTGTGGTTTTCTAGCATAAGAATTTCTTCCTTCCAAGAAACTGTGTTCCTGAGATCAATGTCAGAGTTGATAGGACTTTTTCAGAGAGCCTGCTCATAAAGGGCATTGAAACAACAGCTAAGTATCCTCTTTCCTTTCACAGAAACATTCCAAAGCACCAGGCATGCCACAGCCATGAGGTCATCAGAGACCCTCAATCTCAATCACTACTCTCCCATCCTCTGTCACCACTCTCCACACTCAGGTTCACAAGAGACAGGGAATATTAGGAGACACCCCTAATCTTCCCTCTACCTCACAGATTGGATGCAAAGTTACACTTCTGTGGAAACACCTCTGAAAACTTTAAGGAACAAATCCTTAGTTTATTCTGCACCTGAGCCTGACTTGATTACCAGCCAGGGAATGGAAAGAAAAGGTCTCTGAAGAAAAACAAAATTTTACCCTGTCTTACAGAAGAACTTGTTTTACAAAAATGGAAGAATATGGTCAGACTGTGCTATGTATAAGTTTTCTGAGTATCATGTTCAAAATGGTATATTCCCTTATTTTTTGCTGCCTGCCTGATATCCATATGTAATGAAAACTCCATCATTTAATGCCAAAACTGATTCAAAAGCAGAGGAAATATGAAATCACTTTTAAATCAAACTTTCTGTAGGTCATAAAAGATTGATTTCTCTTTTTCTATACTGTGAATTTCTGTTCTTTGAGTTAGTTTCACATTAAGGGCTAAAGAAAAGGATGAGAAAGAAAGAAAGAAAGAAAGAAAGAAAGAAAGAAAGAAAGAAAGAAAGAAAGAAAGAAAGAAAGAAAGAAAGAAAGAAAGAAAGAAGAAAGAAAGAAAGAGAAAAAATCTGGATCTGCCAGGTGCACCAAACCTGAAAATGTCAGGGAATTTACTAATTTCCATGCATATTTTATTCTTTCCAGATGTTCACAGTAAGGTAAAATTAAAAGGATCCCACAAGTACATATTGTCCTTGCAAAGAGTCTCTTGAGGACTTCATGTTCTCCCAAAATTTTTTAATATCTGAACTGACTCTAATCTGATCCAGTTGTGTAATATTTCATACTGTGTCATCTTTCAAAGCCTCTGTCTTCTTCTGAGCTTCAGGGTATTTTTGTGGATTCAATTTTGGTCCTGCATCAATTGGTCTTGTTTTGAGTTCCTTGGGTTTCTTGCATAATGTTTCCTTCTACTGTCTTTACTAAGAGTCCAATTATTCAAAAGTTAACTTATAAATATACTGGAAAAGAAGACATTCCTTTTCAAAAGATCTAAGGATGGGGAATATACAATGGTGAAAATGAGAGTAAATCTTCCACCTTGGAGAATGAGTAGTCCACATGAACATTTGGTTTTAGTCTTCTCCATTGTAATAGATTCTACACTTTATGTCTCCAACTGCACAGGTCCCATGCATGTTTTATATAAATTTGTGACAGGCTTTAATTTCTTAGTGGTTATATATGGCATTCTGTGAAATAAATCTCTGAAGATACTTTGTTTCATAACTGGGAATCTAAAATTATAAATTCTTTGTTTTATATCAATTTTGTGCATATGTCTGCATATCTGTTTATTGTATGTTGTATCTACATATATGCTTTTGTCTATATATTATATATATGGTGCCAAAATTGGCATATATATAAAATGTAAATGTTAATAAATTTACAATAAAATGGATCCAAATGCCTTTCATTTCACATGACTAAAATTGGCTAAATAGATAAAAGTAAGGATGTTTTTAAATTTACTTAACCATATATTTCTCTAAGTGGTCAAGCAATCAATATAGTGTTGATTTCTCTAAAATGGTTAAAGTGCAATATCTATTTCTTATAGTGTGTGTCTTCAGCAAAAAAGAATGAGTTTAAAATTTAGATAGGTGGGCTGGGGAGATGGCTCAGTTGGTAGAGTGCTTGCCTTATAAGCACAAGGTCCTGGGTTTAATCCCCAGCACCTGCAAAAAAATTAAAAAAAAATTAGATAGGTTGATCTAAAATCTTGGATGCCATGCATACCATAAGTTAAAATTAGATGAATTAGATTTAACAGAAATGGAATAAGCATTTATAAAAGTACATGTTAAGGAGTAAATTCCAATACCAACAAATCTACCATGATGAATCAATATTCTCGCATCTACCCTATCAAGTTAATATCAACAAATCTATATTGACAAATTGATATTGACTAATCAATATCAATGCATTTACACTGATGTGTTGATTTTGATAAATCTACAAAGAAGTGTGGATGTCAATGAATCTACCCAGAATAGTTAAAATTGATGAATCTATAAATTGGGTTGATATGGATGAATCAACTCCAATGAGTCAATATTGATGAATCTACATCAACAGGTAGATACTGACAAATATACCCAGAAGGGTAGATATCAACAAATATAGCCCAATGGATTGATATCAATGAATCTACATTGATGAATCCATATCAGTTAATTGATACTGATAAATCTACCCCTACAAGTTGATATCTACAAATCTCCACCATTGAGTCAACATTGACAAATCAACCAAGTAAATTATTTATCATCAAATCTACATAGGTTGACATTGATGAATCTACCCTGATGAGTTGATATTGATAAATCTACACCGAAGTATTGATAGCAATGAATATACATCAAACCACTGATATTGATGGATCTATTCTGAAGGATTGATAATTGACAAATCTACCTTGACAGATTGATAAAAATGAATCTACACTGATGAGAAGAGTAGATATTAATGAATATACCCAGAAGATTAGATATCAAAAAATATACCCCAGTAGGTTGATATCAATGAATCTGCATTGACAAATCCTTACTGACAAATCAATATTGATGAAACTACCCCTATAAGTTGATCTACAAATCTCCACCAAAGAGTCAATATCAGTAAATCTACCCAGACACATCAATGTCAACCAATGTACATGGACTAGTCAATATTGATGAATCTGTATCATCAGTTTATTTCAACAAATCAATATTGATGAATCTACACAGTTTAGTTGATATCAGAGAATCTACCATGACTGGTTGAATGACAAATGTACCCCAACGGGTTCATATCAACAAAACTATACAGAATTGTGGTTATCAGGAATTTATCATGATGAGTCAATATTGGTGAATGTACCATGTTGAGTCAATATTGACAAATCTACACTGATGAACCGATATCAACTCATCAATATCAATAAATCTTCCAAGAGTTGATATCAACAAATGAACCCCAGAGTCAATATTAATGAATCTACATCAATGTGTCAATATCAACAAATAAACCTCATTGAGTCTATACTGATGAATTTACCTCAATGTGTTGATATCAACAAAACTACACCAGTGAGTAGATATTAATGATTCTAACCTGATGAGTCATAATCCATGAATCTACACTGATGGTCCAATTGCAACAAATCTACACACATGAGTAAATATTGACAAACCTTCCACATTGAGTATTGACATATCTATGTTGAAGAGTTGATATCAGCAAATCAATATTGAACAATATACCCCAACAAGTCAATGTCAACAAATGTACACCAATAAGTCAATATTGATGAATGTATTGATGGATATTGATGAATGCCTATGGGTCAATATCAACAAATATATGCTGAAGGTTTCACATCAATGTTTCCTCACCAATGTGTCAATGTTGATGAATCTAAACCTTCAAGTCAATATTGATAAATCTGCACTGACAGGTAGATATTGGTGAATCTTCAGCTTTAAGGTGAAATTGATGAATTTACACCTTTGAGTCAATATTAATGAATCTAGACCAATGTGTCAATATTAAAGAATCTACACTGATATGTTGATATTGTCAAACCTACCCAATTGAAAGAATTTTGATGAATCTACCCCAATTGGTAGATATGGAAGAATCTAAACCAATGATTCAATATTGATGAATCTACACCAAAAAGTCAATATCAAAAAATCTACCCTTAGGTCAATAGCAATGATTCTGTCCAGAAGAATTAATATTGATGAATATACCCTGATGGTTCAATATAAATGAAAATACATCTATGAATCAATACTGACAAGTCAATATCAGGTGAATCAACCCAGATAGTTCAATATCAACAAATCTACACTGATGAGTCAACATAGATGAATCAGCATACAAAGGTCAATGCTAATGAATCTACCCCATCAATTTGATATTGATGAATCTAACCCAATGGATTGATATGGATGGATCTACACTGAAGAATCAATATCAATGAATCTGCTCCAATTGTTTGATATAGAAGAGTCTACACCAATGAATCAATATCAATGAATCAACACCTATGCTTACATCAGTGAATATATCCCATCAAGTTGATATTGACTCTTCTAACACAATGGTTTGGTGTGGCAGAATGTACACAGAGAAGCAAATAACAATAAATATGCACCAAAGAGTCAATATTGGCAAATATACTTCAAAAAGTCAAAACACATGAATCTACCTTGATGGATTGATATTGATGATTGTACACCAATGGGTCAGTATTGATGATCTACACTGACAAGTTGATATCCACAAATCTACCCAACAGGTTGGCATCAATGAGTCTATATCACATCATTGATAATGAAAAATATGCCACAAGTCAACATTTGTGAATCTATATGCTTGTATCAATATTGACAAATCTATTCCAATGTGTTTATATGAACAAATCTAACCCAATGAGTCAATACTGACCAAACTACATTGATGGGTTGATGTTGACAAATGTACCTTGCCAGGTCAATATTGATGAATCTACTCCATATGTTTAATCTCAAAATATCAACACAAATGGTTTGATATCTATAAATCTACACTGAAGAACTGATATAAAAACCCTACCCTGTTGAGTTGATATCTATGCATCTACACTGATGAGTCAATGATGATAAATCTACATCAATGATTTAATATCAGTACATCAATATCAATGAATCTACCCAACAATTTGATATTGATGAATCTACACTGATGTGTTGATATGGACAAATCTACCCCTACAGCTTGATATTGATAAATCTACCCCCATGGGTCCATATCAATAAATCTATGCCATCAAGTCAATTTAATGAATCAACCCAAAGGGTCAAAATTGATGAGTCTATCCCAATAAACTTATTTTGACAAATCTAACCAATCAAACCAATTGAATCAATATTGATAAATCTAACCCATCAAGTTGATATCAATAAATCTATCCCCATTGGTTGATATAGATGAATCTACCCAAATGAGTACATTTCTGTTAAAAGTACTGATAGGATGGGAGAGCAGTGACTGAGATTGGGGGTCTCTGATGACCTGATGACTGTGGCATGTCTGGTGCCTGGGAATTTTCCTGTGCAAGGGCACAGGATGTTTAGCTGCTGTGGTAAAACCCTGCATGATGAGGCTCTGTGCAAGAGTCCTTTCAGCTCTAACCTTGATCTCAGTCACAAATCTTCTGGGAATGGAGAAACTCTTGTGCTAGACAATTACAATGTTTCACCAGTTCCTTTACTCCTGCTACTACCCCAATGGGTTGATTTGGAGGAATGTATTCTGATGACTAAATATCAGTGAATCTTCCCCAGTGATAGATATTATCAAATTCACACCAATGGGTTGATATTGATGAATACACCCAGAAGAGTTGATATTGACAAATTTACATTTTCAGGTCAATATCAAGGAATCTAAATTGACAAATCAATATTAACATATCAACATCAACAAATCTACCCTAACTGGTTAATATTGATGAATCCACCCAAAGGGTTGATATCAATTAATCTATGCCAACAATTAGATATTAATGAATCTACACTGATGGGTTGATATTGATCAATATACCCCTATGGGTTGATATTGATGAATCTACAATGATAAGCAGATATCAATGAATCAACACCAATGAGTAGTTATCACCAAATCTACCCCATTGATTCAATATTGACAAACACACACTGACATGACAGTGTCAGTGTCAATCTACCCCTATGGTTGACATCAACAAATTTGCCCTGAAAAGTCAATATTCATAAATCTACCCTATTGAATTAATATTGATGAATATACCCCATGAATCTATATTGACTGATCTACACTGAAGAGTCAACATTGATGAATACATGCCTTCAAGTCAATATCAATTAATCTATACTGATGGATTGATATCAATGAATCTACCATTGATTCAACATCTATAAATATATCCTGGGTCATTGTTATTGATGAATTTACACTGATGAGACAATATCAACAAATCTGTCTGAGGAATCAATATTAATGAGTCAACATCAATTTGATATCAACACAACTATACCATCAAGTCAATAATGACTAATCTACACCAATGGGTCAATATTGACAAATCTACATTGATAGCTTGATATCAGTGAATCTTTATCAATGAATCAATGTTGATGCATCAATATCGATGAGTCATTGTCTATCAATCTACACCAGTCTATATTGACATATCAATATCAACATATCTACACTGATGACTTTATATCAACAAGTCTACCCAGTCCAGTCTATATCAATCAATCTACTCTGATGGATCAATGTTGAGGAATCTATCTCAAAGTGTCAATATTGACAAATCTACCCTGAAGAATCAGTATAGATGAATCTACACTGATGAATAAATATTGGCAAATCAAACCTTTGATTCGAATTTGATGAGTCTACAGTGATGTATCAAAACTAATGAATCTACACCAATGAATCTTCATATGTGATTCAATATTGATGACTTTACCCCATAAATTCTATATAAATGAACCTATATCATCAATATCAAAGAATATACACTGAAGTGTCACTATTGATCAATCTATGCTGATGAGCCATTTTTGATGAATCTGAACAGATGGGTTGATATTGATAAATCTATTGAGCAAAGTCAATATTGAACAATCATTCTCAAAGAGTTGACATGGACTAATCTACCCTGACAAGTCTATTTTGATGCATCTACACCAAAGGGTTATCAATAAGTCTAAATCCAATGGTTGATATAGACAAATTTACCCCAATGAGTACGCTTTGACAATTTGAACCAGTTAAGTTAATACTGATGAATCTAATCAGAGAGTTGATATTAATGAATCTTACCAGTAGAGTTGATATTGAGGAATGAAGCCTGATGGGTCAATATGGGCAAATCTATCCCGATGATTCAATATTGACAAATCTACAACAAATTGTTGATACTGATTAATCTATTTCAACAGGTTGATATTGATGAATATGCACAGAAGACTCAATATTGAAGGATCTCCCCTGATGGGTCAATATCAATAAATCAACATTGACAAATTAATATCAACATATCAATATCAGTGAAAGTAACCAGTTGAGTCAATCTCTACAAATCTCTACCAATGAGTCAAAATTGATGAATTCACTCAGTTGAGTCAATATCATCAAATCTCGCATGTCAGGTTAATATTGACCAATCTTCCCCAATTGGTCAATATCACTGAATCTACACTGAAGAGTAGATACTGACAAATCTACCCTGAGAGATCAATACCAATGAATCTACACCAACTAGTAGATATTTATGATTTTACACTGATGGTTTGATATTAACAAATGTACCCCTTATGGTTGTTTTCTACAAATCTATGCCAATGAGTACATGTCAGTGAATCTACTCCAATGAGTAGATAATGTTAAATCTTCTCAGTCAAGTCAATATTGTTGAATCAAGACTGATAGGTTAATATTGATGAATCTACCACATTGAGGCTTTATTTACCATTCTAAACCAGAGTTGATTCCAATGAATCTACAAATTCTTGTTGCTACTAATGAATCTACACTGATGTGACAACATTGACAAATCTACACCAATGAATAGATATCAATGAATCTACCACAATGTGTCAATATAGCCAAATCTAGACTGATGAGCTGATTTCAGTGAATCTACCCAATTTAGTTGGTGTCAATGATTCAAAACATTTGAGTTGATATTGAGGAATCTATTTGGTTTGGTCAATATAAAAAAATCTACATCAATGAATCAATATTGATGAATATACACCAAAGAGTTGAAATTGAAAAATCTACCCCAATGGGTCAATATGAATGAATCTACATTGACCAATCAAAATTGATACATCAATATTGACAAATAAGGCCTACAAGGTGAAAATTTAGACGTATTTTTCTTCTATGAGATGCAGGGTCTCTGGTCTGATTTCAAGGTCCTTGATCCATTGTGAGTTGACTTTTATGCGGGCTGAGAGATAAGGGTTCAGTTTCATTCTGTTGCATATGGATTTCCAGTTTACCCAGCACCATTTGTTGAAGATGCTATCTTTTCTCCATTGCATATTTTTGGCACCTTTGTCTAGTATGAGAAAATTGTATTTATTTGGGTTTGTGTCCGTGTCCTCTATTCTGTACCATTGATCTACCTTTCTATTTTGGTGCCAATACCATTCTGTTTTTGCTACTATTGCTTTGTAGTATAGTTGAAGTTCTGGTATTCTGTTACCCTTGTTTCATTCTTCCTGCTAAGGATTGCTTTAGCTATTCTGGGTTTCTTATTCTTCCAGATGAATTTCATGATTGCTTGTTCTATTTCTGTAATGTACATCATTGGGATTTTAATTGGAATTGCATTGAATCTGTATAGCACCTTAGGTAGTATGACCATTTTGACAATGTTAATTCTGCCTATCCAGAAACATGGGAGATCTTTCCATCTTCTAAGGTCTCCCTGAATTTCTTTCTTCAATGTTTTGTAGTTCTCATTGTAGAGATCTTTTACCTCTTTGGTTAGATTGATTCCCAAGTTTTTTTTTTTTTTTTTTTTTTTGAGGCTATTGCAAATGGGGTAGTTTTCCTCATTTTCCTTTCAGCTGTTTCGTTGCTTTCATATAAAAAAGCTTTAGATTTATGCTTGTTGATTTTATAGCCTGCTATTTTGCTGAATTTATTGATGAAGTCTAGATGTCTTCTGGAGGAGGTTTTTGAATCCTCCAAATATAGAATCATATCATCCACAAATAGTGACAGCTTAAGATCCTCTTTTCCTATTTGTATTCCTTTAATTTCTTTGGTCTGCCTAATTGCTCTGGCTAGAGTTTCGAATACAATATTGAATACAAGTGGTGAAAGAGGACATCCCTGTCTTGTTACAATTTTTAAAAGTAATGGTTTCAGTTTTTCTCCATTAAGAATGATGTTGGCCATGGGCTTAGCATAAATAGCCTTTATAATGTTCAGGTATGTTCCTACTATCCCTATTTTTTCTAGTGGTTTGAGCATGAAGGGGTGTTGTATTTTGTTGAATGCTTTTTCTGTGTCAATTGTAGTAACCATTTGATTCTTATCCTTAAGTCTATTGACATGATGGATTATGTTTATTGATTTACGAATGTTGAGCCATCCTTGCATTCCAGGGATGAACCCCACTTGATCGTGGTGCACAATTTTCTGAACATGTTTTTGGATACAATTTGGCAATATTTTATTAAAGGTTTTTGCATCTGTATTCGTCAAGGATATGGGTGTAAAATTTTCCTTCCTTGAAGTGTCTTTTCCTGGTTTGGATATGAGGGTGATATTAGCTTCATAAAATGAGTTCCTCCTTTTCTATTTCCTGGAATTCTTTGAGAAGTATTGGAATGAGTTCTTCTTTGAAGGTCTTGTAGAACTTGGCTGAGAATCCGTCTGGTCCTGGGCTTTTTTTGGATGGCTTCTTGTATTTCATTGCTTGATATTGATCTGTTTAAATTGTGTATGTCCTCCTGGTTCAGTTTGGGAGGAGCATAGTTCTCTAGAAATTTGTCAATGTCTTCAGTAGTTTCCATTTTGTTGAAATACAGATTTTCAAAGTACCTTCTCATTATGTTCTGTATCTCAGTAGTGTCTGTCGGGATATTTCTTTTGCATCATGTATTTTAGTAATTTGAGTCTTCTCTCTCCTTCTCTTTGTTAGTGTGGCTAAGGGTTTGTCTATTTTGTTTACTTCCTCAAAGAGCCAACTTTTTGTTTTGTCAATTTTTTGGATAGTTTCTTTCATTTCAATTTCATTGATTTGAGGTCTGATTTTAATTATTTCCTGTCTTCTACTACTTTTGCTGTTATTCTGTTATTCTTTTTCTAGGGCTTTGAGCTGCAATGTTAGGTCATTTAGTTGTTGACTTTTCATTCTTTTCTGGAATGCACTCCATGCAATGAAATTTCCTCTTAGTACTTCTTTCATAGTGTCCCTGAGATTTTGATATGTTGCATTGTCGCTTCTCATTGACCTCTAATAATTTTTAATCTCCTCCCTGATATTTTATGTTATCCATGTTTCATTAAATAGCATATTATTTAGTCTCCGGGTGTTGGAGTAATTTCTCTTTTTAATGTGTCATTAATTTCTACTCTCAGTCCTTTATGATCTGATAGAACACAAGGCAGTATCTCTATTTTTTTACATTTCCCAAGGGCTGCTTTTTGGCATAACATATGGTCTATTTCCAAGAAGGTTCCATGTGCTGCTGAGGAGAAAGTGAATCCACTGGTTGATGGATGGAATATTCTATATATGTCTATTAGTCTAGGTTATCAATTGTGTTATTTATTTCTATGGTTTCTTTGGTTGGATTTTGTTTGGAAGATCTATCTAGTGGTGACAGCGGTGCATTAAATTCACCCAGAATTATTGTGTTGTGGTCTATGTGATTCCTGAAATTGAGAAGGATTTGTTTGATGTACAGGGATGCACCATTTTTGGGGCATGAATATTCAGTATCATTATGTGTTCCTGATTTATGGTTCCCTTAAGCAGTATCAAATGTCCTTCTTTATCCCTTCTGACTAACTTTGACACCAAGTCCACTTTATCTGATATAAGGATGGAAACCCCTGCTTTTTTCTGAGTCCATGTGTGTGGTAGGTTTTTTCCCATCCTTTCACCTTTAGTCTGTGGATGTCTTTTTCTATGAGATGAATCTCTTGCAGGCAGCATATTGTTGGGTCTTTCTTTTTAAACCATTCTGCCAGTCTATGTCTTTTGATTGATGAGTTCAGGCCATTAATGTTCAGGGTTATTATTGAGAAATGATTTGTGTTCCCAGTCATTTGGCTTATTTTGTTTTTTAAGTTGGCTTGGTTTCTCCTTTTAGTGGTTTTTCTCTAAGGTAGTTCCACCCTTTGCTGACCTACATTGTTGTATTTCATTTCCTCCTCATGGAATATTTTATTGAGAACCTTCTGTAATGCAGGCTTTCTATTTGTAAACTCTTTTTACTTTTGTTGACCATGGAAGGATTTTATTTCATCTTCAAATATGAAGGTTAGTTTTGCTTGTATAGGATTCTTGATTGGCAACCATGTTCTTTCAGAGTTTGAAATATTTTGGTCCAGGCCCTTCTGGGTTTTAGAGTCTGGGTTGAGAAGTTGGCTGCTATTCATATTGGTCTCCCCCTATATGTAATCTGATGCTTTTCTCTCACGGTCTTCAAAATCCCGTCTTTATTTTGAATGTTATGCATTTTCATTATAATGTGCCTTGGTGTGGATCTGTTGTGATTATGTGCATTTGGTGTTCTGTAAGCCTCTTGTTTTTGATTTTCCATTTCATTTTTCAGGTTTGGGAAATTTTCTGATACTATGTCATTGAATAGGTTGCTCATTCCTTTGGTTTGTATCTCTGTGCCTTCCTCATTCCCAATAATTCTTTATTTGGTCTTTTCATGATGTTTCATAGTTCTTGGAGATTCTGTTCATGATTTCTTACCATCTTCTCTGGGCAACTTTATTTTCAAGATTAAATATTTTGTCTTCATTGTCTGAGGTTCTGTCTTCCAAGTGGTCTAGTCTTTTGTGATGCTTTCCATTGAGTTTTTTATTTGGTTTATTGCTTCCTTCATTTCAAGGATTTCCATTAGTTTCTTTTCTTTTTTATTTATTTATTTATTTTGAGAATCTCTATCTCTTTGTTGAAATGATCTTTTGCTTCCTGCAGTTGCTCTTTCAGCTTATTGGTATTATCATTCATTGCCTGCATTTGCTCTCTTATCTCATCCTTTGCTTCACGAATCATCTAAATCATGTATAATCTGAAGTCCTTTTCTGGCATTTCTTTTAACATACTGTCATTGGATTCTATTAATATAGAATCTAGATTTGTTTGGATCATTTTCTTCCCTTGTTTTTTCATGTTGTTCATGTATCTTCCCCTCTATCAGTGCAGATATGGGGTATTGCAGATTTCCCCCTATAGGCTTATAGTGGCCCTATAGGTTTCCAAAACCTGTTGTTTAAGGTGAGATCAATATTAAGAGTGTCCAAATCAGACACTATGCAATCCTAGACCAAATAGCCCCTATGGGGACAATAACAAATTTGTCATAGTAAACAAAATGAGTTCAAATATTATCTTTGGTAAAACAAACAGATTTTCAATAAAGTCTGCAGTTTCTAATGGAGGACAAAGAGGATGCAGAGGGATGTAGAATGTGGCTGTTAATGGGATAAGAAAAGAATATACAGAAGTTCTAGAAAATAGAAACCGTGAGAGTGTAATCAAAATAAATCAGATGTTAGCATGCAGAAAAGGGAGAAAGAGACTCTGAGGGAACAGGTAAACAAAAGGAAAAGAGAGCAAGAAAAGTAAAGAAATAAAAACTTAATTTTTTTAAAAAGGAGAAAAAAAAAATCTACTGTATAACAGTCATATACTAATGAAACCTCCCAGTTTTCAGTAGCCTGATGCATGAGAGGTACCTCACAATGAACTTCAAGCCTCCTGCAGACATCTCAGGATGGGATTTGCCCCACCCAAAGATCAGAGCTCGGCTTCCAGGATTATTGAAGATGGCCACTCTGGCTTCAAAATGTGTTGGCAAATGGGGAGCTGCAGCTCAGATTTGGACGCGGTCAGCTGGAGGTCCTGGAGATGGGATGTGGTTGGTCTGGCAGGGTTCCTGGAGGTATGGTGTGTTTGGTGTGGTTGTGAGATCCTGGAGGCTGGGTTTAATCAGTTGGTCTGGGGTCTCAGTGATAGGTCGCAGTCAGTTGTTCTGGGGGTCCTGGCAGCAGGGAGTAGTTAGTCGATGTGAGGGCCCCAGAGGCAGGGAGTGATCGATTGGGCTGAGGTATCCTGGAGGTGGGGCTCAGTCATTCAGGCCAGGGGTCCTAGTGGCCTGGTTGTTGTCTCAAAATGGCAGCAGCCAGGTATAATCAAACCTGCAGGTACTGTAACAGTGAACTTCCAGGCAACAGCAGGGAGCTGGTGCTCCACTGGTGGTCGGTGATCAGTTTGCTGACTGTTGTCGGACGATCAGGAGGTGAACCTCATGCATTTGGTGATGGATAGTTGTAAGGCAGGCGATGGACAGTGAGAGGCAGGCAAATGGTGGATGATAGATGCCTGACAGTGAGCAATCTGCACTCAAAAAAGGCATTGATATGCTGGCAGATTGCAGGTCATCACAGCAGACAAATGGGGTAAACACCAGGGGATCGATAAGCAGCAAATACTGCCTCACCGAGAAAGAGATATTCTCTGCTTGAAGCCAGAGTTACAGAGCAACAAGGAACGCAGCCTCCCTCTAGGCCACCATCTTGGATCCCCCAGGCATTTAGTCTTAATGTAGACTTATCTTTTATGCCAATCTTTTCTTATAATAATAGAATAAAAGGGTGAAACTAAGCTGAATTTAAATTATTTGGTTATATATATGACTTTTAATGAAACATGATTTTATATTATATATTTATTTTACATATACAGTATATGTGTATTTATTTATCATTTTTCAAAGAGAAAGGCCATACCATAAAATAGTGAATCATTTTAAGAAAAATGTCTCCATGAAATAAAAAAATATATATATAAACCAGATATGGTGGCTCATGTCTGTAATACCAGTGAATCTGGATGTGGAGGTAGGAAGATAATAAATTCAGGGAGAGCTTCAACAATTTAGCAAGGCCCTGAGCAACCTATTGAGAATTTTTGCATCAATGTTCATTAAGAATATTGGTCTGAAATTTTCTTTCTTCGATGTGTCACTGTCTGGTTTAGGTATCAGGGTAATATTGGCTTTATAGAATAAGTTTGGGAGGGTTCTCTCCTCTTATATTTCATGGAATACTTTGAGAAGTATTAGAATGCACTCTTCTTTAACGGTTTTGTAGAACTTGACTGAGATCCCATATGGACCCAAGCTTTTCTTTGTTGGTAGGCTTTTGATGACTTCTATTTCATTACTTGAAATTTATCTATTTAAATTTTGTATGTCCTCCTGGTTCAGTTTTGGTAATTCATATGTCTCTAGAAACCTGTTGATGTCTTTGAGATTTCTATTTTGTTGAAGTATAGATTTTCCATATAGCTTCTAATTATATTTTGTATTTCACTATTGTCTGTTGTGCTATTTCCTTGTCCATTCCGAATTTTAGTAATTTGAGTTCTCTCTTTCCTTCTCTTTGTTAGCATGGCTAAGGATTTATCAATTTTGTTTATTTTTTCAAAGAACCAACTATTTTGTCATTTTTTTCAATTCTTTCATTGATTTCAACTCTGATTTTAGTTACTTTCTGTCTTCTACTACTTTTGGTGTTGCTCTGTTCTTCTTTTTCTCAGACTTTTAGCTGTACTGTAAGGTTGTTTATTTATTGATTTTTTTCTTCATTTATTGAGCGCACTCTATGAAATAAATTTTCCTATAAGTACTGCTTTCATAGTGTCCCAGAGATTTTGATATGATGTTTCTTTATTCTCAATTACCTCTAAGAATTTTTTAATTTCCTTCCTGGTATCTTCTTTTATCCATTCATTTTACAATAGAGTATTATTTAATCTCCAGGAGTTGGAGTTCTGTTTTTTACTCTGTCATTTATTTCTAATTTCAATTCATTATGATCTGATAGAATACAAGGTAGAATTTCTATCTTCTTGTATTTGCTAACATAAGCTTTGTGGTATAAATATGGTCTATTTTAGAGAAGGATCCATGTGCTGCTGAGAAGACAGTGTATTCACTCTTTGTTGTATGGTATATTCTATAAATGTCCATTGAGTCTAAATTATTGATTGTGTTATTGAGATCTATGTTTTCTGTGTTCAATGTTTGTTTGGAGGATCTGTCCAGTGGTGAGAGAAGAGTGTTAAAATTACCTAGAATTATAGTGTTTTGTTCTATTTGATATCTGGATTTCAGAAGGATTTGTTTGATGTATATAAATGAGCCACTCTTTGGGGCATAGATATTTTTGATTGTTATGTCTTGCTGGTTTTTGCTTCCCTTAAGCAGTATAAAATGTCCTTCTTTATCCCTTCTGACTAACTTTGGCTTGAAGTCCACATTATCTGATATGAGGATTTATACTCCGGCTATTTTGCTGTGTCCATGTTCATGGTATGTTTTTTTCCATCCTTTCACCTTTAGTTTGTGGGTATCTCTTTCTATGAGATGAGTCCCTTGCAGGCAGCAAATTGTTGGATCTTTCCTTTTAATCCAATATGCCAGTCTTTGTCTTTTGATTGATGAATTCAGGCCATTAACATTCAGGGTTATTATTGAGATATGATTTGTATTCCTGGTCATTTGGCTCATTTTTTTTTTTGTCACAACTTGGTTTCTCCTTTATTTGGGTGTTCCTTTAGGGTAGATCCTCCCGTTGCTGATTTACATTGTTTTTTATCTCTTCCTCATGGAATATTTTGCTAAGAATGTTCTGTAGTGCTGGCTTTCTTTTTGTAAATTCTTTTAACTTTTGTTCATCATGGAAGGATTTTATTTCATCGACATACCTGAAGGTAAGTTTTGCTGGGTATAGGATTCTTGGTTGGTATCCACTGTCTTTCAGAGCTTGAAAAATTTTCTTCCAGGCCCTTCTAGCTTTTAAGGTCTGGGTTGAAAATGCTGCTGATATCCATATTGGTTTCCCCCTGAATGTAATTTGATATTTTTCTCTCACAGCATTTAAAATTCTGTCTTTATTGTGTATGTTAGCTATTTTCATTATATTGTGCCTGTTATGGGTGTATTTTAATTTTGTATATTTGGAGTCCTATAAGCCTCTTGTGTTTGTTTTTCTATTTTGTTCTTTAGGTTTGAGTAATTTTCTGATATTATTTCATTGAATAGATTGGTTATTCCTTTGGTTTGATTCTCTGTGACTTCCTCTATCCCAATAATTCTTAAATTTGGCCTTTTCATGATATCCCATAATTCTTGTAGATTCTGTTTATGTTTACTTAAAATCTTCACTGTTTGGTCAACTTTGTTTTCAAGGTTAAATATTTTTTCTTCAATGTCTGAGGTTCTGTCTTCCAGGTGTTTTATCCTATTTGATATGCTTTCTATGGAATTCTAAATTTGCTTTATTTTTTCCTTCATTTCAAGGATATCTGCCTGTTTTTTTTTTCAGTATCTCTAACTCTTTATTGAAATAATCTTTTGCTTCCCACATTTGCTCTTTTAATTGTTGAGTGTTACAATCATTCAAATCTTGCATTTGCTCTTTCATCTCAACATTTGATTCTCTGATCATTTTAATTATGTACATTCTAAACTCCCTTTCTGACATATCTTCTGCCATGCTGTCATTGGATTTTATTGCTATACCATCTAGTTTTTTTGGGACATTTTCTTCCCTTGTTTTTTCATATTGCTCAGATATTTACCCCTCTAGTAGTGAAACTCTGAGATATTGCAGATTTCCTCTATTGACTAGTATTGTCTCTGCAGATTTCCAATAGCTCATCTCTTAGCTTTCAGTAGCCTGAAGTCTTGGAGGAATTTGATAATGTGCTCCACAAGGAAGCTACCCCTCTAGGAATGGTGGCCTTCAGGTGGGATGTATTCCTTGTCAGTGGGCACAGGTGCCTCCACTAGTTGACTGATGGTCAGCCAGACTGGGGCACGTCTGATGTGGATCTGTGTCTCCGGTTCTACTGCCCTGGTGGGAAAGCCTTGCCCAGTAGTGACAACTCACCCAGTGGGAAAGTTTCGCTGGGCAGCTCTCGTCTGAGATTTTCCCTTTGGTCCAGAATTACCACCTGTACTGGGAAGCTCTCCACTGGGATGTTCCTGGGGGTCCTGACCTACCACCTGGGATGAGAGCCTGACCCCATGAGGGACTCCCTCACTGAGTGGCCTTCCTCTGCTATGTTCCCTGGGGACCAGAGCTATGGCCTGGGCCTTGGACCCTCACTCTGCATCAAAGCCTCTTGCTGTGCAATTCTCCTCTGCAATGTATAGTCATATCATTTGCATATTCATACATATACATAGAATAATGATGTTTGTTTCATTCTATTATCTTTTCTTCCCCTGATCCCTGCTAATTCCTCATTTCCATCTAAATATCTCATCCTTCTCCCATTCTTCCCTTACCTCCCCATGCCCCCATTATGTATCATCAACCACTTAGAGAAATTATTTGGTCTTTGGCTTTTTGGAATTAGCTTATTTCACTTAACATGATATTCTCCAACTCCATCCATTTACCTACAAATGTCATAATTTTATTCTTCTTTATGGCTGAACAATAGTCCATTAGGTATATATACCACAGTTTATCTATTTATTTATTGAAAGGCATTTATTTTGGTTCCACAATCTAGCTACTGTGAATTAAAGTGCTATAAACATTGATGTGGCTGCCTCACTGTAGTATACTGATTTTAAGTCCTGTGGGTATAGGCCAAGGAGTGGGATAGCTGGGTCAGATGGTGGTTCCAGTCTAAGTTTTCTAAGGAATCTCCATACTGATTTCCAGAGTGACTGCACCAATTTGAAACCCCACCAGCAATGTATGGATGTACCTTTATCCACACCTCCTCACCAACATCTATTGTTGCTTGTATTCTTGATAATTGCCATTCTAATTTGGGTAAGATGAAATCGTAGGATAGTTTTGACTTCAAATTTGCTTATTACTACAGTGGTTAAACAGTTTTTTATATATCTATCGATTACTTTTAGATCCTCTTCTGTTAACTGTCTCTTCATTTCCTTAGTCCATTTATTGATTGGGTCATTTATATTCTTGGTTTAAAGTTTTCTTTTTTGAGTTATTTATAGATTCTGGAGATTAGTGCTCTCTCAGATGTGTGTGTGCAAAGATTTTCTTCCACTCTGTAGGATCTCTCTTCACATTGTTAATTGCTTCCTTTCCTGAGAAAAAGCTTTTAGTTTGAATCCATCCCAATTATTGATTCCTGCTTTTATTTCTTTTGCTTTTTGAGTCATGTTAAGGAAGACTTGTCCTAAGAGGACGTGATGAACATTTGTCTTTTTTTTTTTTTTTGTGATACTGGGGATCGAACTCAGGGTCTTGTGCTTGCAAGGCAAGCACTCTACCAGCTGAGCTATCTCCCCAGCCCCCATGATGAACATTTGGACCTAGATTTACATGCATTAGGTGCAGTGTCTCTGGTCTAATTCCTAGGTTCTTGATTCATTTTGAGTTGAGTTTTGTGCAGGGTGAGAGATAGGGGCTTAGTTATATTTTGCTGCATATGGATTTCCAGTTTTCCCAGCACCATTTGTCAAAGAAGCTGTCTTCTCTCCAGTGTATGCTTTTGGCACCTTTGTCTAGTATGAGATAACTGTATTTATGTGAGTTTGTCCTTGTGTTCTTTATTGTGTACCATTGGTCTACCTTCCTATTTTGATGCCAATACCATGCCATTTTTGTTACTATTGCTCTGTAGTATAGTTGAAGGGTCTGGTGATACTCCCTGCCTTGCTCTTCCTACTAAGGATTGCTTTAGCTCTTCTGGGTATCTTATTTCTCCAAATGAATTTCATGATTGCTTTCTGTATTTCTATGAGGAATATCATCGGGATTTTAATTTGAATTGCATTGAATTTGTATAGCACATTTGGTAGTATGGCCATTTTGACAATTTTAACTTTGCCTCTCCAAGACCATGGGAGATCTTTTCGTCTTCTAAGGTTTACTTAATTTCTTTTTTTAGTGTTTTGTAATTCTTACTGTACAGGTCCTTCACCTCTTTTGTTAAACCAATTCCCAAGTATTTTATTTTATTTTTTTTGAGGCTATTGTGAATGGGGTAGTTCTTCCAATTTCTCTTTCAGAGGATTCATCACTTACGAAAAAATGCATTATATTTATGAGTGTTGATGTTATATCATGCTACATTATTGAATTCATTTATGAGTTTTAAAAGTTTCTGGTGTAATTTTTCTGCTTATCTAAATACAGTCATGTCATCAAATAGTGATAGCTTGAGTTTTTTCCTATTCATGTACCTTTAACTTCTTTGGTCTGTCTAACTGCTGTGGCTAGAGTTTCAAGAATGATGTTGAATAGAAGTGGTGAAAGAGGCATCCCTGCCTTGTTCCAGTATTTAGGGGAAATGCTTTCACTTTTTCTTCATTTAGAATAATGTTAGAATAATGTTGGCCTTGGATTTATCATAAATATCCTTTACAATGTTGAGGTATGTTCCTACTATCCCTATTTTTTCTAGTGTTTGGAACATAAAGGGTGCTATATTTTATCAAGTGGCTTTTCTGCATCTATGTAAATAATCATGTGATTCTTAACTTTAAGCCTGTTGATGTGTTGAATTACATTTGTTGATTTCTGGATGTTGAACCACCTTTGCATCCTTGGGATGAAAACTACTTGATCATGGTGCACTATCATTTTAAGGTATTTTTGTATGCTATTTGCTATAATTTTGTTAAGAATTTTTGCATGTAAGATCATTAGAGATATTTATCTGAAGTTTTCTTTCCTTATGGTATCTTTGTCTGCCTTTGCTATCAGGGTGATATTCGCTTTATAGAATGAATTTGGAATGGTTTTCTCCTCATTTATTTCATAGAATACTTTGAGCAGTATTGGAATGAGTTCATCTTTGAAGGTCTTGTAGAACTCAGCTGAGAATCCATCTGATCCCAGACTATAATTCATTGGTAGGCTTTTGATGAATTCTTCTATTTCATTGCTTGAAGTTGATCTATTTAAATTGTGTATGTCCTCCAGATTCATTTTGGGTGGATCATGTCTCTAGAAACCTGTAAGTGTCTTCGAGATTTTCTATTTTGTTTGAGTATAGATTTTAAAAGTAGTTTCATAATTATGTTTTGCATTTCAGTAGTGTGTGTTGTGATATTTCCTTTTACATCATTAATTTTAGTAATGTGAATTTTCTCTCTTCTTCTCTTCATAGTGTGGCTAACAGCTTATCAATTATGTTTATTTTTTCAAAGAACCAACTTTTGTTTTGTCAATTTTTTGTATTGTTTCTTTTTTTTTTCAATTCCATTGATTTCAGCTCTGAATTTAGTTATTTCCTGTCTTCTACTACTTTTGGTGTTGATCTGTTCTTTTTCTAGGGCTTTGATCTGTAATGTTAGGTCATTTAATTGTTGACTTTTTCTTCTTTTATTGAGTGTGCACCATACAATGAATTTTCCTCTTAGTATTGCTTTCTTAGTGTCCCAGAGATTTTGAAATGTTGCATCATTGTTCTTCTTTACCTCTAAGAAGTTTCAAATTTTCCCCCAATGTCTCCTTTTATGCATGCATCATACAATAGTGTATTACTTAGTCTCCAGGTGTTGGAGTAATTTCTATTTTTACTTTTCCATTGATTTCTAATTTCATTCCATTAGGATCTGATAGAGTGCAAAGTAGGATCTCTTTTTGCATTTTCTAAGAGTAGCTTTGTAGCATAATATGGGATCTTTTTAATAGAAGGATGTATGTGCTGCTGAGAAGAAAGTGCATTCACACATTGATGGATGGGATATTACATATACGTATAAATTCTAAATTGTTGATTGTGTTATTAATTTCTATGCTTTCTTTGTTTAATTTTTCTTTGGAAGATCTGTTCAATGGTGAGATTGTTGTGTTACAGTCACCTAGTATTGTGTTTTGATCTATTTGCTTCCTGGAATTTAGAAGAATTTGTTTAATGTAAATGGATGAACATGTACATAAATATTTATGATTTTTATGTCTTGCTGATTTATGCTTTCCTTAAGCAGTATGAAATGTTCTCCTTTATCCATTCTGAATAACTTTGGCTTGAAGTCTGCTTTATCTCATATAAGCATGGAGATCCCTGCCTTTTTAGTGCGTCCATGTGCATGGTATGCTTTTCCCCATCCTTCCATCTTTAGTCTGTGGATGTCTTTTTCTATGAGATCAGTCACTTGAAGAAAGGATATTGTTGGGTCTTTCTTTTTAATCCAATCTGCTAGTCTGTGTCTTTTGATTGATGAGTTTAGGCCATTAACATTCAGGGTTATTATTGAGATATGACTTGTATTCCCAGTAATTTTGACTTATTTTTTACTTATAACTTGATGTGGTTTTTTCCTTAATTGGCTATTCCTTTAGGATTGTTTCTACCTTTGCTGACTTTCATTGTTGTTTTTCATTTCTTCTGCATTGACTATTTTGCTGAGATTTCTGTAGCACAGGCTTTCTATTTGTAAATTCTTTTAGCTTTTGTTTATCATAGGATTTTATTTCATCATCAAATCTGAATGTTAGTTTGGCTGGGAATAAGATTCTTGGTTGGCATCCATTTTTTTTTCAAATATGTTGTTCCATGCGCTTCTTGCTTTTAGGTTTGGGCTGAAAAATCTGCTGATATTCTTATTGGTTTCCCCTTCTATGTAGTCTTATGCTTTTCTCTCACAGACTTTAAAATTCTCTTTATTTTGTATGTTAGGTATTTTAATTATAATGTGCCTTGGTGTGGATCTGTTTTAATTTTGTATATTTGGTGTCCTTTAAGCCTCTTGTATTTGATTTTCCATTTCATTCTTCAGATTTGGAAAATTGCCTGCTATTATTTTATTGAATAGGTTATTCATTCCTTTAGTTTATGTCTCTGTGCCATCCTCAATCCCAGTAATTTTTAAATTTGGTGTTTTCATTATATCCCATAATATTTTGAGATTCCATTCATGATTCCTTATGATTTTCTCTGCTCGAACAACTTTGTTTTCAAGATTAAATATTTTTTCTTCTTTGTCTGAGGTTCTGCCTTCCAAGTGATCTTGCCTTTTGGTTATGCATTCTATTGATTTTTAAATTTGGTTTATTTTTTCCTTCATTTCAACGATTTCTGTTGGTTTATTTTAAGAATCTATCTTTTTATTGAAATGATCTTTTGCTTTCTGCAATTGCTCTTTTAACTGTTTATTGGTGCAATCATTCATTGCCTGCACTTGCTCTCTTATCTCATTGTTTACTTCTAACATCATTTTACTTATGTACATTCTGAACTTCCTTTCTGACATTTCTTCTTCATGTTGCCATTGGGTTCTATTGATATAGCATGTAGGTTTGTTTGGGACACCCTCTTCCTTTGTTTTCTCATGTTGTTCATGTATCTTCCTCCCTAGCAGTGCAAATTTGATGTATTGCAGTTCTTCCCCTACATACTTACAGTGTCCCTGAATATTTTCAATACCTCACCTTGAAGTGAGAGATCAATATTAGTAGTGCACCAATCAATAGGTATCCTTAACTCAAATAGTCCCTATTAAGATATTAACTGTGTTATCTTAATAAAGAGATGATGAGTTCAAATTATTATCTATTGCAAAACCAATAGGTTTGAAATAAGGACCACAATTTCTAAGGGTGAACAAAGTGGACAGGGAGGGTGTGTAGGATAAGGATATAATGTTACTGAGATAAGAAGTGAGTCTATAGAGATACTGTGTTGTAGGAATATTGAAAGCAGAATTAAAAGAAACATGTTAGTATGAGAGAAGAAAAAGTCTCCAAGGGAACAGATATATAAGAGGAAAAGAATGAGAAGAATATTAATAAAAGAAAAAAGTAGAAATATTATAGGTAAAATAGGAATAATCTTAATAATACTACTAATTAAAAAAGAATCAGCAATAAAATTATACTGTACTGTTCAAACCTTCTATTCTTTAGTAGTCTGATGCTTCAGAGGAACTTGATATTTCAGTGTCCCAAGAAGGGTGTTATCACACTACCTCCAGGTCAGGTATAATCAATGCTTGTGGGAAAAGGTGACTCCCATGTTGATAATTGATCAACCACAGTGTGGGCACTGGAGACAGTGGGCCTGATGGTATGGGTTTGGGCTTGGTGCTGTAGATTGGTGAGGCCAAAAATATTTAATATAGTTTTAAAATTAAATGCTGATTGGAAATATTCAAGTGACCAGAAATCTGATTCTTGGTATTTTTTTCATCTCAAAATACTTTAACTACACTCTAGATCCACATACAAAAAATGGAAAGATAATTTTTTGATAGATCAAAGTGCTCTATGCAGGGGCAACTGTAGAAATGGAAAAACAACTCTCAGAGCACTGTCTCATGCCATGTGTGTGTTCTTAAAATAAGTAGTTTAGTCGGAAAATAGGTTCCAAAGAGCAGCAAACACTCCACCTTCTTTTAATGTTTGCTTGATCAACTTTAAAGGGTTATGGTTGAAGTTTATTAGAACTATACAACCTGAGTGCTATCCTCACTACAGAGGTCTCTGGGAGTTGCAGGATGCATTGTCACCCAGGCATCTCTAAGGATTCTGGGTTGTGTTGTGTGGTGTTCTCCCCATGCATCCCTCACCACAGAGACATGTGGAAGATGTAGTCCCCAAAAGACCATGAGCATTCTAGCATAGTGCTATTTTGGTGCAGCCCACACAATAGTGACTCCTTGGAGTTCTGATACCCCAGGAATTCTCAGTATTATAGTTCACTCTAAGATAGCACTGACATCAGAGGTCTCAAGAACAGCAGGTCATTGATTATTCAGAGTAGTATAGTCCATTCTAAGTGGAACTCACAATCAAGACTCCAAGGATCTGAATTCTGCAAGCCTGCCTCTATACCCCTGAGGAGTCTGGATAGTGCAATGCAGAGCTTATACCTGTAGCTCTCAATAGGAACCTGTCTAGGAGCTACAGGGTCTGAGGTATTCTGGCCTTCTGCCTGCAAGAGCCCTCAATATGGAGGTCTCTGTGAATGGTAGGCCACAAAGGTACCTGGGATCCTCCAAGAATCTTAGGTAGTGTAGTTTATTCTCTATCCCACAGTCCTCACCAATGAGGATCCTGGGAGATTCAGGTCCCTGAGGATTCTTGGCAGTGTAGTACAGTATTTTGCCTATTGAGAGAGCCATGAGAACAGAAGGCCACATGTTTGCCTTGGTACTCTGAGAATTCTAATGCAATACAGTCCTGTTCCAATGCATTCCTGACTGTGGAGGCCTCTGGAAACTCCAGGCTTCACATCTAGGTTAGCCTCAGGACTTATGGGTAGTGTAGTTTGACCTTAAGTATGTTCAAATCTCACTGTCGAGTCCTCTTGAAGTTGCAGGCTGAAACTCACCTCAGTAACACACTCAATGATTTTAGATAGCATATCCCTACAGTTCTCAATGCAGAGGAGCTTGGGAGCTGCTGGCACTATGCATTGTGGGTAATGTAGTCTTGTGCTTTGCCCATTCCACACAGAGAAATCTGGTAGCTCAAGTCCTATTAGAATTGTGGGGAATGCAGTCCTGTGGTTTGCTCACTCAACACAGAGGTTTCTGGCAATCCCAGAGGATTATGGGTAATGAAGGGCAGTGTTCTTGCTCAATTATTACAGATAATCTTGGAAGCTAGAGCACCTGAGTATTGTGGGTACACAAGGCTAATGATTTATTTGATCACCACAGAGAATACCAGGAGTTGCAAGTCCTGAGAGTTCTAGATAATTTAATCTAGTGTTTTATGTTCACAGATATGCTTGGAGAAGGGCCACAGTAACTTCAATCACTGCTTTTCCTGGTACCCTGAAGATTCCAAATAGTGTGCTCTAACATTGCATCCTCATCACAGAAACTAGAAGTTGAAGAGCACAGGCATCCCCAGGGAATTTGTGCACCAAAGTTTGGCATTCTGTTCTTGCAGTCCTCACTCCAAAGGCTCCTGGGAACAGCAGGTACTCAAAGGTAACATGTAGCAGTTTGTCATTCTGCCTGCCCACCCCTCACTGCAGAATTCTCTGTGAGCTGCAGGTCCCCAAGGGCTAAGGTTATTGCACTCTGTCATTTGGCCCATGCTACCCTCCTTCACTGGGCCCTGGAAAATGTAGACCCTGAAGGACTCTTGGAAGTGCAGTCCATTGTAAACTTTGCATCCCTGACCCAAGAACCTCCTAGGAGTTGATTGCTACATTCCCAATCAGCCAACCCTGAGAACTCTAGGCAATGTGGTCCAGCATTCTGCTGCCCAGCAATGACCAATATGGCCCCCAGAAGCTTTGGACCATGTGCTTGCCCTGGTATCCCAAGGGTTCTGAGTAGTGTATCTCAGAATTCTTCCTTCCTAGCCCTCTCCATAAAGGAGTGTGTGAGATGTAACAGTATGTATGTCCAGGTAACACAAGGGGTTCTGAGCACTTTAGTCTGGCATCTATTGCCAGAGCTGTCACTACAGTGGCTTCTGGGATATGTCATAATGCCCACCCTTCTATGTGTAGACTCACCAAGAAAGCCCCAGTATATTTTGTAAAAATCAAGATCACATAATTAAAAAACTTTCCACAATGTTATTGCATTTATACATCAAATTCACATTATTTCAAGTACTTTAACACTGAAAAAAAGAGCCATAGAAACAGGAATAAAGTTAAGCAGTGAGGTGGCACTAGCCTTCCCTCAGTCTCTCATGAGACTCCAGGGGACTCCTGTGCCATTCCTGCAACATTCTGCAATTGTTTCTCAATATTTCTCTTTTCAGTGTCCTGGGATTTCTCCCCAGATACACACCCAATTTACAAAAATATTGTGCTATGAAATCATGTTATGAGGATGAGCAGCCAAATCCTCAACAAAGTATACTTTTGGAAAAGTAATCCCAGCTAAAACATTACCTATGAAAATAAAGAACATGGCAGAGTTTCCTCCTCTGCACATAAAAGAGTGATTGACAGGCTTTCCCTCTTCTTCCTCATTTTTTCCTCAGATGCACTTTGGTTTTCCTGAAGCCACAGTGACATCTCACATGTAGGTGCCAAGGACACATTATCCCCAGGTGTTCCAAGTAGAGGCATCTATCTCCCTGCATGGGTCTCAAGGAGAAGGAGGCTCTTGTCACCAGAATCATGGCACCAAGGGGTCCTCCATCTTAGTTTCTTTACCCTGTGGGCACAGAACACCCATCCTTGGCTGGCAGATGATTTGAGGGGATCAGAAAAGGGGTCCTGAAAACCACCTGCTGGTCACTGTGGGCAAAACAGGACACTTAATGCTCACTGTTCAGTGGTGCCCCTGCACCCCCTTGTAGCAGTTCTGATGAAACTCTGAAATTTATGGTTTTGATTTTTCTAGGCCATGATTTTGGTAACTTAGGGATAGGAAGGACAGTAAAGTAAAACAGACATTATTATCTATGTACATTTATGACTGCATGACCAATGTGATCCCACAATATGTACAATCAGAAAAATAAGAACAAACAGAGAAGCAACTTGTATCCCATTTGTTTACAACAACAACAACAACAAAAAGAATACAATAATAGTTGTTGGTGAGAATAGGTACACTCATATGTTGCTGGTGGGAATGCAAATTGGTATAACCATTATGGAAAATAGTATGGAGATTCCTAAGAATACTTGAATGGAACCACCATTTGATGCAGCTATACCACACCTCGGTTTATACACACACAAAAAGAAATAAACATACTACAGTGACATAGACACAACAATGTTTATAGCAGCTCAATTTACAATTCACAATAGCTTAAATATGGAACCAACCTAGATACCCTTCAACAATGGACTTTATGGAAAGCTTCACAAAGCTCCTAACATTGCACTTTGCAACAGAGGATTGCAGCGGTGGAAAAGCTACATTGATGTCCTAGTTTTTAACTTTTCTGAATACAAAGAATAATGGTTGCATAGTCTTTAACCTGATAATGAGACATGTATACATAAAGTTTGCTGGCATAACTCTTTAGATCTGCATCTCCATCAGAGAGCAGAGTTCCACCTGATACCAGCTTAATCTTCAAAATCTGTGTTTATGAGTCTTTATTTTTCTAATCCCCTTTTGTCCCTTACCGCAACTGCAAGTTTACCTGTGCTGGTCATGGCAATAAAGTAAACTTGTTCTCCAAATTAAAAAAAAAAAAGAAAAATAAGAAATTATATTCCATTTATGTATGATTTATCAAAATGCATAAATGCATTCTACTGTCATGTGTAAATAATTAGAAATTTTTTTTAAAAAATTAAATAAAACAGCAATAAAGTCCACCAAAGAAAGCATGGTGTTTGCAAAAAGCAAAATATATGGTTGAGAGGTCAAATTCACTGATTTCTTATATATCAGCAATAGTTTGTGGGAAAAATTGGAATTTGAAACCAGACTAAGAAAGAATTATAAACAATAACATTTATGATAACACCTAAAAATTGAAAATTTAAAAAAATAACTTATAAATTACAATTGTACATTCAGAAAACTAAGAAACACAATTGAAAGAAACAAAGCAAAATATAAATAATTGCAGAGATATTCCTTGTTCAGGTCTCTACATAGGATGATAGTTACTCAAATTTGATTTATGGATAGGTGCAATCACACTCAAATATCCAGTGCTCTTTCTGAACTTAGAACAGATGGAACAGACTTCAGAAGGACCAAAAGTGAACTTGCACGTCTCAATCCCAACGCCTGTTAGAAAGCTGAATCAGTGACCATAATGTGCTGTGTTGTGAACTTGACTGGGCATGCCTGTAGTTCCAGTGGCTCAAGAAGTTGAGGTGGAAGGATTGAGAACTCAAAGCCAATCTTAGCAAAAGTGAGGTTTTAAGCAACTCAGGAAGATTCTATCTCTAAATAAAATACAAAATAAGGCTGGGGATGTGGTTCAGTGGTTGAGTGCTCCTGAATTTAATCCCTTGTAAGAAACAAAAAACACCACAAAAAAAGCAAACAAAAAATAAAATAACAACAACAAATACCCCACAGCTTGGACAAAATGCTGCTCAAAACACAACTGACATTGGGAAATAAAACACAGGAAGAGGTTGCTGAGCCCCAGGCTGACTGAAGGAAAGGGGTGAACCCTGAGCACCTCTCAAAGGACAAGATATCCACATCTGCTCTGGTGCTTGGTACATTCTTTTCTTTGAGGGGAAAACTGCAGATTTTATGCCAGGTACAGTAGTGAACACATATAATCCCAGCAACATGAGCACTTAGGCAGGAGGATGGCAAGTTCAAGACCAGTCTCAGTGATCTTGTCTCAAAATTTAAAAAGTAGAGGGTTGGGCATATAGCTCAATAAAAAAGTACACCTGGACAGATACTGAAACCCCAGTAACAAAAGAAAAAAGAAGCTGTGCTGTTTTCAGAGATGCAGTCTGGAGGGAATGTTACTGTTTTTAGAAATCCATAGTATAGGCCTCAAAAGGCAATATCTGAGGTAATGGGTCTGTTAACCAAGTACTGCCCTACCTCATGGCCTGCACAGATCACCATGCAATTGAGTGTCTCTTGATGCTTACCTTTCCAGGAGGAAAGGTTCAGGAGCCTATGGTGGGGGCTGTGCCACCAGGAAGCTGCCTACCTCTGCTGATACAACACTTGCACCTAGAGCCTCCTCTAGATACAAATTCTGGGGACTCCTCTGGAATGGGTTGGTAAATCCTTCAAGTAAAAAAAGTCCACAAACCACTGGTGGGAGCAGGAGTGTGATCCATATGTGGCACCACACAGCCTCAAATGGGGAGGCAGACACAGCATCCAGCCCACCATCCTGGGCCCCTAGATGCAGGCTCAGCACACTTGGCCTCCACCTACCTCTTTGGAAGGGTCTATCCCTACATTGATCCCAGCAGACTCTTCAGGATTCCATAGACCAAATGATCATGGGATCCACTGACTTCAAACTGTGTTCTGCCATCGTAGTCTCTCTCCACCAAGTGCCCCTGAGCCAAAGTTTGCTGTGCACACCCTTCCACCACCATGATTATGTGCAGTGCATTCTGCCATCCTCCTCTGGCAGGTGCACAGGAACCTGGCCACCAGCCATTTTCTCAACTCATGCTTGGTCTCTCTGAAGTAAAAATTATCACTACCTCACTGTGCCTCACCCTGTCTTTTCTTCCTGTTTAATGTGTCTGATAATATATCAGAATTTGCTTCACTTTAAAAGATGAGCTGTCATGACTTGGTCAGCTCTGAGTGTACATTGGTGTAAGAGGAAAGGACTGGAGAATGCAAGTTTCTCTCTGCCCTGAGCATATAAGGAGGGCAACCAGCTTTGATCTTGTGGCCTCAGATATAAAACCCAGACCTTGGGTGGAGATTGTGCTGATACCTCTTCTGCCACAACAGTGACAACTGCCCAAGACCTGCCTGACCACCTGGTATGTGGCTCTGCTACTGCTTTTTCTGCCTGCTCATTCTCAAAACTTGGAGAGCACTGTGAGATAAAGAAAAAAAGACATCCACAGCCTGTAGTCAGGAAGCAGGGGCAGGCCCACAGCCTTGGGGCAGCTGAATGGGAATACTACTAGAAGACACTCAGGAATTACAGGAAACTTTGTTCTTTAAGCTGAAAGGTATAACAGAAAGATAATTCAAAAGTATGAGTCAGAACAACCAGTGTGAAGGTTCATAACAAAAAGATAAAACCCAAAAGCTCTGAGCTGGCAAAGGCAGGTTGTCTGTCAAGAACTAAGCTGGTGTTGCTTATCCACGCCAACTTCTTTATAAAGGTGACTTTTCTACATTTCTGAAGGAAATGTGTTTTCAGCTCAGAATTCTGCCCCTGCAAAATGGGTATTCAGGTGTGAGGGTGGATTTCAGACATTTTTAAGACATTCAACAATTCAGAAAATTTAATTTCTTTGTGCTTCATAGTGAAAGCTAATTGAGGATGTTCTCTAAGAAAACAAGGGAGTCAAGGAAGAAAGAATATGGCTGACATTCAGCAAGCACCAAGGGCAGCAGCTGCTATGGTGACTTCAGCAGAACTCATCACAGAGTGCAGTCTATGATGGTGGATGAGCTGCCTGATGTAGAAGCAGACTTCCTCAGAGAATGTCAGTGGGAAGTCCAACAGCCATGCCTTGAGAGCAGCTAAGGAGGGATTCGACCCATCACTGCTGGAAGCCAGAGGACAAAGACTAGGTCCAGGGTAGTTGTGAACAAGGGTTGAAGGATAGTGATCACTTTCTACTGGTACATTTCACCACTCTGTAGTGGTCTGGAGGACACAGCAGAGGCTGCCTCAGGCTGCAGCAGCTTCCTAGTAAGAAACTTCAGACAAGCTCAGTGTGTGTTCCACAATGAGTGGCCATGAAGGGTGTGGCATCCAGCACCCACCTCACTGCCTGGACCCTCCCCTGTGGCTAAAAAGGCAAGGGTTGAGCTCCAGTGGGCCAGGCACTGAGAGTACCCAGAGGAGATCAATATTAAATCCTAAAATACCTTATCAGTTTATCTACAACTTTCTGCAAATTATTGAAAACTGAAAATATTTAGCAAGAGTCTAAGAGTTGAGTGAATTTGGCAGAAGCTGGTCATAATGCAGTGAAATACACCAGTGACCAGTCACCACCCTGGTGTTGCCCCTGTGTTTCCAATAAGCAGTCATTTGACCTTCCTGTAGCAGCCAGAGCAGCAGGCCCTTTCATCATCCCCATATCTTTGGTAAAAGGTCATGGGGATGTGCCTGAGGTCACACACTTGGATGAAGCTTGGCCTGGACATAAGCTTGTCATTGGTGGTGTCAGGGGAGATACTAATGTCACAATGATGCACAGAAAAGGAGAGAAGTGTACACAATGCAGTGACCAAACAAATTGGGGGATGTCCTGGGCACCAGCCCCATGCTGGTTAGCCTGAGCTGCCCATGCTATCCTTATCCTAGTTTGGGGATCATGCCTCAGGAGAGTTGAGAACAAAGAAAAGGAAAATGGCTCAAAAATACTGGTGAAGAATGGGACCTCTGGTCCCTGTTGACTCCATGAAATAAGAAACTGACTCCCAATGGTAAATGAGTTCCAGAGACAGCTGGATCTCTAGGTGGCAGGTATATATGTTTTTCTCTTCAAGACTATCACCCTGATCTCTGAAATACACATGAAGTCAGGGGTATGTAGGTCAGATGCAAGGAACAAACATGGCAGCAGAGGTCTCTGATGTGGTTTCCTTGCTGGTGACATCCTCCCCACCCCCTGGGATCACACCTGTGTCTGACCACGTGCCAGGGTCAGGGCTCAGAATACTCATATCCACTCAACACCCTGGTCTATACCTAAGAAAGGGAACTGAATAGGCATGATGGTCCCACAGCCTGAGGAGCTGACACTCCCTGGCAGCCAGTGGTCTTGGGTTGTGAGGAATCCAGCAATGTCTTGGGCCAGGGCCAATGGCCTGCACAATCCTGGGGTGGTCTCTGGAAACTGTGGAGTCTCACTTTCTTTACATTAAGTTGAAAAGAGATCAGAAGAAGAAAGGCTTAGTGGACCTGCAAGTCAGCAGGTGAGTGCAGCTGTATTGACAAACAGGAGTGGTCACTGAGCACCTGGACATCCTGTCTTTGTCCCTTCATCTGACTTTGAGCTATTACTAATCTGTAATTATGATCCCAGCACACCCCAAACCTACAGCCTGGCTCAATTCTCAGATACATTCACTGTCTCTTCCCTCTGGCAACATGATGCCCCTGTCGCCAAATTGACTCCTGAACTCATGGTCACAGTTCCACCTGAGTCCTCCCAAGTAACCCTGTCCCTGTCACAAATCAGAATCAGGGTCAAGGAGTAGGAACCCTTGGTCACTTACCTGTCCACTGAGGCTTATAAATGCAGCCAGAGTTGTCAAAGCAGCTGGCTGAGTGCCACAGGGGCTCAGAACTCTCCTCAGCACTGTGAAGTTCTGTGAGTTCTAGCAAGGACTGCCAGTCTGACAGCACATGATCAAAAAGTATCTTTTGGTGCCATTGGTAATAGGCAAAACAGTTGTACAACTGCTCAGTGGTCAAGCTTGTTTCTGAAGGCAAATTCTCCTGCCCAACACTACTTCTAGCTCTGGGGTACAGAGATGCACAGAGCTGTCTGCGGCAACTCATGTCTACCAAGTAAGTGGTGTGAGCCCTGCTAAGCTTTCCAAGGACAGCAGAGCAAAAGGCCATGCAGTTGTTCAGTGGAGAGAGGGCTGTGTGGTGAGCTTATGCTGGGGAGGCAGAGCAGGTCCCTGTGGACAGGACACATGGGCACCTCTCCCTGTGCTGAGCGCACTCCCAGCCAGATGTGGAACCTGCCTCCCATGTTGACCCCAATCCCACCCTGTTGAACTCCAGAACACCCAAGAGTTAGGCATGAAATATCCTGCACCCCTGGAAGGACAGGTCCGGCAGATGCTCCTGGCCAGAGTCAATCTTTGCCTGGAAATACCATAGGCCTAGTTTTCTAAGGCTCATCTCACCTCTGGTAACCCCAGCAGACTATCCAGTGGGAGAAGTGGACACACCCCATGCAAGTAAACATCCCTGGAGGGAAGAGTTCAAGGGGACATGGAACCAGTAGCAGGGAGACAGATTATTTGAGGGGACTGGGGGACAGGGGAACGCACCCAGGAGAGAGGGAAGGATGGACAAAGGTGAGGGAGCCATCTGGTGGAGTGGGAGCACATGAGGAGAGGGGCATCCACCTGGGGGAGAGAGAGTACAGGAAGGAATTGAGTGATTACTCCTTGGGATAAGAGAAGCCACAGTGGGAAGAGCCACCTTTTGCTAGGAGGAGCACCTGTGGAGTGGGGGAAGCAACCTGAGTGGAGGTGGGGAGAGCCTCTGCTGGTAGAGGTAGCTGCTGGGTCTGGGGACAGTTGCCAATGGGGAGATGGGGAGCTGTCTTGTGGTCAAGGTGTCTGCCTGAGGTGTGAAAGAAGGCTTCTGTTTTGCTTGGGGAACTTTCAAGGGTGCTAGGGGAATCATCTGGTGTGACTTGTTATCCTTACCTGCTGAACCTTGCTGGGTTTGGTGGTCATAGCTAATGCAAAGTTCTCCAGCCTCCGGCATACCTCTCTGGGATAGTGCCAGCTCTTGAGTCCTTTGGGGCAGATGGAATAGGTTGGTGGGTTCCTGGAAGAAGACAGTGAGGATGGTGATTTCAGATCAGGACATGCTCTTTGAGGATGATGACACTAATCACCCTGAACCCTCATCCACAAACCTCCTAGGGCACTTCTCTCCTGTCCACAGCCTTTCCCAGAGAAATGCACATTCCCTGACACATAAGCACAGAGAACTGCAAGGAGTCTGGCTGAGGAGTCCCTCTGGGTCATGCACCATGCTGGCCCACCACTCTTCCCAAAACCAGGATTCCTCCTCAAGCCGAGACTTGTGTGGGACACACTGCCTGAGACTCACTTCCTATTCACCAAACTGCAACCTGTCTTGCCTTCCCATTGCCTTCCAGTACTTTACTCCATGATTTACTCCTGTTTAGTCCTTGCTACACTTCCATTCCTAGCACCCTGAGAGGCTCCCTGAGGCCTAGATATGAGACACACTTGCCATCCATGTTCACTGTCACTGGCCACAGACTCTACCATCCACCCAGGCTCAGGTGGAAGGTGGGAGGAGATGGTCTTGAAGATGACCTCAGTTACCTACTCCTGAGGAGGCATGAGAGTACAGCTTTGGCCTGGCTCACAGCCAGCAAAACACTGATGCCATACTGCTTATGGTGTTCTGGCTCTAACCTCTTACTCCCCCAACCAGTCCCCCAAGGGGCCTTGGTGGTACATCCAACCCCTCAACACCCCTGTTAGAACCAGTGCAGACATATGCCCACAGAACCTCTTCTGCAGCAGTAGCTCTACAGGTTGGTCAGCACCACCACACCCAGTCTCCTCACATCCATGTGGTAGTGGATGTCATTCCAGAGCTGCACCAGCTCTTTCTGCCTCCTGGCACCTGGCAATTCTGGAAGAAGAATGATGAGCCCTGGCTGCCCTCAAATCCCTGGCTGCCAACCCTGCAAACCAACCTTGGGGAAGGGAGTAATGTCTGGGAATGAACACAAGGATCATCAAATCCGCAGTTTAGTGAAGCAGGACAGATACTATAGTGCCCACAAGGCTCTGAGGAATTGCCCTAAACACCCAGGCACTTTTCAAGTGATTCTGAGAACCTCTTCTCACCCTCCAAGTAGCCAGACCTGTCAACCCACCTTGACACCCTTCACCTTTCCCAACAGAGGTTGTTTCTCAGCTGCACAGGTGAAGAAGTTAAGGCGTGGACAGAGAGACCTGACAACCCATCTTTGGGTGCACATCTAGGGTGACACCACAGTCAGCGCCAAAGGTTTTGGACCAAAGGAGTCAATGTTGACCCACACCTTAAATGAATGGCCACCCAATAATGCCAGGCCCTCAGATGCTAGGAATGTTCAAGGTGAGTGGGATAAAGGGGACACTATCCTTGCCTCATAAGAGCTCATTAATCCTGAGCCAGATCTGAACAAAAACCAAAGATGCCCAGACTGGCACTTCTAGTAGCCTGTGCAGACCCTCCATTTACTAAACCCTGACAGCCCACCCTGTTGCCTCTGGTACCATGTCCACAGAACTGGCAGAAGGTACTGGGAATCATATGCCCTGCTCTCTGAGGTTGTGATCCCAAGGCCCCCTGCCATCTCAGAACACTTCTGCCTGCCCTGATCCAGATGGAGGAAATGGCTCTGGTAAGAAGCCCCTGAACAGGACAGGTTCTACCCTGTGCTAGGTGTGGTGGCCATGTTCCGTCATGTCTCAGTTACATGTTACATCATCAGACACACCTGTGAGCCATTGTGACTGATGTTATAACCCTCTCTGGGGCTTCTTCTAAGCAATTAGAGGTAAGACAGGCCACAGCCTCTGGAAGAGGGAGAAAAATATCTACAGGCCCTAGACAGAAATGTCTTAGGAGTACTAGGATGAGAAATAGGTCACTTAACCTTTAAGGGAACTGGGGGCCCAGACACAGGACTGAAAATTGTTGAGGCACAGAGACAGTCCCTGGGGGTTTTGCCAGATGTATACCTGCTATTTACAAATCCCTCTGACTGATGGGTGGAATTACCAAGGCCCTAAGTAACTTAGTGAGTCCCTGTCTCAAAATTGAAAATAAAAATGAATGAATAAAAAAGGTTTGGGTTGTGGCTCAGTGGTTTATTGTCCCTGAGTTCAATCCCTTGTACCAAAAATATTCCCTTTGGGCCAGACATATCACTATTTGGAACCTGCCCAACATCACCCAGACATGCTTTAATCAAATACACCACTTTTTAGGGAGGAGCATGAAGCACAATCCTCATACTAGATGGGCAAATAAAGATTACAAGTGGCTCTCTATCAATAAGGTCAGGTTGTGATGCCAAACATGCTGAGATCCAAGGTACAACCAGATAACTGGAGAGACATTTCTGGTTTTCAGATTGTGAGAAATAGAAGGTCTGGTAGTTCATTTTCAGAATCTTGTATTCAGTCTTAGTTGGATCCAATTGTAACTCTTTCTTTTTCCCTGCCCTAATTCCAAAATTAGTCAATTGAGTATACTATAACTCCAAACTCCTCAAGTCAGAATGAAGGGCAGCACTGTAATAGGTTAGAGATAAAAGCAGGTGGAGAGTCCACCCAGGCACTTGCTAGGCAGATTCTGGTACCATAGCCTTCTACCAGAAGTAAAGGTTTGCTTTGCCCACTCACTTTTAGGTATGGTATCATTTTGTGTGACACCTCCTTATTTCTATCAAGAATTACTGTGGATTGAGATCCTGGGTTTACAAGACAAGGACATAGATCTCCAAAGGTGGGCCATGTCATATCCATTGATTTTTTTTTTCATTATTTAGCACAGTGCAGCACAGGATAACCACTGAACATGGACTTGATGATTAGGTAGTTTACTTCCTGTTTCCAAGCCAGTAAAAGTGGATCCAGTGAGGGTAGGTCACCCTGACTGAGTTCATGTCCTGTTGGGTATAGTGGAAGCAGCCTCAACCTCCCTCTGCACCCTGCCCCACAACCCTGGCTTACTTCTAGAAGCCAGCAGGGTGCCTGCTGTTTCTCCTGCTAGACCAGGACATAGGCACACAGAAGGACCAAATTCACATTGTCCAAAAGGTGCAGGTGGAACTGGCTCTACAGAATGGCAGCAACTCAGTGGCTGTGCCTTGGCATGGTCATCCTGCATGTCTTGGCATGGCATGCCTGCCAGGGTCACCATCACTGCTGGAGGCTATAAGTAGCCCTCCTGTTCATTCAGTTGTGCCAGGCATCTCTGCATCCTGTCCATCACAGAGCTTGTTCTCCCCATCTATCAATCTTCAGACCAAGTCTGTGTGGTATGTGACCCTGAGGGCAGCAACACCTGCACAGGACAGTAACAGTAAACCTGAGAGAAGAGACCTACATCACACACCCTCTAGAAATTCCTTCTAAGCACCCTAATGTTTGTTGGTGCAAAGCACTGACCTGGGTGCTTTTTGTAACCATCCACCTGGCGTCTGAGCTTCTCCTCTGTCCCCTAAACTTATCCACAGGTTACCTTGCTTAGCCATCTCCTTTCTCCTCACCCCTTCTCCTCCAAGGGCTGAACCTTTCCTCTCACTCCTGGTGTGGTTTCTGGTTCACCAGAGGCCCCAAGCTGCCAGATGGGCAGCAAGGGTCCACCTGAATTCACATGCATACACCCTATTCACAGCAGAGGCACAGTTGCTGCCAGCACCAGTCCCACTGGTATGTTACAAACATTTCCTGTATCAAACTCTCTTACTGCAGAGAAACACACCAAGAGAGAATCTCTATAACTGGGAACTGGGGGAGCTTGCTGGTGATGGATTTTGAGACATAAGAACTTCTTCACTGCCTAATTTCCTTCTGGGGAATTCTCTCCTGAAACTGAGGCCTGAATGTCCCCTTCTAGAGGCAGGGAATTCTGCCTGTTCATGCTCCTTGGCCAGGGTCTGTTTGGTGAGGTTGTCCCTAGCAGGGACAGGGCACACTATCATTTAATCCTTGTCCCCCAGTCCCTTGACTGAAGGGAGCACCAAAGGCTCCAGGGCAGGGAACAGAGGTCTCTCAAGACCCAGGTTTCCTCCAGTACCCCACAGTCAGCTGTTGTGAAGGATAGGTCTGGGTGCAGATTGGATGGAAACCTTAACCAAGAAAAGAAAACAGCTTTTTCTAAGGGAATGTGCAGAAAAGAGTTGCTGGGTGGAGACGGGTAAATTGTTTGTCTTCCTGAGTGCAACAGACCCTGCCACGTGCTCCTAACTTTCGAGATGCTTTGTGCTGGGAAGCAAGACCAGGCATAAACACCACAGCCACACAAGAGAATGCTTTTCTCTTCAAGCCTTAGGCCCAACTCCCAAGCCCCTGGAGACTCCCACTCATCTGTTTTTTTAAGGCTCCTGATGAAAGATCCCCTTGGCCCCACCCCACATGCTGGACCAACCCTCCACACATGGAACCCCAGAAACCAACCCACATCCATCTATCTCCATTGACAGGCACAGTCAGTCTCATGCTGCAGGGAAAGAGGCACCAGATGGGCAACACAGGGTTCAAATACTACCAAGCTGCAGCCAATCCACACAGGCCTGAGGAGGGACAACCAACAAGATTGGGTGTGAAGTTTCCCAACTCAAAGAGCACCTAAGCTAGGGAGCTGCACTGCACACTCCCTGGCCCTGAGCAGTCAGCAACCATCATGCCATGTAGCAGCTAGGGCTCTAGGCCAGTTGACTAACTTGGTCAAAGCCCAGGTTTGCCCAGACCTGGAGGAGTGGTTCCAGAGGTCAATGCAGCTGGGGGAATGGTGCCCTCATGCAGCCCTCCTTCCCTGCCTAATTCCCTATACCTCCTGGGTGCTCACTGCCTGCAGCAGGAACTAGGTGACCTGGCTGTCATGATGCCCAAGGTGACCAAACCAGCACAGCACTACCCAGAAAGCCTGGAGAGGTAGTGTGAGCTGTCAAGCTTCAGCAGGGTCCCCTGTCCTGGCTAAACACAGAACAATCCACGGCCCACTCGGCTTTGCCCCGCACACACCATAGTTCCTCTTCAACTGGGCCAAGAGCTTAGGATCACCTTTCTTGAAACATCAGGCCCCTGGCCGATGTTCCCTTCATCTTTCCTCTTACTGTCACTGCAAAGCCAGCACTTGTTTTGAATCTCCATGTGAAGGGGTCAGGCCCTGAAGCGTCTCCATTTGCCATGGAAACTGTAACACCACCGTGCTGTCCTGCCACCCCTCTGTGATATCAGGCACTGTCTACGGTGCTGGCATGAGGTTATGGAAGCCACTCCTGAACATCCAGGTGACCAAAGGTCTGGGGAAAGCCTCTTGGGAGAGAAAGAAAGAGTGTCCTTTTACCGGAGCCTGGAATCTCCATGCTCTTTACACCCGCCATGCCGGAAACCTACCCATTCCTCTTCGAATAGAGTCACTCTCACATCTTTTGCTCTCATGGCACAGGAGCACTGGAGACCTACTGAGACTATTTTCACACTGGAACAAATTGCTGTTGAATGATTGAGAGATCCCAGATATGATTTTCAGCAACTTATCTCAGTCCATTTAATCTTGAGAGAAAGAGTTGAAAATGTAACTAGAAGCAGATGGACATTGGATGAAGCTTTTTCTTTTTCCCTGCCAGCAAATATCGGTCCTGAAATTCCAGACCTGGTGAAGCATCACCACTATCTTTTTCCTGTTTAGATTTACTGAGAGCATCTTGCTGAGTCATTGAGGCATTACCTAATTTAGGAAAAAATGCTTTGCCCAGGAGAAACACCTTCCTATACCTGCCCCAGCAATGAGATGGTAGGCAAGATCCAGCACTTCCACTGGCTTGTGACTTTTTCCCAGATATCTCCTGGTTAGAAATTTTCCAAGAAAAATGCCAGGAGGAAAAAGAGGAGTGAGGAAGGTATCAGCAGATTGTGATTGGAAATGCTAGGGATCCAGATGTGAATGACCCAAGAAATTTCCCTTCATTCTAACCACCTGAGCCAATTCTTATTCCCACATAGGCCTGCCTCTCTTCCTGTCCCCAGCCTCCATGCTCACTGCCATCATTTTCTGCTTAGTGATCAGCTACAACACTTTTCCTCCTTCTACAGACAGGGATAAACATTTCCCCTCACGACGCACGACTAGATTGTGGGTCTTGACATGCACAAAAGTTCCTTGCAGGATTGCTGTGAAAAGGAAGATGAAGAATTCCTCAGAAATTTGTTGACTTTGTCTGGAGCTGAGTTTTCTGCAGAGAATTTGACATAGTCAAACCAGTAGAAGATCTAGAGAGTACCTGAAATTGGCTCCTCCAGAGCAGAAAATACAGTTTGTTTTGGAAAGTGCTCACCTAGCATGCTAATGGGCTGCAGTTCAAATCCCCAGTGCCTCAGATGAGGAGAAAAACAAAAATAACTCATTTTTTGAATATGCCAACCCTTCCTCATCTCAAAATTTTCTCCTCTTCTCATCAACTGAATCCGAACAGTTGAAAAAGTACCAGTTGGAAACACAATCCTTTTCCAATCAGACTTTCAGCATGGAGCTGTGGTGAAAGTTTGCAGTGCTTCCCTGGTCACTTGCCTTTCTTAAGAGGAGGTTTTCCTTGAGATGAGCCAACTCTCATGAACTGATAGGTCAGATCATTCTCATGAGTATGCTTATGGAGGTGTACCCTCAGCAAGCTCTTGAAGAAGACAATGCTCACCAGGTTGCAATGGCAGGAACTTCAAAATGACAATTGCACTCATCTTTGGCCATGACCAGTTTTCTTGGGCACACTCCAGACTCTGTGCAAGTGAAGTGGACTTGCACACCTCAGCACTTTCCACGTGAACCTCTATGTCATGTGGAAAAGCAAGAGATGATGACAAAAGACAGCTGCCCTTGGCCCTGGTTTTTCTCAGTCAGTTTTCCTTTTCATTGTGTTGCAAATGACTTGAAGTCAAATTGCATAATTTGGGGATAAACACGTGTTAGCTCCTGCTGATAGCATTCAGGAGGAACAGGGGGATTTTGCAACCTAGTCTTCAGTATCATTGGAGTTCCAGTGTCAACAGGAATTAAACCCTTTCACAGATGTTGTTAAATTTGATAGAGATTCTGAAGAGATGCAGTGTACAATTGGGTGAAGGATATGGTGTTCTCACGTGCACCTTGTTTCTGGGAATGAGTGGATTGTGCTTTGCAGGGTCAGAAATGACACAAGAAGTCCTATTTGAAAGAAGTTACACTGAAAGAAGGAAAGCAGAGACATTAGGCCTGTGGTGTGTTGGTCATGGAGATGAGCAAGTCCAAGAAATCAAAAGGATGTTAATATTTGACAAACCTTGAGAATACATTCTTCCTGCTCACTAAGGCCTAGCACATTTTTGGATGTTCTCCAACATATTGTTTTTTTTTTTTTTTTTTTGCTGTGCTGGGGATCCTTGTGCTTGCAAGGCAAGCACTCTACCAACTGAGCTATCTCCCCAGCTCTGTATTCTGTTTTGGTATTCAGGTTTTGACCATGTTGGGTCTTCACTTTTGCTTTTGAGCAGGACAGTTTTGACTAAATTTTTGATAATGAGGTGCACTCTTGATTTCCAGATCCATGCTTCAGTGCTGCATATCCCAACATGAAGTCATTTACATTGAAGATCAATGGAGTAGGTTGTGTGGTGTAAGGAAAACCTTTCCTCAGAGGTCCTGTGCTGAAAAAGCTAAGAATCAGCATATAATATCCAGTTTAAGTCCCTTCAAAGCAACTATGAAAGCTGATTTACTCATCTTCCATATTTCAATACAAATAAAATAATATTAACATAATGGTTGTCATTCATGGAGTACTATGAATCAAATACACTAAAATGTCTCCCAATAATCCTATAAATCCTATAAACAGCTATTAATCATCTTTTTCAGATGAGAAAATTAAAGCTAATCTGAAAAAGACAGAAGATAGACTGCAAGTCAAAAAGTCAGAGATAAGATTCAAACCAGGTAGTCTGATTCTAGAATAGATGCTTTTCCCCTGGCTTCATTGATAATTTCTACATTATTTACATTTTCATTATTTCTCTCCAAAACTTGTGCTGTACAGTGCTTTGTAGAATTAAGACCTAATCCTAAAAGGTCTTTAAAACAAGTTATGAAACTTACAATTCCACATTTTCCCAATAATATTGTTCAACAAACCTACTCTTAATGCTCATAAAATCTCTAGTCACTGGACTTCTACCAAATTGCTCTTTGACAGACTCCTACCTTTACTCTTCCCACTATTCAACTTAGATATTTTAATTTAAATACTTATTATAGGTTTTACTATGCACTTTCTCTGTTCTGTTTATTACACTGATTTTTTAAAAGAAGCAGAATTTTAACAAATTTAAAGCTGTTTTTGTCTTTTAAAATAATTCATGAATCAGATAGCATCTCTTCAAAAGAATTCAGAAAAGGTGATCCAATGATGTAAGCAGAGTATGTTAACTTTATAGGTAGAAAAGAGGCAAAGAAAGCAAATATAAGGATCAAAAAGTGGACTATTTTAAAGTTAAGCATTTTTATAAGTAAATTAATTTCTTATGCCAGGTTAGGTTAAGAAGTCCCTTCTGATTGGCTTCTGGTAATCTCCTGTTTTTTTTTTTTTTTTTTTTGTTATTTAAACTGAACCATTTCAAAGTCCAGTTTCATTACGTAGTACCCAAAATGAGTTGCTCCATTCTCCTTTTGTTTGTTGGGGTCCAGTGCAGAAGCTCATTTGAAAATAATGGCCTCCTATAAATTTTGTTTAACACTGCTTAGTCAAAAATTCTAAAAGCTGAATAATAAGACTTCAATACAACAGTCTTTTTTCTATAATTCTACCTTTTCTTTGTTTTTGGTACTGGGGAAAGAACTTGGGAATACTCGACCACTGTGCCACATCCACAGCCCTATTTTGTATTTTTTTTGGAGATAGGGTCTCACTGAGTTACTTAGCACCTCACTTTTGCTGAGGATGGCTTTGAACTCTTAAGCCTCCTGTCTCAATCTCACAAGCCACAGGGATTACAGGCATGTGCCACCATTCCTGGCTTATAGTTCTACATTTCATCAGTCATCGTCATTGAAGGAAACTACATAATACACAACAGAATCCAATATGACTTAATATACTCAGAAATAAAAGTTCAGCAATATAACCAAGGGGTTGGAAAACAAAAGCACAGTGGGTCAAGTGGCATGTGCCACCTGATTTTGTATATAGGCTATTACAGGAACATAGTCACAGCCATTGGTTTACATAGAATCTGTGGTTGCTTTCACACAACAGCATGGGTGCATAGATGAAACAGACCATATGACACACAAAGATGAAAGATTTACTATTTGGCTTTGTATATATTAAAAAAAAAACTCTGACAACCTATGATATAACCTCAAGTCAATAGGAGAATAATAAAATCCATTTATTTTCACCCCAAATCTATAGACATCAACCTAATTCCCTCTAGAAACTTGTTACTCAAAGCTATTTTCTTTCCAAAATCTATCAGCTAATGCTTACCTACACCTACTTGATTATACAAATATCTTCTGTATTTACTATACTCCCTTGGAACTAACCTAGACTCAGGTCTTCATAACCAATCCTCTAGGTGATTGAATGAGTCTTTTTATTAGTATTCACTTTCTTCAACAAGGAGGTACCCAGTAGTAGAGTATCATACTAAAATATAGGTCATATTTTGTATACTTATTAAAAATGTTCCAAAATTTGTGACAGAATATAACTTGAAACACTAAATGCATTCAATTTATACAAAGATGACAGAAGAAAATGTAAATATTTAAATTTTGCAAATAAAGAACTTCTTAATATAAACAGAGCTCTTTAGATTCACCTTCCAGTGACACTGCCCCATTTTTCTCTCCATCCACCTGCAAAATGAAGAAAACTCTCACAATTTTTTAGCTTCCAAACCCACAAATTTTCCCAAAGATGCAGGAGCACCTGAACGTTCAAACTGGTTTTCCTTTGCCTGTTTGTCACCTCACTAGTAATCTAACATGCTCATTAAGAACTAATGAGCAGCACACACAACCCTGATGGAAGTTAATCAAGCACAAAGACAACCATAACTCCAGTCTATGGTGAGCTTACAGCCTGACAGAACAGGAAGGCAATAGTAAACACTCACACAAATAAGAACTTGATTAGAATCACAAACCAGTGCTGTGAATGACAAAGGGCACTATGGGATGGAACTGTGGGATATCAATGCTGATCTGAAGTCACAGAAGTCACTTTGCAAAAGCAGTCATGACACTTAAGAAATGAAGTGTGTATGGGGACAGAAAGTGAATAGGCTTCCTTCAGGAAGTCTGTTCTGATTGCTCCAACCTAAACCAACAGGTTTTATCATGCCTAAGAGTTGGAATATAATCATTAATTGTAGTACTATATGGTTAGTGAAGATGGACATTATAAAACAAATTTAACAACTTGAAATATGTTGTATGGACTGTAGTCTGTATATGTATTGTCATAAACATTGTTAATAAAACATAAATTTTGAAAGGATAAAAGAAAATATATCCAAATTCTACCATGAACTTAGTAGGGTAGTGTTTAGGGGGGTAATTTTTCTTTTGATCATTTTCTAAATTTTTGGTAACAATTATTTTAGAATGAACAAATCATGGCAGTTTAAGTAGTTAACCCGATTATAATTAAACACATACCTTACAGGTATTTCACAATTAACACACATAATACTCTACAATACAAAGTAATGCATTACACACCTATGTTTCATGTAAAACTGCAAGTCTTTCAATCAAACTTGGAAATCCTATACTACCATTTAGTATAATTTTTAAAATTAAATATCATTAGTATCTTGAGATTTCCCTACTCAATTCAATATTTATTTGCTTCTATAAGGTCTTTGTATACTTTATTTTCTTTTTTTATGTGCAAACCTTTATAAAATAAAACTTATCAATAAAACCTTGAATTTTTTTTTTTTTTTGGTGGTGCTGGGAATTGAACCCATGGCCTTGTGCTTGCAAGGCAAGCACTTTGTCAACTGAGCTATCTCTCCAACCCCAAACTTAAAGTTTTTTTAAACTAAGTTTTAAATAAACACCTATCAAAAACAATAGAAAATAACAAGTGTTGGTAAGGATGCAGAAAATTAAAATCATTACACATTACAGATGGGAATGTAAAAGACTCAGCCATTGTGGAAAACAGTTTGGCAATGTTCCAAAAAGGAAATATAAAATTATCATATGACACAATTCTACTACTAAGTGCATACCCAAAGGAAATGAAATCAGGTACTCAAATGCATGTGAACACAAGCTTTCAGAAGTAGCATACACATTAGCTAAAGGGTAGAGACAGTCCAATATCTATGAATGCATGACTGGATAAGCAGATCACAGTATATCCAAACAATGCAATTTTTTTTTCTTTCTTTTTTTTTGTGATGCTGTGAATTGAACCTAGGGCCTTGTGCTTAGGAAGCAAACTCTCTACCAACTGAGCTATATTCCCTGCCCAATGTAATATTATTTGAACACTGAAAGGAACAGTCCTGACCACATCACAATATGTTCTCAGAAATATACTAAACAAAAGAAATCAGACATAAAAAAACACATGTGTTTCCATTTATACAAAATATTCAGAAGAGGCATATTCACAGAAACAAAACAGATTGGTGATTGCCAGGGGCTGGGAGTAGGTACAGTAGGGAACTGCTCAGAGTATACAGGCTTTAACTTTGGACTGAGGAAAATGTTTTGCAGTTAGAGATCATGATTGCACAACACTGTGAATGTACAGAATTGTTCACATCAAAATGGTTTGGTACAAATTTCACCTCAATTTTAAAAACTCAATACCCAAAGAAGAAACAACTTTCAGAAAATGAACAAGCTTCAGGAGACTGAGGCATGGGAACCACAAGTTTGATACTAGTGTCAGCAGCTTAGTGAGACCCTGTATCAAAATAAAAAATAAAAAGGACTGGGGATTCAGTTCAGTGGTGAAATACCTCTGGACTCTAAACCCAGGAACACATTCTCCAAAAAACAAATTCCTGAAAACTTTTCCTCCTCCTTACATAGACGCCTGCTACTAAAACAGGAAAAACAGATGAATCACTTCAGCAACTAGGTCCGTATCTTATCCCAAACTCAATTGCCTTTATTATATTCTGAAATTTTTAACCTAATTTAAAAAATAGCCTGTTATTTACCCAGACCAAATATTATCAGTGGTAGAGTTAATTGGAATCTAGATCATTTTGGCTCTCCTTCCAAAATTCCCTTTGGATTAAAATTTTTAAAAAAAGTTAATTTACTGGAGGAGGCTGAAATTATTACTTTTCTATTCTAAATAAAAGAAAAAAACATTTATTTATTCAAAAAATATTAATGTGGTGCCACTGTGTGTGTCAAACATTCTTGATACTTGGGATATATTGATGAATGAAAATCTTTTTTCTAAAACAATTTAAATTACAAGAGGGATAGAGATAGAAAAAGACAAGCATGCATTAAGGAATGAGTAGTGAAAAATATGTTAGAAGGTATTAAGGGATATGAGTGGGGAGGGAGGGGATTAGGAATTAGAGCAAGGGAAAAATGCATGAAACAATGTGCCAGCACTAAATTGGAAGTTATTCAAAGGAGTCTCACCAAGAACGCAACATCTGAGTCAAGACTTAGAGGTAAGCCACTTGTGGAGCAGATATTTGGAACATGAATATTACAGTTAGGAAGAAGGTCAAGACAGGAGTCTATTTGGCATATATGAGGTATGCTACAGAGGCTAGGCACAGGACCTGGAGTAAAGGTGGTATGAAGTAAAGTTAGAGAGCAAAGGAACAGGAGAGGGAAAAAATTTAGCATTTTCTAGGCACTCACCTGTGTAAGAAACCCACGAAAACCATGCTGGACACGGAAATTGACATGAGAGGGTTTATTAAGCAAACAGAGTGTCTCCCTGTGGGTAAGAGAGAAACTGAGAGGAAAAGAGAAAGGGTGCATGCAAGAGAGAGTGTGAAAAGTGAGGAGGAGAGAAAAAGAAAGTGAATAGAAGAGAGAAAGCATGAGAAAAGATGACGGGGGTGCTATCCTTAAGCAGCTGCATTCTGACTGGCTAACAGGGGACCAATAATAGAGAAGGATACTTGCAAGCTGATGAACTCATAGGATGTTCACAGACTGACAAGTAGTTGGGAGGCAGGGAAATGGCTGCAGTGGAAAGGGGTGGGGTGACCAGCTTTCAGACTGACAAGCTAGGATGTGATGCAAGGTAAAGGGGTAAAGGGTGGGGGAGCAGTTTTATATTACAACCTGAACCTTGTAAAGGGAGAAAAGATAATTAACATAGAAAGATCAGGCCAGGGCTGGATGCAAAGTAGTCTCTTCAATGCCTAACCCAATGAAGGTCATGTTGTCAAGTCAGTCACTTCCAGTGAGAATTTTCCTAGGAGATAAACAATGAGTAGAAACTGAAAGTTAAAATATTCAAGACTACATGATGCAACAAGGTAGGATTCTGAATAGCATGATCTACATAGATCAATGTAACTGGTGGTGTAGAGCAAGAAAACACAGCTAGAAATGAAAGTTGGACTTGATTATGGATGGATAAAAATACTGGGCTGAAGTCCTTCTTTTTAAGCATTTAGTATGTATGCATGCATGGAATATTATAAACATGAAACTTATAGTCCTGATACATCTGAAGATTACTTTGATTACTGTCTTTGTAATATAAAGTTGCTCCCCTGCTACTGTTAGTGTCTGATATTGACTGATCCCCAGAGTCAAAGTGCACACACGTTAATGCAAGACACACAATGAGGTTTTATTGCAAGCTCAAGCCTTGACCACAATGAGCCTCTCAGACCATTGCAATGGCTGAGTGGGGAGTGGCCCCTAGGGGTGAGAAAGTCCTCTAATTTAAGAGATTTCCAAGCATTCACACACAAATATCTGTACATTATTGGTTAACATTTGAACATTAGTCCTCCTCTGGTTGGGTTCCATCAGAACTGAATGGTCCTAGAGGAAGAAGTGAGGAGGGAAGGGATGAACTATGCAGGAGATGAGTCAGGGCTAGACTCCCCTGTCCTTGATAGATAAGGTTCCCAGGCAGCTGCACATTCCTCAGACAAATATCTCTTAACAACCTTGATAAGCACGGAGGTCCAGCAGTCCTGTTTGTCCTGTATTGGCTCTTGAGGGTACAGTCACAACTGCTTGTATCCTGGTGATTAAGACAGTTAACTGCACAGATATCACCCTGTTCTCAACACTGCTTATGTTGCATTCATTTCCCCACCTCCCAACTTCTTTTTGCTCCCCCAAACCTTTCAGCTCCAGCCATCTCCCCACCTCCCAACTACTTGTCAGTCTGTGAACATCCTAGCTAGCTATTGGTTCATCAGTCAGCTTGCAAGTATCCTTCTCCATTATTGGTCCCCTGTTAGCCAGTCAGAATTCAACTGCTTAAGGATAGCACCCCCGCCATCTTTTCTCATGCTTTCTCTCTTCTACTCACTTTCTTTCTCTCTCCTCCTCGCTTTTCACACTCTCTCTTGCACGCCCCCTTTCTCTTCCTCTCGTTTTCTCTCTTACCCTGCAGGGAGACACTCTGTTTGTTTAATAAACCCTCTTATGTCAATTCCCATGTCCGGCATGATTCTCAGGTTCTTACAGTCTTAAAATGAAGAGGAATATTATAAGAATGGCAACGAATTTGGAAAAGACATTTTTAGAAAGTTTTGAAGAAAGTAAGTAATAAATGAAACAGCTACCACAGCTTTCAAATGTGTAAAGGTCCAAAATAAGACAAAATAGAAGATGTAACTTCTCTGAACAGGTAATCAGGACACCTGATATCAGGGTCATTTCCGTAACAATACATAGTGGCCACCAGGGTACTCCCTCCAATTTACTCTCATGCCTTTTCCTTCCTCTTTTGCTCCAGTGCCCAACAGAGCAGAAGGGAAATTAACCTAACTTGTAAAATCAAACAGATGTAAATTCTTGACTTTCAACTCCTTTCTAATGATGTGACCTTGAAAGTCAGATTTTTAACTTCTTTGAGTCTCAGCCTGTTTGCACTGATATGGGCAAGGACATAAATGATACATTGCAAAGACTAGGCAAGTCTTAAAGCTTGGCAGACACTTATTTCTTCTTTATCATTGAGGCAGCTCCTTTCTCTCCAATCATTTGCTTCCAACAGATGCTCTGGCCATCCTAAAACCCTATTACAACCAGATGAGGTGGCACACACTTGTAATCTCAGCAGCTTGGGAGACTGAGACAGGAGGATCTTTAGTTCAAAGGCAGCCTCACCAAAAGCAAGGTGCTAAGCAACTCAGTAAGACCCTGGAAATGTGACTCAGTGGTCAAAAGCCCCTGAGTACAATCCTCAGTATCCCCCACCAAAAAAAAATCCTGATTACAACCAAGAATAATGAGATATTGTATTGTATTGGGATTGTAAGTTAAATATGTGCATCAAGAACACATTCACAAGCCAGGCACAGTGGTACACACCCATAAGTCCAGCAGCTCAGGAGGCTCAGGCAGGAGGATTACAAGTTTGAGGTCAACCTCAGAAACTTAGTTTGACCCTAAGTAACTTGACAAAATTATGCCCCAAAAAAGTAAAAAATAAAAAAGGGCTGGAGATGTGGCTTGTGGTTAAGTGCCCCTGGGTTAACACCTGGTACCAAACAAACAAACAAACAAACAAACAAACAAACAAAAAATATATATATATATATATGTGTATGTATATATGTAAACAAGTATCTTTAAAATTATAATTCAGAGATGCATAAATAGCAGAGGATCATCGAGTCAAGTGGTTATCTGCCTTTTCTGCACTCAATTATCTTGAGTAAAAAAGATGTAAAAACATAAAAAAAATAATCAGTGCCTACTCAACTTAGGACAACCTGGCATATATACCATTCTCTTTCATATATACAAACATGCTTTATAAATTCATAAACCTGTATGTACATATGTATACATACATATACATAAAAATATGGTAGATTCTATTATACAAATATTGTTTCAAAACTGAAGTGACAACAAATTGCAGTTTTAATGGTTTTGGTACTGAAAATATTAAAGTATGAAAACAAAATATGAAAAATTATTCATTTTAAAATGTTATTTATTTATTTTCTACAGATACATTAGATTCAAGATGACTCTTTTTTTTTGCTAGGATACCATCTAGCAGTTTCAATTTTCTTTTCTTTAATTTTTTTTTAATTCTGTTATTATTCATCTTCCCCCCATCCCTCCCATCCCTCTTTTCCCTCTAAACAGTCCTTCCTTCCCCCGTTCTTGACCACCACCCTAACCCTCACTCTAACCCTAAAACTAACCCCTGCCACATCCCATTATGTATCATCATCCACTTATCAGCGAGATCATTCTTCTTTGGTTTTTTTGAGACTGGCTTATCTCACTTAGCATGATATTCTCCAATTTCGTCCATTTGCCTGCAAATGCCATAATTTTATCATTTTTTATGGCTGAGTAATATTCCATTGTATATATATGCCACAGTTTCTTTATCCATTCATCAACTGAAGGGCATCTAGGTTGGTTCCACAATCTGGCTATGGTGAATTGAGCAGCAATGAACATTGATGTGGCTGTATCTCTGTAGTATGCTGATTTTAAGTCCTTTGGGTATAGGCCAAGGAGTGGGATAGCTGGGTCAAATGGTGGTTCCATTCCAAGTTTTCTAAGGAGTCTCCACACTGCTTTCCAGAGTGGCTGCACTAATTTGCAGCCCCACCAGCAATGTATGAGTGTACCTTTCTCCCCACATCCTCGCCAACACCTGTTGTTGCTTGTATTCTTGATAATCGCCATTCTAATTGGGGTGAGATGGAATCTTAGGGTGGTTTTGATTTGCATTTCTCTTATTGCTAGAGATGTTGAACATTTTTCCATATGTTTGTTGATTGTTTGTAGGTCTTCTTCTGTGAAGTGTCTGTTCATTTCCTTAGACCATTTGTCAATTGGGTTATTTGTAGTCTTGGTGTTGAGTTTTTTGAGTTCTTTATAGATTCTGGAGATTAGTGCTCTATCTGAAGTATGATTGGCAAAGATTTTCTCCCACTCTGTAGGCTCTTTCTTCGCATTGCTGATAGTTTCCTGTGCTGAGAGAAAGCTTTTTAGTTTGAATCTATCCCAGTTGTTGATTCTTGCTTTTATTTCTTGTGCTATGGGAGTCCTGTTGAGGAAGTCTGGTCCTAAGCCGACATGTTGAAGCTCTGGACCTACTTTTTCTTCTATAAGATGCAGGGTCTCTGGTCTGATTCCGAGGTCCTTAATCCATTTTGAGTTTATTTTTGTGCACGGTGAGAGATATGGGTTTAGTTTCATTTTGTTGCATATGGATTTCCAATTCTCCCAGCACCATTTGTTGAAGAGGCTATCTTTTCTCCATTGCATATTTTTGGCCCCTTTGTCTAGTATGAGAAAATTATATTTATTTGGGTTTGTGTCCATGTCCTCTATTCTGTACCATTGATCTACCTGTCTATTATGGTACCAATACCATGCCGTTTTTCTTACTATTGCTTTGTAGTACAGTTGAAGTTCTGTTATTGCAATACCCCGTGCTTCATTTTTCCTGCGAAGGATTGCTTTAGCAATTCTGGGTTTCTTATTCTTCCAGATGAATTTCATGATTGCTTGTTCTACTTCTGTAAGGTACATCATTGGGATTTTAATTGGAATTGCATTGAATCTGTATAGCACTTTTGGTAGTATGGCCATTTTGACAATATTAATTCTGCCTATCCAGGAACATGGGAGATCTTTCCATCTTCTAAGGTGTTCTTTAATTTCTTTCTTTAGTTTTCTGTAGTTCTCATTGTAGAGGTCTTTCACCTATTTTTTGAGATTGATTCCCAAGTATTTTATTTTTTTCGAGGCTATTGTGAATGGGGTAGTTTTCCTAACTTCTCTTTCTGAAGATTCATCACTTATGTATAAAAATGCATTAGATTTATGAGCATTGATCTTATATCCTGCTACTTTACTAAATTCATTTATGAGTTCTAAGAGTTTTCTGGTGGAATTTCCTGGTTCCTCTAAGTATATAATCATATCATCAGCAAATAGGGATAGTTTGAGTTCTTCTTTTCCAATTTGTATCCCTTTAATTTCTTTGGTCTGTCTAATTGCTCTGGCTAGAGTTTCAAGGATGATATTGAATAGGAGTGGTGAGAGAGGGCATCCCTGCCTTGTTCCAGATTTTAGGGGGAATGCTTTCAGTTTTTCACCATTAAGAATGATATTAGCCATGGGCTAAGCATAGGTGGCCTTTACAATGTTAAGGAACGTTTCCACTATCCCTATTTTTTCTAGTGGTTTGAGCATGAAGGGGTGATGTATTTTATCAAATGCTTTTTTGGCATCTATTGAAATAATCATGTGATTTGTGACTTTAAGTCTGTTGATATGGTGAATTACATTTATTGATTTCCTGATGTTGAACCAACCTTGCATCCCTGGGATGAAACCCATTTGATCATGGTGCACTATCTTTTTAATATATTTTTGTATGTGATTTGCTAAAATTTTGTTGAGAACTTTTGCGTCGATGTTCATTAAGGATATTGGTCTGAAATTTTCTTTCCTCGATGTGTCTCTGTCTGGTTTAGGTATCAGGGTATTATCGGCTTCATAGAATGAGTTTGGGAGGGTTCCCTCCTCTTCTATTTCATGGAATACTTTGAAAAGTATTGGAATGAGCTCTTCTTTAAAGGTTTTGTAGAACTCGGCTGAGAAACCATCAGGTCCTGAACTTTTCTTTGTTGGTAGGCTTTTGATGACTTCTTCTAGTTCATTACTTGAAATTGGTCTATTTAAATTGTGTATGTCCTGCTCGTTTAATTTAGGCAATTCATAGGTCTCTAGAAACTTGTTGATATCTTCAAAATTTTCTATTTTGTTGGAGTATCGATTTTCAAAATAGCTTCTAATTATGTTTTGTATTTAATTCGTGTCTGTTGTGATATTTCCTTGTTCATTCCTAATTTTGGTGATTTGGGTTTTCTCTCATCTTCTTTTTGTTAGTGTGGCTAAAAGTTTACCCATTTTGTTTAATTTTTCAAAGAACGAACTATTTATTTTGTCAATTTTTTGTATTGTTTATTTTGTTTCAATTTCGTTAATTTCAGCTCTGAGTTTAACTATTTCCTGTCTTCTACTACTTTTGGTGTTGGTCTGTTCTTTTTCTAGGGCTTTGAGCGGTAGTGTTAGATTGTTTATTTTTTGAGTTTTGCTTCTTTTATTGAATGCGCTCCATGAAATAAATTTTCCTCTAAGTACTGCTTTCATAGTGTCCCAGAGATTTTGATATGATGTTTCTTTGTTCTCATTTACCTCTAAGAATTTTTTAATTTCCTTCCTAATATCTTCTGTTATCCATTCATCATATAATAGCATATTGTTAATCTCCAGGTGTTGGAGTAATTTCTGTTTTTTACTCTTTCATTTATTTCTAGTTTCAATCCATTATGATCTGATAAAATACAAGGAAGTGTCTCTATCTTCTTGTATTTGCTAACATTAGCTTTGTGGCTTAATATATGGTCTATTTTAGAGAAGGATCCATGTGCTGCTGAGAAGAAAGTTTATTCACTCTTTGTTGGATGGTATATTCTATAAATGTCTGTTAAGTCTAAATCATTGATTAAGTTATTGAGATCTATGGTTTCTTTGCTCAATTTTTGTTTGGAAGATCTGTCCAGTGGTGAGAGAGGTGTGTTAAAATCACCTAGTATTATTGTATTGTGGTCTATTTGGTTTCTGAGATTGAGAAGGATTTGTTTGACATACATGGGTGAGCCACTGTTTGGGGCATAGATATTTATGATTGTTATGTCTTGCTGATTTATGGTTCCCTTAAGCAGTATGAAGTGTCCTTCTTTATCCCTTCTGATTAACTTTGGCTTGAAGTCCACTTTATCTGAAATGAGGATGGATACCCCATCTTTTTTGCTGGGTCCATGTGCATGGTAAGTTTTTTCCCATCCTTTCACCTTTAGTCTTTGAGTATCTCTTTCTAAGAGATGAGTCTCTTGCAGGCAACATATTGTTGGATCTTTCTTTTTTATCCAATCTGCCAGTCTATGTCTTTTGATTGATGAATTCAGGCCATTAATATTCAGGGTTATTATTGAGATATGATTTGTATTCCCAGTCATTTGACTCATTTTATTCATTTATTTGTTTATTTTTGACACTACTTGGTTCCTCTTTATTTGAGAGTTCCTTTAGGATATCTCCTTCCTTTGCTGATTTGCTTCTTTGTTTTTCATCTCTTCTTCATGGAATATTTTGCTGAGAATGTTCTGTAATGCTGGATTTCTTTTTGCATATTCTTTTAGCTTTTGTTTATCATGTAAGGATTTTATTTCATCGTCAAATCTGAAGGTAAGTTTTGCTGGGTATAAGATTCTTGGTTGGCATCCATTTTCATTTAGGGCTTTAAAAATGTTATTCCAGGCCCTTCTAGCTTTTAAGGTCTGGATTGAAAAATCTGCTGATATTTGTATTGGTTTCCCCCTGAATGTAATTTGGTTCTTTTCTCTCACAGCCTTTAAGATTCTGTCTTTATTTTTTATGTTAGGTATTTTCATTATAATGTGCCTTGTTGTGGGTCTGTGGTAATTTTGTGTATTTGGAGTCCTATAAGCCTCTTGAACTTGATTTTCCATTTCATTCTTCAGTTTTGGGAAATTTTCTGAAATTATCTCATTGAATAGGTTGTTCATTCCTTTGGTTTGTTTCTCTAAGCCTTCCTCAATCCCAATAATTCTCAAATTTGGCCTTTTCATGATATCCCATAGTTCTTGGAGATTCTGTTCATGATTTCTTACCATCTTCTCTGTTTGTTCGACTTTGTTTTTGAGGTTAAATATTTTGTCTTCAATATCTGAGGTTCTGTCTTCAAGGTGTTCTATCTTATTGGTTGTGCTTTCTATGGAGTTCTTAATTTGGTTTATTGTTTCCTTCATTTCAAGGATTTCTATTTGTTTTTTTTTTTTCAATATCTCTAACTCTTTATTGAAATGGTCTTTTGCTTCCTGTATTTGCTCTTTTAACTATCAATTGGTGCATTCATTCAATGCCTGCATTTGCTCTTTCATTTCATCGTTTGCTTCCCATATCATGTTGATTATGTTCATTCTGAACTCCCTTTCTGACATTTCTTCTGCCATGCTGTCATTGGATTTTATTGATGTAACATCCAGATTTGTTTGAGGCATTTTCTTCCCTTGTTTTCTCATGTCATTCAGGTATCAGTGGACTGCAGAGATGTTGCAGATTTCCTCTATTGACTTATAATGTCCCTGAAGATTGCTAGTGTATCTCCTCTTATCCTTCAGTAGCCTGAAGTCTTACAGGAAGTTGATACTGCGGTGTTCCCCTAGGAAACTTCCTCTCTAGGGGTGGTGGTCTTCAGGTGGGGTATATTCCCTGCTAGTGGGCAGAGGTGCCTCTACTTGTTGACCAATGGTCATCCAAAGGGGAACTATACTGCGGGTTGTGGCAAGGTCTGTTTGTGCCTGTGTCTCTGGTTTTACCATCCTTGTGGGAAAACCTCACCCGGCTGGGGAAGACTCACCCGGTGGGGAGGTCTCGCTGGTCAGTTCCCCTTCTAGAGGTTCTCCTCAGTCCACAACTACCGCTGGGCAGGGCAGCCTTCCCAGGCAATGTTCCCAGGGGCCTGGACCTACTTCCTCAGCCTGGTAGCCCTGCTCTTCACAGATGAGTCTCTAGGTAGCCCCTCCTCAGAGAAGCTGCCCGCAGTCCTGGAACCTTTGCTCTGCCCCTCAGCTTGTCTCTGTGTAGCTCTTTCAAGAAAAGGTGCCTAGGTCCCCAGACTGGACCGGCTTTGCACCTAATCACCTGGCTATGTTACCCCTCCTCTGGGCAGTCACTTGGAGCCTCGTACATGTGCTCCAAGTCCCAGTGACCCACCGCTTGTCTCTTTCTCCAGGCAGCCACCCAGTGTTCTTTTTGGCCCTTGGAGACTAAGCAACTCTCTGCACACCTCCACCTCCTCAGGACAGCCCCCTCCCCATTGTTCAGGCAGTTGCTGAGTCCAAATAGCTCGCTGCCCAACTCTTTCTCTGGCAGCCACCGGAGCCGCGGCAGATTGCTCCAAAACCAAGCGGTGTGCTGCACGGCCTCCTCTGCAAAGTTCCCTGCTTTCCGAGTTCACTGCTCCAGCGGGGGGAGGGGTGTCTTGCCGCCTGGGTAAGGCAGCCTTCCCAGGCTACGTTCCCAGGGGTCAGGACCTACCTCCTGGGCCTGGGAGCCTCACCCTTCATAGACGAGTCTCCTTAGGTTGTCCCTCCTTAGAGAAGATGCCCGCAGTCCTGGAACCTTCACTCTGCCATTTTTTTGCTCCGTTTTTTCACTCCGCTTCGCTGTCCGTGTTTACCGCTCCAGCGGGGGAGGGGAGGGGCGTCTCTCCGAGCCACTCTACTTCACAAAGTTCTCTGCGTTCCGGGCTACCGCCCCCATCCAGGATGCCTCCCCAATGGGAGAAACTCACCCGGTGGCTTTCAGTTGGTCCCAAGTCACTCACTATCTCCTCTTTTGAATCTTGAGTCTTGGAGCAACATGAAATGCAGCCGCCCTCTAGTCCGCCATCTTGAAATCCCCTCAAGTTGACTTTTAAAAACTCAGGGAAGTAAAAATAATTATTCAGAAAGAGCAGAAATTTAAGAGAATATTTTTGAAATAGAAAGTCCTAAAGAGTAATGCCTCTCATTTAAAAGAAAACACAAACCAGGAGAATTGAGAGTTCAAATCTAGCCTGAGCAAAAGTGAGGTGGTAAGCAATTCAGTGAGACCCTGTCTTTAAATAAAATACAAAATAGAGCTGGGGATGTTGCTCAGAGGCCAACTGTCCCTGAGTTCAATTCTCAGCACCAAAAAAAAAAAAAAAGAAAAAGAAAAAGAAAAAAATTATATCATTGACTATTTCATTTCTCCTGTGTTGAATCTCATGTTACAGGAGCAGAGAGACAAACTGTCCACTATGACCAGTGAAATTATGAAAAATATTTAGTTTTCTAATTGAAAAAAGAAAAGAAAAGAATATTAAAGAAAAAAAGAGGCCTGTTTAAGGAAGCATGAGTCTAATGCAATACGATAGAAGAATAGACTGGCAAATGAGCAAGAGCCAACACTTAAATTAAAATAAATTGCTTATTTTGTGTGAAATGTGGTTGTATAAGATCTTGTCATAACTGTGATTTTTCCCTCAGTGAAAAATTTTCTTCCAATTAAAATAAACTTATATGTTGTATTTTAAATTATCTATTGAGATATGCAAACAAATAATATATTTAGGTGGTAGTAAAATTACATATTCTTATCCATTTGTAGATGCTTATTAAGTCTGGGTAACATTTGGACCAGGAAAAGAGTTCCCCTGTTCCCAATGTCCCCATCATAAAATAAACATTATTCAGATAAAAGTATGTTGTGAAATATTATAGGACAAGAGTAACTACCTATTTTTAAGTATTATTTAACTTTAAACTACTAAAATTTAGCTCATTAACAGGCAATGTAAAAACTGTTATTACCCCAAAATCAATAACATATAAATGTCACTTTTTTTCAAATTAGCACTGGTTTCTCATTCATCCTTAAAATAAAAAGTACCATGTTATAGAGATAAAAAATGGTTATAAATGCCAGTGTCTCCTTACCCTAGGTTTAAAGGAGAATATTTCTAAGTTAAAAAGAAGAATGTAAAATACACAACCACAACACAGAATAATCCCCCTGCAATAAAAAACAGTAGCATATATTATAAACTGGATAATATACAGCCAACTATGATACCTGTTGCATATTAAATAAATATATGAATAAAAAGTGAGGGGACCCTTCCTGGCAGTTATAAGGACATTGTCCAAGGATTTTCTCTACAAATAGAGAAAAACAAATTTGATCTGACAACAAAAACATGTTAATGAGATTTAAAATCATTCATACCTGTGTACATTTAGTGAACAGAAAAAGTGATTTAAAAAGTTGAGGTCCAGTGCCCCAGGACTCTAACATGGCATTTCTGTAAAAGAAATCCACAGTGAAAAGAAAATGACACAATGTTAATGAGGTGAAAATAACAAGACTAAATACCTGTGAAGCATTGCAATTTTGGAGCATATCTTGTCTTAGCCTCTAATTTTTTTGCTAAACACGCCCTTATCCAAATTCCAGGAATTAATGAATATTTTATCTTACATGGAAAAAGGAACTTTGCAAGTAAAACTAATGTTAAGCTGTCTGTGATAGGATGGACAACCTGCATTATCCAGGTAGGTCAATTAAATCACCTGGGTACTAAAAACATGTTTCCAGAGCTAGGTCACAAGGACAAAGTTGTCATCACTGAAACTGGGTAAGGGAAACTTAACATGATGACTTTCCCCACATCACCATTATTGGCTTCTTTAAAGATGGAAAATGGGGACCAGAGTTGAGGGACATAGTGTCCTCTAAAAATGGAAAAGGAAAGGAAGCAGGCTCTCCCCTACAGCCTCAAGACAGGAACACAACTATTCTGATGCCCTGACTGTGATCCCATGAGAACCATGTTGAACTTTAAAGCTACAAAATGGGAAGATAAATTTATGTACTTTTTAAGGCTACTAAATCTATGATAGTTAGTTATAAAAATAATAAAAACCTAACACAAAGCCCCTTTTGTGAGCACAATTCCCTGCTTCTCTGCCACATACAGTATGCCAAAACTGATGGAAAACTAAAAAAGTGGACAAGAAGTGAACCTAGAGTACTCATGTCAATGATATGTCAAATTAACAAACTTTGGGATCACGAACCACAAGATTTCTGGCCTTCAATGGTTCTCTGCAGGCAAATTCCTCATCAATTCAGAAAAGGTTAACATACACATGCATACCATGTAAAATTCAAAGGTCATCTTCTATGCAAAGATTTGAGAGCTATAAGTTATATTCTGAGATAAATAGATTTCAATTGAACAGATTTGTCCTCCTTTTCAATTATTTGACAAGTTATTAGGGAAATAGAAGTACTAACATTCATTCTCAACTGCTAACTAAAGACATCTCTTGATGAGTTTCCTTTATTTGTTTAGGAAATAAACATTCAGTAGAATCATATAAAGTTTTAATATGTGAAAAAGGGTAAAATTTCAACAATTTTATATAGTTCATCCAACTAATTTCTCTTACCTTGCACCATACAGTTAGAAGAGGTTAAAAAAATGCAATCTATTCCCCCAAAATTATCACTTCTCTGAAGCTTCTACCAACACTCTATCAAACAACAACAAAAAAAAATTAAGTCATCTCCCTTCCTGTAAACCCTGGGGAGAATTTAGCCTATAAGCTTTACTTGGCACTTTTATTTGCCTATTAACTAAAGATTCCTAATGCCTTAATGCATCCCAGTTCCATAATTACATTAAGCCATCCATACCATGCTGACTAATCTTTGAAACTATAAATAACTGTCATAATAACAAATTATTAAAAACTACCAATAAGTTTTTATAAAGAACTTAATAAGCTTTCAAAATCACTCTGAAGCCATCAGCTCAATGTTTTAGAATTAAATCACACCAAGAAAAGTGAAGCAAAAAATTATAGATTTAAATCTCATAAAAGTACAAAAATTACATGTGCTGAAAGAAAAAACAATCATGGAATAAGAAAAGAGAAGAGGTGCCTAATACATCTTTATATTTATTCATGATTTAACAAATCTCTATCTTAAGAAACTTAATACAGCGCTCAATAATATCTAAAAATTAAAGTAACAAGATATATAGGATAATCTGCTATTACCTTCTAAAGTTAATGGAATGGACAAGTGTTATATTAAGCTTCATAAGTGACACTTTAAAAAAGTCAGTTAGCACAGTAGTTTTGTGGTTTAGAAAGCTTACTTGGAAGCAGGGTTATAGCTAAGCATAGGTCAAAAAAGTTGTTATGGGTTGGGGTTGTGGCTCAGTGGCACAGCACTCACCTAGCATGTGGGAAGCACTGGGTTTTATTCTCAGGACTGCATATAAAAAAATAAAAATAAAAGTCCATCAACAATAAAAAAATTTTTAAAAAATGTTGTTACACTGGGTATTGGCATAAAAAAATACAGACTAGTGAAACAAAATAGAGATCCTACAAATAATTCCACATATCCGCAGCCAACTGATTTTTTTACTAAGATGATAAGAAAGCTCTAGGGAAAATGACAGTTTCTTCATTAAATGACATTTAATAATTGGATTTTCACACAGAGGAAAAAATTAAATTAGGTCCCTGTTACCCATCAGTTTAAAAAAAAATCAACTTTAAATGATTAAACTATAAAATTACTAGAATAAAACATAGGGGAAACACTTCAGGACCCTGGAATAGGCAAGGAGTCTTGAAGAAGAATTCAAAAGTACAAAAAACAGAACGAAAAATAGACAAATGGTATTAAATCAAAGAAAAATATCTTCTGCACAGTTAAGAAAACAATCACCAAAGTGAAGAAACAACCCAAAGTATGGGAGAAAATATGTACAAATGATACATTTGCAATGAGGTTGATAACTAGAATAAAAGAAATTTCAAAATCTCAATAGCAAAAAAGAAAAAAGAAAAAAAACTACATACTTGATTTTATATTGGACATTAGACCTAAATAGACATTTCACCAAAGAAGACATACAAATGGCCAAAAAATGCTCCATGTCACTGATCATTACAAGTCAAAAGCAAAATTAAGCATGTATAATTCACTTTAGTGCAAATGGCTACTATCAAAAAGATAAATGCTGGAAAGAATGTGGAGAAAAGTGAACCCATGTGCAGTGTTGGTAGTGATGTAAATTGGTGTGCCATTATAGAAAACAGTAGGGAGGCCCTTCAAAAAATTTATAATAAAACTGCCATGTGGGCGGGCCAAGATGGCGGACTAGAGGGCGGCTGCATTTCACGCTGCTCCAGGACGCAAGATTCAAAAGAGGAGATAGTGAGAGACTTGGGACCAACTCAAAGCTGCCGGGTGAGTCTCTCCTGTTGGGGAGGCGTCCCGGATGGGGCGGTAGCCCCGGAACGCAGGGAATTTGTGAAGTGGAGTTGCTCGGCGAGACGCCCCTCCCCCCACTGGAGCGGTAAACACGGACAACTGGGATCATCGTAGAGGAGGCGGCTCAGCATAGCGCTTGGACTCGAGCAGCCGCTGGGGCTCCGGGTGGCTGCCTGGGGAGAAGCTGCGTGGTGAGCTGTTTGGACCCAGAGTGACCGCTTCCGAACACCGGGGGGTTGCCCGGAGGAGGAGGAGAGGCCCAGCGGGTCGCTTGGGTCTGGGAGTGACTGCATCAGAGCCACGGGCGGTTGCCAGAGGAGGAGCTGCGTGGTGAGCTGTTTGAACTCAGAGTGGGCGCTCCTGAGCGCCGGGGGACTGCCCGGAGGAAGAGGAGGAGCACAGCGGGACGCTTGGTCTGGGAGTGACTGCATCAGAACCACAGGCGGTTGCCAGACGAGGAGTTGTGTGGTGAACTGTTTGAACTCAGAGCTAGCGCTCCTGAGTGCCGGGAGGTTGCCCGGAGGAGGAGGAGGAGCGTGGCTTGTTGTTTGACCTGGGAGTGACTGCATCAGAGCTGCGGGCGGTTGCCGAAGGAGGAGCTGCGTGACGAGCTGTTTGAACTCGGAGCAGCTGCTCCAGAACACTGGTGGCCTGCCTGGAGGAGGAGAGCGGTGGGACGCTTGGTCTGTGAGTGACTGCATCAGAACCACAGGCGGTTGCCAGAGGAGGAGGCGAGTGGTGAGTTGATTGGACTAAAAGCAACCGCTCCGGAACACCGGTGGCCTGCCTGGAGAAGGAGCGTGGTGAGTCACCTGGTCTCGGAGCCACCGCTCCTGAACACCCGGGCGGCTACCCCAAGGAGGAGGAGGAGGAACAGGGCGGGTCACTTGGACTTGGAGTGACTGCCTAGGGCTACGGATGGTTGGTGGGAGGAGGAGACCCAAAGTGAGTTGTTTGGATTCCTAGTGACTGCGTCGGAAACCGGGCGGCTGTCCGGAGGAGGAGGTGTGTGGCGGGTCTCTGTGTCTCGGAGCTATTGTACGGGGCTCCAGGTGGTGGCTCAGGGGAGGGGCTACATAGCCAGGCGATTGGTGCAGAGCAGGGTCCCAGGAGCTAGGTGGCTTCTTGCTGGAAGAGCCGCACAGAGACACGCCTAGGGGCGGAGCGAAGTTTCCAGGGCGGCGGGCAGACTCTCTGGGAGAGGCAGCCTAAGGAGACTCGCCTGCGAAGGGTGAGGCTCCCAGGCCCAGGACGTAGGTCCGGGCCCCTGGGATCGTTGCAGAAGAAGACAGCCCAGCCCAGGGGGTAGTTGTAGATTGAGGGGAACCTCTAGGAGGGCAACTGACTAGCGAGACGTCCCCACCGAGTGACTCTTCCCGGCCGGGGGAGGTTTTCCCACAGGGACGGTAAAGTCAGAGACATAGGCACAAACAGGCTTTGCCTCAGCCCGCAGCCTACTTCCCCGTTGGATGACCATTGGTCAACAAGTGGAGACACCTCTGCCCACTAGCAGGGAATATACGCCACCTGAGGGTCACCACCCTAGAGAGGCAGCTTCTTCGTGGAGCTCTGCATTATCAACCTCCTCCAAGACTTCAGGCTACTGAAGGATAAGAGGAGATATACTAACAATCTTCAGGGACATTATAAGTTGATAGAGGAAATCTGCAATATCTTAATGACCCACTGATCCTGAACAATATGAGAAAACAAGGGAAGAAAATGCCCCAAACAAATCTAGATGTTACATCAATAAAATCCAACGACAGCATGGCAGAAGAAATGACAGAAAGGGAGTTCAGAATGTACATAATTAAAATGATTAGGGAAGCAAACGATGAGATGAAAGAGCAAATGCAGGCATTGAACGATCGCACCAATCGACAGTTAACAGAGCAAATTCAGGAAGCAAAAGATCATTTCAATAAAGAGTTAGAGATATTGAAAAAAACCAAACAGAAATCCTTGAAATGAAGGAAACAATAAACCAAATTAAGAACTCCATAGAAAGCATAACCAATAGGATAGAACAGCTGGAAGACAGAACTTCAGATATTGAAGACAAAATATTTAACCTCGAAAACAAAGTTGAACAAACAGAGAAGATGGTGAGAAATCATGAACAGAATCTCCAAGAACTATGGGATATCATGAAAAGGCCAAATTTGAGAATTATTGGGATTGAGGAAGGCTTAGAGAAACAAACCAAAGGAATGAACAATCTATTCAATGAAATAATATCAGAAAATTTCCCAAATCTGAAGAATGAAATGGAAAATCAAGTTCAAGAGGCTTATAGGACTCCAAATACACAAAATTACAACAGACCCACACCAAGGCACATTATAATGAAAATACCTAACATACAAAATAAAGACAGAATTTTAAAGGCTGTGAGAGAAAAGAACCAAATTACATTCAGGGGGAAGCCAATACGGATATCAGCAGATTTTTCAATCCAGACCCTGAAAGCTAGAAGGGCCTGGAACAACATTTTTCAAGCTCTGAAAGAAAATGGATGCCAACCAAGAATCTTATACCCAGCAAAGCTTACCTTCAAATTTGACGATGAAATAAAATCATTCCATGATAAACAAAAGCTAAAAGAATTTACAAAAGAAAGCCAGCATTACAGAACATTCTCAGCAAAATATTCCATGAGGAAGAGATAAAAACAAAGAAGCAAATCAGCAAAGGGAGGAATTATCCTAAAGGAACTGTCAAATAAAGGAGAAACCAAGATGTGTCAAAAATTTTAAATATGAACCAAATGACTGGGAATACAAATCATATCTCAATAATAGCCCTGAGTGTTAATGGCCTGAATTCATCAATCAAAAGACATAGACTGGCAGATTGGGTTAAAAAGAAAGATCCAACAATATGTTGCCTGCAAGAGACTCACCTCATAGAAAGAGATACCCATAGACAAAAGGTGAAAGGATGGGGAAAAACATACCATGCACATGGGCTCAGCAAAAAAGCTGGAGTATCCATCCTCATTTCAGATAATGTGGACTTCAAGCCAATGTTAGTTAGAAGGGATAAAGAAGGACATTTCATACTGCTTAAGGAAGCATAAATCAGCAAGATATAACAATCATAAACATCTATGCCCCAAACAGTGGCTCATCCATGTATGTTAAACAAATCCTTCTCAATTTTAGAAACCAAATAGACCATAACACAATAATACTAGGTGATTTTAACACGCCTCTCTCACCACTGGACAGATCGTCCAAACAAAAATTGAACAAAGAAACCATAGATCTCAATAACACAATCAATAATTTAGACTTAACAGACATTTATAGAATATACCATCCAACCAAGAGCGAATACACTTTCTTCTCAGCAGCACATGGATCCTTCTCTAAAATAGACCATATATTATGCCACAAAGCGAATGTCAGCAAATACAAGAAGATAGAGACACTACCTTGTATTCTATCAGATCATAATGGATTGAAGTTACAAATTAATGAAAGAGTAAAAAACATAAACTACTCCAACACCTGGAGATTAAACAATATGCTACTATATGATGAATGGATAACAGAAGATATTAGGAAGGAAATTAAAAAATTCTTAGAGGTAAACGAGAACAAAGAAACAACATAGCAAAATCTCTGGGACACTATGAAAGCGTACTTAGCGGAAGATTTATTTCTGGAGCGCATTTTAATCAAAAGAAAGTAAAACTCAAAAAAAAATGGCCCTAAACTACAGCGCAAGCCCTAGAAAAAAAGAACTAGACCAAGACCAAAGTAGTAGAAGAACGGAACATAAGGTAAATCTGAAGCTGAAAGTCAACGAAATTGAGAACGAAGAAACATACCAAAAATTGACAAAAAAATAGTTGGGTTATTCGAAAAAATGACAAATTGATAAACCGTTTAGCCACACTCAAACAAGAGAAGACGAGAGAAACCACCCAATCACTAAAATCGAAAGAAAAGTGAAAATATCAACAACAACACGACCGAAATACAAACATAATAGGAAGCTAGTTGAAAAGCTCTCACTCAAAAAATAGAAAATTTCGAAGACATCACAGGTTTCTAGAGACATATGAATTGCCTAAACTGAACGAGGAGGACATACACAATTTAAATAGACCAATTTCAAGTAATGAAATAGAAGAAGTCATCAAAAGCCTACCAACAAAGAAAAGTCCAGGACCAGATGGATTCTCAGCCGAGTTCTACAAAACCTTTAAAGAAGAGCTCATTTCGATACTTCTCAAAATATTCCATAAAATAGAAAAGGAGAGAACCCTCCCAAACCTATTCTATGAAGCCAATATTACCCTGATACCTAAACCAGACAGAGACACATCAAGGAAAGAAAATTTCAGACCAATATCCTTAATGAACATCGACGCAAAAATTCTCAACAAATTTTTAGCAAATCACATCCAAAAATATATTAAAAAGACAGTGCACCATGATCAAGTGGGTTTCATCCCAGGGAGGCAAGGGTGTTTCAACAATAAGGAATCATGAATGTCTTCACCATATCAAATAGACGTAAAGTCAAGAAGCACATATGATTCGATAGAATGCGAAAAGCTTGATAAAATACAGCACCCCTTCATGCCAAACCCTAGAAAAATAGGGATAGTGGGAACATTCCTTAACATTGTAAAGGCCATCTGTGCTAAACCCATGGCTAATATCATTCTAAATGGTGAAAAACTGAAAGCATGCCCTCTAAAAACTGGAACAAGGCAAGGATGCCCTCTTTCACCACTTCTACTCAATATCATCCTTGAAACTCTAGCCAGAGCAATTAGACAGACCAAAGAAATTAAAGGGATACAAATAGGAAAAGAAGAACTCAAACTATCCCTATTTGCTGATGATATGATTGTATACTTAGAGGAACCAGGACATTCCACCAGAAAACTTTTATTTCTCATAAGCGAATTCAGTAAAGTAGCGAAATATAAGATCAATGCACATAAATCTAAGACATTTTTATACATAAGTGATGAATCTTCAGAAAGAGAAATTAGGAAACCCCAATCACAATCGCTTCGGAAAAAAATAAAGTATTGGGAATCACTCTCACAAAAGGTGTAAAAGACCGCTACAATGGAACGACAGAACACTAAATAAAGAATTCAGAAACCTTAGAAATGAAAGATCTACCTGTTCTTGGAAAGGAAGAATTAATATTCAAAATGGCCTATCACACACGAGAAGAGACGCAACTCACCAAAGTGCTATACAGATTACACGAGAAAAAAAAAAAAACAGCATTCCAATCAGCGAAATCCCAATGATGTACCTTACAGAAATAGAGCAAGCAATTATGAAATTCATCTGGAAGAAGAAAAAACCCAGAATAGCTAAAGCAATCCTTGGCAGAACGAGTGAAGCAGGGGGTATCGCAATACCAGATCTTCAACTCTACTACAAAGCAATAGTAACAAAAACGGCATGGTATTGGTACCAAAATAGAAAGGTGGATCAATGGTACAGAATAGAGGACACGGACACAACCCAAATAAATACAATTTTCTCATAGTAGACAAAGGGGCCAAAAATATGCAATGGAGAAAAGATAGCCTCTTCAACAAATGGTGCTGGGAGAATTGGAAATCCATATGCAACAGAATGAAACTAAACCCATATCTCGCACCATGCACGAAACTAAACTCAAAATGGATTAAGGATCTCGGAATCAGACCAGAGCCCTTGCATCTTATAGAAGAAAAAGTAGGTCCAGAGCTTCAACATGTCGGCTTAGGACCAGACTTCCTCAACAGGACTCCCATAGCACAAGAAATAAAAGCAAGAAGTAATAACTGGGATAGATTCAAACTAAAAAGCTTTCTCTCAGCAAAGGAAACTATCAGCAATGCAAAGAAAGAGCCTACAGAGTGGGAGAAAATCTTTGCCAATCATACTTCAGATAGAGCGCTAATCGTCCAGAAGCAGAAGAATCAAAAAACCTACACCAAGAATAATAATCCAATTGACAAGGGCTAAAAGGAAATGAATAAGACACGGTCCAGAAGAAGAAATGTACAGCAATCAACAACCTATGGAAGAAAATGTTCAACATCCCTCTAGTAATAAGGAAATGCAAATCGAAAACCACCCGAAATTCCACATCAAACCCCATAAATGGCAGATTATTAAGAAACAACACAACAAGGTGTTGGCGAGGAGGGGGGGAGAAGGATACTCGGAAATTGCGGTGGGCTTCAAAATTAGTGCAGCCACTCGGAAAGCAGGTGTGGAGAATTCCTGTAGAAAACTTGGAATGGACACACACATATTGACCCACTAGCCCACTCCTGCCTGACCCAAGGGACTTAAAATCACATATTAACAGAGATACAGCCACATCAATGGTTCAGAGCTGCTCATGTCACAATAGCCGATTGTGGAAACCAACCCAGATAATGTCCTTCAATTGATTAATGGATAAAGAAAATGTGGTATATATATACAATGGAATATTACTCAGCCATAAAGAACGATAAAATATGGCATTTGCAGGTAAATGGATGAAACTGGAGAATATCATGCTAAGTGAGATAAGCCAATCTCAAATAACCAAAGGAAGAATGATATCGCTAATAAGTGGATGATGACACATAATGGGTGGTGGGAGGGGTTAGTTTTGGGGTTGGAGTTGGTTTTAGGGAGGGGGGCAGGAATGGAGGAAGGAAGGACTGTATAGAGGGAGGGGAGGGGTGGGAGGGGTGGGGAAGAAGGGAAAAAATGACAGAATGAATCAAACAACATTCCCAGGGACAGTTATGGAATTACAACAAATGGGATGGCCTTACCCCATGTAAAATAGAGAACAACAGGTATCCCATTTTTTCAAAGAAAAAGAAAAAAAAAAAAAAAACTGCCATGTGATTCAGCATTCCCCACTGGGTAAATATTCAAAGGAAATAAAATCAGTATATGGGAGAGATATTTGCATTTCCATGTTTATTATAGCACTATTCACAGTAAATAAGAAAAGGAAACAAACTGAGTATTCTTTTATCGATTCATAAGTATACAAAATAGAACAGAACTCAGGTACAGAAACAGAATAAAATCCTGCCATTTGTTACAACATGGATGACTCTGGAAATTATGTTAAATGAAAGAAGTTAGGCCCAGAAAGACAGGTAATAATTTATCTCACTCTTTAAAAAAGCTTACCTAAAATAGTTTACTTCACAGATTATTTTTAAAGTAGGATATTTATTACCAGAAGGTAAGGAAGAGGAGGAGGGTAAGAGGGCAGAATGGGGAGAGGATAAACAGTGTGTTCAAAGTTGTAGTTAGGAGCAGTGAGTTCTCCAGCATGATAGGGTGACCATAGATGAAAATGGAAGATATATTTCAAAAACATTGGAAGAAAAGATTTTGAATGTTTTCTTTAGAAAGAAATCACAAATAATAGAACAGATAGACATTTATTTTGATTTAAGCATTATACAGTGAAAAGATATCAAAACACACATGGTTCCCTACAAATATGTACAACTTTGTTTTATGAATCACTATAAACTTAACCTAATTAATAAAAATATCTAAATACTCAAAGGTCAAGAACTGTGAAGTTAATTTTACATTGTGTAAACTTCAGAGATGATAAAATATATCAAGTGGAATTAAGATCTGCATTCTCAAAATTTAATTTAAGATTTCCTCAGCAATATTCATTATGTAGTTCTCACAGTGACCCCATGAGATAGGTATTATGTCCCCCAATTTATAGAGGAAAAACTGTAGTTATAAAGCCAGGGTTGCACACTTGCATGATGAACTCCACAGAGTCCCTCACTTCTCATGTACAGTCAACAGTACAGTGTTAGTATTTACAGCTCAAATACTTACAGAACTGAATAGAGATACAAAATGATGAAAGACGGTCTTAACGAAAACTACAAACTTTTGAAGGCTTTTATACAAATTGTGGGATGAGGTGAACTGCTATGGACAACTGTAAGGTAGCAGGAGATAAGAGGAAAATTATTTAAATCAAAGAGAAGTATTTTTACATAAAACCTAATGAGATTTCTTTTAATCAGAGAAGCAGTTGCCCCAGGGGAGAGAGAGCAATGACTTTTGACTCAGATCTGTATTCCATTCAGATTGACTGATCTTTTTAACTGAACTTTACATGAACATAACTCTCTTATACAAAATGCATCTAATGCTTGCCTTGATTCTTTCATAAAATTGTTTTGAGTAACAAATAAAGTAATAGAAATGAAGTAAATGTTTAAACTGCTATAATAATATACTATCAAGACTGTTCTCATATTATTATTTAATGAAGGAGTTTCATGTTTTGTTCAGATCTCATATATACTTTCATTAACAAATGCATTATACTACACTGGTAAAGCAAGATTCAAAAATAGTTGGGTGGGAGCTGGAGAAGTGACATGAGCCTGTAGTCCCAGCTACTAGGAGACTGAGGCAAGAAGATGAGTCTAGCAGTTCAAGACCAGCCTGAGCTACATAGCAAGGCCTTAACAATTAGAAAAAAAAAACAGAAAGAAGAGAAAAAAAGGAAAAATCTAATGCTGAATCTGCCTTAAAATATTATTCTAAGGTGCATGTAATATCTCATGATAAATAATGTATTGGTCCCTTGAATCACCAAAAGAAAAGCCACATACATTTCAATAAGCAGCAGTGAAGCCCAGACCCCTAATATTCACCTCTCTTGCACCAGTGTACAAATCAGAAAGACTGACATAAAATCCGTAACCTTTCTTGCTGAAGACTCCATTGTCAGTCAGAGAATTAGAAACCTTTTCAGGAGAGATTTTTAAGCCCATAAAATAAAATATAGAAGACTATATCTATTTTACAAAAATAGATTATACTCAAATGCAACTATCAACAGTGTTCAGGATTCTGCACATTTGTCAGTGAAGGTAACGAGATATGCAGGGTCAAAGTGTTGTAACCACTTGCTCAGTGCTATGGGTAGCCTGAGCCTAATCAGATTAGCTGTAACCAATTATGATGTCATATTATGTGATAAGGAAGCACTGAAAAAATAGACCAAAACACTACCAGGTATCTTATTCTTAACTTTTGTAAACTATCAACATGGATTACATGGAAAACTTTTCAATTTTCCCAAAAGGCTGAAATACTTCAATATTGTGAATGCATCAGTGTTAATTTTGAGTTGGGAAAGGTAACATAACCCGTTACCATTATGTCTTAGTACTAAGGGATATGCTTTTCAATGTAGTTATTGAAATGCAAATTTTTTAAAAATGGAAGAAAGAAAAGTACTGAACAATAGCTTTCAAAAGAATAATACATACATAATGCATGAAGATGTCCTAATCATATCTCCTTCAGGAAAAGACTTTCTGTTCCATGGCAAGGAGTGTATTTAGCTGGCAGTCTCCAAAATCTCTGTTACCTTTAGCATTTAAGATCAGACCAAGCTCTTCCTGGATAAACCCCTGCTAATGACTGGGCATAGTATAGGTAAAAAAGACTGTCCATAAGATTCTGATAACAGTCACCTCATGGTTGGGTTGACCTAGAATTTGTCACATTTTACCATCATCTAAGGTTCTGCCTGTCCAGTCTTGCTTTCTTATCTTTGATCTTTTAATTGTGATACCCACTCCCTTTCCCCACTACCAAAAAATAAAAAATAAAAAAATAAAAAACAAGGATTAGGGATGTACCTCAGTGACTGAATTTCACAGGGATCTAAATTTTATCCACAGAATTCAAATTAAGAATTCAAAACTAAGTTATGTCTAAGTTTGAAATAGCCATTCTTTTAAGAGCCAGAGGGGACAAAATCACCCAGCTTACTGAAACAGAGTGACATTCAATCACCTCAAAACCTAACTTATGTATTTTATAAACCTGAATTTGTAAAATGCAATTTATTTTATACTGAAAGGTTTTTTCTGTTACAAAAGGATTTGCTATCCTATTTAACACCAATTTCCTATATGACATATAACACAAGTAGACGTCCACTGCAACTACTTGTGAGTGCCCTAGAGTGCCTCACCCTCATCCCATGCTCCAAGTACAAGAGTAACTTACATTGAAAACTCCAGCAGGCATTAACTGTTTTAAGTCAAATAATATGGGGAAAACCTGAGAGGAAGGAGTACATTCAGAAAAATGAGTCACATTTATTCTTTCAAGTGAGTAATAATGCACACTAATTTTAAGTGGAAATCCTGAGTGATAAACCATGAGATGAGGCAGACCAGGCAAAGAACAACTGCCTGGCAGAGAGAATTGTACTTCAAGCAATCACAGACCACAAGACATACCCTAGTTAAATGGGGAAGAGAAATCCTGACAAAAAGTCGTGCAGTAACAATGGAAGGCAACAATTTAAAAATTTGCTCATGTTTGATAGCTACAGGCACACCACTGAAAATTTCTATCTCAATTAAAATACCAAGGTGAATTTTTATGAAAGAGAGGAAACGGTCCCCAATCCACCTCTAGACAAGTGACTCCATTCAAATCCACTACAATAATATTATTACTTGTTGCCAGGGAAGAAGGAAAAGGAGGGGAAAAAAGAGAAAAATCTGTTTATTCACACATGTATCTAAGACACACATGACCAAATCTACCCATTTGCCAGCATCTAGTCAGTGTCCAGGAAATGTATCTGTATTCGTGAACTCAAAAATTTTTATTAGTATACATCAAAATTATGATATACAACTAAGCATATAAATGAAGTGTTTTGTGGCCTCTGGCATTTGAAAGTCTACTGGGGCTTCAGGCTAAATAAACTCACTTGTTTTATTCTCTTAGGACTCTAATTGTATGAGGATTAAATAATAATTTTCATTCCATCAACAATGCAACAAAGATCACACTGTACCTGCTTATCAGTGGATACTTTCTAATGGTGGAACAAGGTACTCTAAATGTATCTCATAATTTATTTATGTCTTCAGTTCTTTAGTCACAGACAAGAACTAAGTGATACATTTCTAGAGAATACTTAGTTGTCCATTTTCTTCATCTCAAGTCTTTCCAAATTACTATTCCTCAAATGATCCTCAGAAAACTTTAGGAGGTGTAAGATGCATGGCATTCACTTTGGCATTATTCCTTTATTGCCATGCATTCGCCACAACCATTTTTCTCAGTTATAAATTATACTGCTCATCTTATTTTAGGCTTGGTGAGGTGGCTTAGGACTTTTCAAACAATAGTGTGTAAAAAAGAAATAGATTATTTTTCAAATACAAAATGACATCTTTAACACACTGGGATAAACTGATTTGCCACTTGCTATCCCTAAGCTTTGTCCACTAAACTATGATGTCAGAAATCTAAGCTTGATTTGTTTTAGTGCATAATCTATTAACTGTTTCCATATGCCATAACTACTCAGTTAAGAAATTATTTATGAACCACTTTAGTGGCCCTGTCTGCAAATATGATGCACCTGTTATAAAATGTGATTATTCACCATACTACAGTGACAGAGTCACATTAATGTCTATAATACCTCAATTCACAATAGCTAAACAATGCAACCAAACTGGATACCCTTTAACAAATGAATGGATAAAGAAACTGTGGTATATCTACACAATGGATTAGTACTCAGCCATTAAGAAGAATGTAATTATGGCATTTGCTGATAAATGGATGGAACTGGAGAATATTATGCCAAGAAAAATAAGCCAATTCCAAAGAACCAAAGGCTGAATGTTTTCTCTAATATGTGGATGCAAATTCACCATGGGGGTATGGGACAGGAAAGAACAGAGGTACTTTGGATTAGACAAAGGGGATGTAAAGAAGGGGAGGAGGTATGGGGGTAGAAATAATAGCATAATATATCAGATATTATTACCCTATGTGCATATATGATTACACAACTAGTGTAACTCTACATCATGTACAATCAGAATGAGAAGTTATATGTCCTTTATGTATGTGCCAAAATGCATTTTCATGTATAACTAATTAAAACTTTTAAAAATTCCATATCACCACTCAATTCACATAGTCACAGAATATGGAAGAAAGGAACTCTTTTCTTGTTTTAAAAAATATCTCTTTGCTGGGTATACTGATGCACAGCTGTAATCCCAGCAGCTCAGGAGGTTGAGACAGGAGAATCACAAATTCAAAGCCAGACTCAACAACTTAGTGAGGCCCTAAGTAATTTTCATGAGACACTGTCTTAAAATTTAAAAAGATAAAAATTTTAAAAAGGCCAGGTATGTGGCTCAGTGTTTAAGTGCTTCTGGGTTAAATTCTTAGTATAAAAAAATAAAAAAAATTAAAAATCTCAAAATTTCTTTAAAATCACTTGTTTTATTACAATCTCTTTAAAAATATAAAACCCAATTGAATAATACAGTTTCACCACTCTGTTCTAAACTACTATCCTACTACATGAAGAAATATGTGTGCAAATGATGAAATCTTAGAGAGTTATGCATAATTTTGAATACACTGCCATCTTAAATATAATTCTTTCCTTAATTCTCTCTTTTTTCAAATTTGCAAAGCTGGGAATTGATCCCAGGACTTCACATATGCCAAACAAGCACTTTCAAACTGAGCCACATATCCAAACATAAAAATTTTCTTTATAATAGTACTTACTAATGAAGCAAAAAATACTTCTAATAAAGGAATGACATTCTGATAAAAATTAGACTTATTAAAAAAGATTTCTTAATAAAATATTACACTACCTGACAATTTTCAAAATGAACAACTATAAAGAATTTCCTACATAAAGCTTATCTTCCAAGTTTTCAAGGGTGGAGTGTTCATGCTCCTGTTTTTTTTTTTTTTTTTTCTTTTCTTTTCTTTTTTTGGTGCAGGGGACTGAACCCCATGTTCTTGTGTATGTTAGGCAAACACTCCACCATCTGAGGTATATTCCCAGCCCTCATGCTGTGGATACATTTGCTTTAGCCAGTCAATCTATGATAATCCATTCACAAGTGACTGATTTTTTTCCTCACTGAATTTGTATATTTATTCTTCTAAATTCATTCACTTCAGGATACATCAAGGCCTCAATTCATGCAGAATTTTTTCTATAAAAACTCCAATTTTTGAATTTTCCATGGGATCACAACTTCTTGTCACTAATTTGAGAATGGAAAGAAAAGGTCTGACATCACAGAGTCTTCATGTTTCATCTTCAAGCTCCTCATATACAACAGTATTATTTACACATACAAACATATAGGAGTAGATTTTCATAAGAAAGTAAAAATTGGTTAATCATGAACTTGCTTCCATAACATCTGCTTAATAAGAGAAATAGTACCTCGAACTGGTTCTGTATGCAAAAGAAACTTCACAGGTATGGAACCATCAGATGCTCTGAGTCTATAGCCTATATCTCAAGGACGTGTGCCACAGCAGGAGGCATTATGAAGCTGACACACATTTGAGACCACGGGGCCCTGGAAATGCCAGTCTCCATTTCATTGTTTTAGGAAAACAGACAGCATTACTTATTTTTTAAAAGTGAGGATTTCATGGAAGTTATTTTCAGATCATCATATACACTGCTTGGTGCTCCGTCATGGCTGGCTCCCGCTCACAAAGAAAAGTCAGCAGCCCAGGCTATGGCGACCATCCTGTTCCTGGCTCTTCCAGCTCATTTCCTTTCAGTCAGCTCTTGCCTACCCCACACAGTGCTATGCTCTCCAGTGGCCCAGTGCCGTGGCCCACTCCATAGCAGCCTCTGCATGCAATGCCACCTGGTTGCGCCTTCAACTCTGATTCATTCAGAACTGTTTTTCTGAATATTTACAGCCACACTCTGGGTGCAGTGGCACACGCCTGTAATCCCAGTGGCTCAGGATGCTGAGGCAGGAGGATCAAAGCCAACCTCTGCAACATCAAGGTACTAATAAACTCAGTGAGACCCTGTTTCTAAATAAAATACATAACAGGCTAGTGGTGTGGCTCAGTAGTTGAGTGCCTCTAAGTTCATTCCCTGGTACCAGAAAAAAAAAGACTCATCTTCTGATTTTGATTCTAAACATTTTGTTTCTAAACATTTTGTTCAACTATTCTTTCATTCAAAAATATTTTTTAGTTCTTTCAAAAAATCAGAAATTGTTCTTGGTGCAGAAGTTGTGCATAGAATGGTAAAAAACTCCAGTTTACTCTGGAGTGAGAAATAGCTAATATATCTGTACATATAAAAGTACTTAAATTTAGTAGCACTCCAAATGATAACAAATATAATGGAAGAAGGGTAAAGGAAGGAGGATGAGAAAGGTAAATCTTGGGAGTAAAGAAAGAAGGGTTTTAAATAACATGGTGGTTGAAGAAGTCCTACATGGAGAACAGTGTATGGGTGCATACCTGAAGGAGGTAAAGAAAACAGGGAATAAGGAGCAAGCCCCTGAGGGCCAATTATGTGGCAGTGGTTCCCCACAAAGTCTTGCAAAATTGGTCAAAGTTAAATTAATGTTTTGTGAATTTCTGATGCCTTTTCATCAGACTCTTTTAGTTTGGCTTCATCTATACAAACATCTAAAATTACAATGACAAAAATAGTTTGCAACACTACTTAAATTCATTGTTAACTTTAACAGTTTAGAAAAAATCATGGAAAGCAATTAGAAATAATAGTGATAAATAAATACTAAAAAAGTAAACATAATGTAGAAACATCACAAGACTGGAACAAAGGCAGCTTTATAAAAACTGATACAAAAAAGGGAAAGAAAAAAAAAGATAAACCTAAGTACAATTTTAAATTTCTATCAGACAAGAGGAGAGAGTTCAATTATAAAACACTCAAAAGTTTCTCTCATAAACCTGTAAATATTCTGAAGGAAAAAGAAAAACTGAGAGCAACAGAAGCTAGGAAAAGAGACAGTCATAATAAAAACAGTAAATTAAAGAAAAAAATACTAAAAGGATTTTTACACCAAATTTAAAAATATAAAATTTTCAGTGAGAACTCACAACAATGATTAAATGTTCCATAATGTCAGGTACTGGACTTGGCATGGGGAAACCAACTCTCCTGTATAACAATCAAAGTATAAATGAGGAACACTGCTGATTAAAAATTAAGCAATATTTGTTAAAATTTTAATTACACACTTTCTTACATACAACAATTCTATTTTTTAGAATTTTGCCTTTGGGCAAGAATACCCTTTAACATACTTTTTTATGTTAGCTAAAAGAACTGAAAATAAGTTAAATGCCTATAATAATGAACTAAATAAGTTATGATATAGCTTTGATAGTATATTATGTAGGAGAAATGATTCAAGTAAATTTACCATGATATATGTGTATGTGTGTATGTGTATTATCCTTTTTAATAAAACTAATACATGAACATAGTTTACTACAGAAAAACTTTTATAACCACAAGAAAACAGTCAACCAAATGACTGTATCCAACTCATAACCCACTTCCTAAATGCAACCTCTTATCATTCTGTATTAGATTATTCTGGTGGTTAGTTTCTCAATTGAAATAATATGTGCATGCAGTTATATCTTGATTGATCTTCTTAAAACATTGTAACTTCCTATTATGTAAGATGAAGACAGTGTCCTTGCCTAATTACAATATTTTATCATTCTACTTACTAAACTGACTAGATCCATGGCACTAAACTTTTAACCCTCTGAGAGATAGATAGTAGCTCTCAATTACTACAATATATGACATTAAATGCACCCTATATTTTGAACACCTTCTTCCCCTTTTGCTGAACTTTTTCTCTTCTTTCACATATTCATATAAAAATAAATCTCTCTTGTATTTATATCTATAAATTTATTCTAAACATTTAAAATTAATAAGCAATAATTTTATTAAAAATGTGTAAATATGCTTCATTTATATTTCAAGCACTGTTCAAATATTTTTCTATTTTTATATCTTTATTCATTCATTTATTTTTATGTGATGCTGAGGATCAAACCTACTGTCTCACATGTACAAGGCAAGCATTCTACCACTAAGCTACAGTCCCAGCCCAAAAGATTTCTATTTCTTTCTCAATACTTCATTGATAACATCCCATAACTACTCAAGAAAAAAAAATCTAATGTCCAGGTGAAATATATCTTTCTGACACTATTCAAAATCACTTCCCATTTTGGTTTGATGCACATGTAGAACATAATTCTGAATTTCTGTGACCCACTCTTACTCCTTAGGAAATGTGAAATGTTTCTCTCCACAGAAACAAGCATTTTCTTTACCTGAGTCACTAATGTTATCTAGCTCCTTACTCATTCTTTACATTTCATTCCTCTTTCTGGGTGTATAAGTAAAACAAAACTTCGCACAGATATGTAGCTGAAATGGTGAATTGTGCACTAATATACTTTTCAGATCATCCTGGATATTATTCTTACTTTTACATCAAAATTTCACAAATGGCACTTTTTAAATAGTTAGAACACAGAGTCATATATATCAATAAACATTCACTGTTTCTTTAAGATCATGGATCACTGTTGTACCCTTTTCTTTTGTTACTGTAGACTGTGATTCCACTGAGTTCTACCACTCATCTACCTCCTTAGCCTCTTTCTACTTTTTTTGGTACTAGGGCTTGAAACCAGGGGCGCTTAACCACTGAACCATATCCCAAATTCCTCCTGCCTGGTATTTTTTACCTTAATTTTATTTATTTTTTAATGTGATGCTGAGGATTAAACCCAGTACCTTACATGTGTTAGGCAAGTACTCTTACAACTGAGATACAACCCCAGGCCCCACTGTTGTACATTTAATGGATCTTTTGCCTGTGCTAAACTTGTATCATCAGATGCTGGTCATTTAGAAAAAGTGTAATTTGCTGGCTCAATAACATCTTCCAAATTTTGACACATCTCTCCACAATTATCAAAATAACCATATTGGTTAATGATCCTACTGAACTCACCAGAAAGTTTTTTCAGTACAGAAAAGTTATCAAGGTGACAGCAATAGATATGAGTTTTTAAAATTCAAATTTTCACTTATAAGGTCAAGTTTTGTCTTTGGTTACAAAATCTGTCAGTCATTTTTTCTGAAGTACAGGCTTACTTGTTCTGTTTTAAGAAAATGTGGTCTAAACACTTAAGTTACAGTAACCAGTTCATATGACAGCATTTAAAACCGACTGTTTTTTAGTTGTACTTTGGTACACACAACTGCTTTATGTGTATAATCCATTTGTTAACATGCAGTATTGAAAAAATGTACTCAAGAAGCAACATGCAGCAACATTATTCTTAGGACTATGTGGAAATTCTCAATTAAAGATTGTCAGGTTGCAAATTTGTGCAGCCACTCTGGAAATCAGTATGGAGATTCCTCAGAAAGCTTGGAGTGGAACCACCATTTGACCCAGCTATCCCACTCCTTGGCCTATACCCAAAGGACTTAAAATCAGCATACTACAGAGATACAGCCACATCAATGTTCATTGCTGCTCAATTCACCATAGCCAGATTGTGGAACCAACCTAGATGCCCTTCAGTTGATGAATGGATAAAGAAATTGTGGCATATATATACAATGGAATATTACTCCACCATAAAGAATGATGAAATTATGGAATTTGCAGGCAAATGGATGAAATTGGAGAATATCATCCTAAGTGAGATAAGCCAATCTCAAAAAACTAAAGGACAAATGATCTCACTGATAGGCGGATGAGGACATATAATGGGGGGTGGGAGGTGTTAGCTTTAGGATTAGGGTTAGGTTTAGGGTTAGGGTTAAGGAGGATGGTAAGAATGGAGGAAGGAAGGACTGTATAGAGGGAAAAGAGGGGTGGGAGGGGTGGGGGAAAGGAAAAATAACAGAATGAATCAAACAACATTACCCTATGTAAATTTATGATTACACAAATGTTATGCCTTGACTCCATGTACAAATAGAGAAACAACATGTATCCCATTCATTTACAATATAAAAAAAAGAAAAGATTGTCAGGTTTACTTTAGTTTGTAGTTTTAGGGTTTCACCCAGGGATGCTCTACCACTGAACCACAGCTCTGCCCCTTCTTTATTATTATTTTGAAACAGGTTCTTTCTAAATTTGCATATCTGTTATCAAACTTTTGATCCTCCTGCCTCTGCCTACTGAGAAGCTGGGATTACAAGTGTGCACTTTGTGTTGTTTTGTTCTATGAACAGTAAAGAATTTGCTGACTAGAGTTTAGTACCATTGCCTTAATTTATAAGAATTTTACACACCACTGCTTTCCACCATCAGTAGAAGACATCAATAGAATCAAAAAGGTGAATAATAATTAAGATCCCCTGAAAGGGTCTCAAAGACCCTCTGGAGGTTCATCATAAGAACCAATGTCTCGGAACTAACCCATGTCATAAAACACACTAAGATATTTCAATTTGGGGCTGGGGTTGTGACTCAGTAGTAGTGTACTTGCCTAGCATGCATGAGGCCCTAGGTCCAATCCGCAGCACCACAAAAAATAATATATATGTATATTTTTAAAGATTTGAATTTAAATTGAGAAATACTCATCTACAATTTGACATAAATCTAAATCTCATCATTTTATATGTAAAATCTAGATCCATTCCATCTTTATGCAATACAGTCGGGGATACACATTCATCAATTAATTTGAAGTACTGTTGTCTAAAACCAAATAAGAGTAAATGTACACTTATAATGTTACATCAAAACAATTTTTGTTAATTTTAATTTTAATTTCAATAATTTATTAATATAGTTTCAACAGGTGACAAATTGACATCACTTTCCATCTACTGATTTCAAAAAATATTTTAAAATAATATTTCAGGAAATATACAATGCTTTAAAGATAACTTTTGTATAAAAAACTTCAATTTGACTCATGAAAAATAGCTACCATTCATTCTTTTTTTTTCTTGTGTGTGTGTGTGTGTGTGTGTGTGTGTGTGCGTTGCTGGGAATTAAACCCAGGGCCTTGTGCATGCAAAACAAACATTCTAAAAACTTAGATATATCCCTAGCTCCCATTCATTCATTTTATCAATACAAACCAAGAAACAATATTTTCTAAAAAAGTTTAATGGGAAGTTCTTAAAACCATATTGCACATTGTTTTCAGAATGTTTATGCAATCAAATTAAAAACTGATACTCTAGGAGCTGAGGATGTGGCTTAGTGATAGAGCACTTACTCATCCAGCATGCATGAGGCCCTTGGTTAGATCTCTAGCACCACAAATACAAATAAATAAAACTAATACTGTAAATGATATGTAATACCAAATTAGTATTTCTCACTCAAAAGTAAACTAGAAACATTTATTAGAACAACAATGTACAAAAGTTAAATTTTAACTAAAATCCCCAAACAGAATCCATGTTTTCTCTATGCCTAAAAGTAGCTCATCTATATTTGTAATAGCCTATGAACATTCCCTATGAATCTAGCCAACAAAGCAATACACACAAAAAGAATTGTAAAGAAAATCAAATTAAATGATGAAGTAGGCAGTATTGTAATAAGTTTCAGAACTACATCCCCAATCACACCTAAAAAATTATTTCTTTCCTCAAGGATTAGTATAGTGTGATTTTTTTCCTCCAAACCCTCTCCATCACATGTGATGGCCACTCTGGTCACATGGGCTTACTTGCCCTATGAACTCTGATTACAGTCCTTGATCTATTTACATTACACCCAATAAGCTATTATTCTGAATAAAATTTATTGTAGCTGAATATTAACAGACTACAAATCAGTGATTTTCACAAGGTCAAGAATTCACAAAATAGTTCCTGTGTACAAACTAAAGCCAGAATCCTTTGCCTCAATTTTTCAAATTTCTTCAAAGACATTAAATAATGTCAGGCCCTAATATTTTAGACTTGAGAGCCTCTTTTACACTTAGGTACACACATTTCACACACATTTATATATCAAGCACATTTTGAAATTTTATGTGATATATTCCTTTTCTACTCAATGACATATTAATAATTCAATAATAAAATGCTTTTGCTTTAAAACAGCAAGATATTTTGTTATATTTTAAATCATGATGTTAGAAAACTTTTTCTCTGCTGATATCCGTATTGGTTTCCCCCTGAATGTAATTTGGTTCTTTTCTCTCACAGCCTTTAAAATTCTGTCTTTATTTTGTATGTTAGGTATTTTCATTATAATGTGCCTTGGTGTGGGTCTGTTGTAATTTTGTGTATTTGGAGTCCTATAAGCCTCTTGGACTTGATTTTCCATTTCATTCTTCAGATTTGGGAAATTTTCTGATATTATTTCATTGAATAGATTGTTCATTCCTGGTTTGTTTCTCTAAGCCTTCCTCAATCCCAATAATTCTCAAATTTGGCCTTTTCATGATATCCCATAGTTCTTGGAGATTCTGTTCATGATTTCTTACCATCTTCTCTGTTCAACTTTGTTTTCCGAGGTTAAATATTTTGTCTTCAATATCTGAGGTTCTGTCTTTCTAGGCTGTCTGAGAAAAAATAGAAAGTTGGAGGATGGGCGATTGCAGAGAAGTGGAACCACCAGAAACCTGTTGAACTCATAAGTGAATTCAGTAAAGTAGCAGGTTACAAGATCAATGCTCATAAATCCAATGCATTTTTATACATAAGTGATGAATCTTCAGAAAGAGAAATTAGGAAAACTACCCCATTCACAATAGCTGCGAAAAAAATAAAATACTTGGGAATCAATCTCACAAAAGAGGTGAAAGACCTCTACAATGAGAACTACAGAACACTAAAGAAAGAAATTAAAGAAAACCTTAGAAGATGGAAAGATCTCCCATGTTCTTGGATAGGAAGAATTAATATTGTCAAAATGGCCATACTACCAAAAGTGCTATACAGATTCAATGCAATTCCAATTAAAATCCCAATGATGTACCTTACAGAAATAGAGCAAGAACTTATGAAATTCATCTGGAAGAATAAAAAACCCAGAATAGCTAAAGCAATCCTTGGCAGAAAGAGTGAAGCAGGGGGTATCGCAATACCAGATCTTCAACTCTACTACAAAGCAATAGTAACAAAAACGGCATGGTATTGGTACCAAAATAGAAAGGTGGATCAATGGTACAGAATAGAGGACACAGACACAAACCCAAATAAATACAATTTTCTCATACTAGACAAAGGTGCCAAAAATATGCAATGGAGAAAAGAGCCTCTTCAACAAATGGTGCTGGGAGAATTGGAAATCCATATGCAACAGAATGAAACTAAACCCATATCTCTCACCATGCATGAAACTAAACTCAAAATGGATTCAGGATCTCGGAATCAGACCAGAGACCTTGCATCTTATAGAAGAGTAAGTAGGTCCAGAGCTTCAACATGTCAGCTTAGGACCAGACTTCCTCAACAGGACTCCCATAGCACAAGAAATAAAAGCAAGAATTAATAACTGGGATAGATTCAAACTAAAAAGCTTTCTCTTAGCACAGAAAACTATCAGCAATGCGAAGAAAGAGCCTACAGAGTGGGAGAAAATTTTTGCCAATCATACTTCAGATAGAGCACTAATCTCCAGAATCTATAAAGAACTCAAAAAACTCTACACCAAGAATGCAAGTAATCCAATCGACAAATGGGCTAAGGAAATGAATAGACACTTCACAGAAGAAGATCTACAAGAAATCAACAAACATATGGAGAAATGTTCAACATCTCTAGTAATAAGAGAAATGCAAATCAAAACCACCCTAAGATTCCATCTCACCCCAATTAGAATGGCGATTATCAAGAATACAAGCAACAACAGGTGTTGGGGAGGATGTGGGGAGAAAGGTACACTCATATATTGCTGGTGGGGCTGCAAATTAGTGCAGCCACTCTGGAAAGCAGTGTGGAGACTCCTTAGAAAACTTGGAATGGAACCACCATTTGACCCAGCTATCCCACTCCTTGGCCTATACCCAAAGGACTTACAATCAGCATACTACAGAGATACAGCCACATCAATGTTCATAGCTGTTCAATTCACAATAGCCAGAGTGTGGAACCAACCTAGATGCCCTTCAATTGATGAATGGATAAAGAAACTGTGGTATATATATATATATACAATGGAATATTACTCAGCCATAAAGAATGATTAAATTATGGCATTTGCAGGCAAATGGATGAAATTGGAGAATATCATGCTAAGTGAGATGAGCCAATCTCAAAAAACCAAAGGAAGAATGATATCGCTAATAAGTGGATGATGACACATAATGGGGGGTGGGAAGAGTTAGTGTTAGGGTTAGAGTTAGGTTTAGGGAGGGGGCAAGAATGGAGGAAGGAAGGACTGTATAGAGGGAAAAGAGGGGTTGGAGGGGTGGGGGGAAGGGAAAAAATAGCAGAATGAATCAAACATTACCCTATGTAAATTTATGATTACACAAATGGTATGCCTTTATGCCATGTACAAATAGAGAACGACATGTATCCCATTTGTGTAAAATAATAAAAAAAATAAAGAAAAAAAAAAGAAAACTTTTTCTCAATTCTACAATGCTCAGCCATGCATTTATTAACGATGTGACTCAAATTTCATGCAAAAACTCTCAATAGGCAAAAATATCCAAGAATAATGTGTCTCTGGATCCCAGAAATGTAAGTCTACAAAATAATCTCTATGAGCAATATTAGTTCAAATGAACACCTGGAGGGAAAAAATACATTATATAAATCAATATTATGACAGAAATAAAAATTATTTTTAGCCTAACTAAAATATCAAGTGAATTTCACAATTAAAAGATTTTTATTGGTGAAATAACACATTAGAATATAACTTCCTCTGACCTTATAAAATAATTATTTGAATCAGCAAAAGATGCTGAAGAATAGAAATAAAATATACCTCTGCTCTTGTTTCCTTAACTGTATTCCACACCAGGTTGTAAACATCAGATGTTTCAGTAAGTTAATTAAGGAACATACCGACTTATTTGTGGTTAACACCAAACAACTCTAATAATATAATACAGAATTTTCTCTGAAAGACTTTGAGAAACTGTTGTCTCTCTTACCCTAACACAGGTAATAAAAACCGAGGGCAGGGGAATATCTCTGGAAATGGCAACTTTCCCTGACACTTTTTTGCTTCCCCTTTATAACCAACCCCAACCAATTTGCCTTTTTTAAGTGAAAATGTTGCTGTGGAAAAGGTAGCAGGCAGCTGGTTGTTAACACTATATTGAGTTCTAAGGGTGCCCTTACTGACAGAGCTGGTGCCAGGTATTATCTACCGTGGAGAGGAACTAGTAGAGGACAGGAACCTAGTCAATCTCAGGAAGAGCAGACCTACAGATTGAACAAGGAGACTACATGAGTATGAACCCAATATGCAGGGAAGGAGCAGTCAATGGGTGGACACTACCAAATTCCTAGTGCTAGAAAGCAAAGCAGTGGATGGGAGAAATATTCTCACATAAAAAAGTACAGATGGACACATGTATAAAAAGCTGCTCTAACAGAATCCATTTGTTGATTGTGATATCAATTTACATATGTGTGTATTTATAAAAATGCAAAGAACTAATAAATTGCATTTTTCTGAAACAAAATGTTTGAGTTCACATTCTTTAAGGAGTTAACTATTTTATGGGGAACAGTCAGTCTTTTTGAATTTAGCAGTACTTTAATGTATGTTTTGACCAGACCTCAGGAAAAAGGATATTCAAGCTCAACTCTAATATCTTCAAGGCAATGGGAGAACTCAAGTATTTTTTTCTTACAGTTATCAAAGGCTTTAAGTTGTATATCCAGGCCATCATTTGTAATATGCTTTAAATTCCAGAGATATTAAATAACAATTATGATGATTTATACTTATGCATAAATCAATGAAGAAACCATAAATAATAACAACAATTCAACACAATTTACAGCATTTAAACATATAAAGTGATAAATAATACTCAAATCTTATCAACTAATTTCAAAAACAGATTTTTATACTCAAGTCTTTTCTCACAGATAAATTATTCTTGAGGGTAATATATCTAAATTTCCCACACTCAAGTACTCCTCTAATTTAAGTATCATGAGGAGACTACAGGGCACTTACTGGCAATATTTCTTTCAATCCATAATGCATAAATTTATTTCTGATACAAAGTCTGATGTCCAAATCATCAGGAGATATAAGGACATTTATGAGCTGCATACAAGATACCTATAACAGACATACAGTGAGACTCAGACTTGGTTTCTAACATTTGACAAAAAGCAACAAAATGGAAAGATCATGGTTTTGTTACAAGTATATCAAATGGTTTCTCTCACAGAAGAGCCTATTCATGTGATAATTTGTACATAAAATATTTTAGTCAATTATATATATTTAAAGGAAATAGAGGGTTGAAACTCAGTGGTACAGCACTTGCCTAGCATGTGTGAGGCACTGGGTTCAATTCTAAGTACCACTTATAAATAAATTAATTAAATAAAGGTCCACAACAAATAAAATATTTTTAAAACAAATAGAGTTTCAATAGTTTTTCTTTCTCACTTATTTGAAATTGTTGAGAAAAAAGAAAGATGGAGAGATACTAATCACTGGTATCTCTCCAAAAATTATTTACTAATAACCAAAAGGGAAGATCTTGTCCAATACCATTCCATACACATCCAACAGAACATGGACACATTCTAGCTGAAAACTACAAATATTAGTGTATGGATAGTGTCTAAACTAGAACAAAGAAAATTAATTTTCCTTTCATCAAAAGGAACACAAATTCTCAAAGACCACAAGGTCAACAGGTTACTGATTTTGGTTAACATGGTCATTATAACCAAAAACTATATAACAAGCATTACTTAATTTATTTCTCAGGATTTATCAAGCAATGGTTTTTACACTTTAGCAAAAATTCAACATTACTGTGTTTTTATTAATAGAAAAATAAATGACACAGCTCATTAAACCCTTAAATGTACAGTTTAAATGATAATAAAAAAATTACAAAATTTTTCAATTTAGGTTTAATACCCAGCTTTCAACATCTCTTTTTTTTTTGAGTGGATTAAATATCTTTTATATCAAAAATTCATATAATAGAGTCAAGAAGTTCTCTCTAGAGAAGAAAAGCATTTATTGTTCTTGTTGATAATGTTATTTTTCTATATTTACACTTTACTCAAAGTCTAACAAGAACTACTGGACTACTGATCAATATATTTAACCTTATGCTCTTCCTTAAGCTCTTTTTCTCATCCTTTAAGGCATGGTTTGTATAAATTTAAAATGCTGTTTTTGGATTAAAATACCAAGGTAGCTGAAGAGATAGCTCAGTCGGTAAAGTGCTTGCCTTGCAAGCAAAAGGCCCTGGGTTTGATCCCCAGCACCACAAAATAATAATAATAATAATAATAATAATAATAATAATAATATAAAATACCAACAGACATCTCAGTTCCTGCTGGTTGAAATCTATAGTAATTGTTGTATTCGATATCCAAGCACCAAAATCTGACCAGCAGGTCTCTACTGTCAAACCTAAGGACTGTAGGTGTGGGAAATGCACAAGACACAGCAGGAAAAAGAAAGCATACATTAAATAATTTAAAACTGTATACTTTCTGGTACATATTCACTCAGCAATAACCAGTTCATTTCAATAAGTCATGTATAAAATGTTTTCTTTCTACTCCCTTGCCAGTCATTACTCAGCATCCAAAATGTTTCTTTATTAGTAAACACTATGTAATTTTTAAAGAACTCAAGTGGCGAGTGTGTGTGTGTGTGTGTGTGTGTGTGTGTGTCTGTGTTGTATATACATTTACAAACACATTTCTCTCCTTTCAGAGAAGCAAGATCAGTTTCAGCCACCAAAGTTTTAGAAAAATGTAAATTAGGTAGCACAGAAAAAGAAGCAAAAAGAAGCAACATTAACTTTAGTAGAAAATATCACCTAAAGTGAAAGAAGAAATAAGTAAAATTGAGAAGGAAAGAAAGGATAATTCAAATTATTTCCAGGGAATATTAAAAAAGATAATTTCTCAGAGAAAGAAAAGTGGGAAACTAAACTGAAATAATGTATTTAAATCTATCAAATGTTTTCCCAGTTCTACTGCCTATTTACCATGAACATGGCCTACAACCATTCTTTGATTCATATCATGCAAACAAATGTTTATAAATATATACACAGATGATCCAAAACATACTGATTTTCCTTACAGATTAAAAATCTTATAATCAAGGTAAAGATAAAGGAGTTACTTCTGGATACACAGACCTGTGATCTCACATATATTGAGATATATGGACTTGAGCTAACACATGATTTTACACCAATTCAGTATAGCAGCAGATATCAATTTAGAATCTATGCCATATCAATTCCCAGAGATACCAAAAAAGGTTCAGAATCTGCAAAAGGAAGTAGGACAAATTGTACAACTGCAGATGCACAGCAATCATGGTAAAATGCATTATGCACTACCAGAGGTATGTCTGGCATAAAATGGGAATCAGAGGTACTAAAGAATGAAAACTACTTTAAAAAGTACTAAATCAATGATTAATAGGAATGTGCCTGATGTAGGAATGGACAAAATATTTCAAACAGAGGAATAAATATGTTCAAAGATGAACAATTTTGTTGAATTAAATAAAAGTAATTTGAATTTTAGGAATCCTTTGAGCAGGGAGATCTGATGAAGGACTCAAGAGAGATGATGCAGCAAAAAGATCAGACATGTCTTTTGTGTACCAAATCACAAAATTCAGACTCAAGTGGAAATAGTGAACATCACAAGGATATTATAAAAAGCAGAGACAATAATAGACAAGAGTCAGATTAAGAAGTTGTTATAGAAGTAATTGTTGAACAATATGAGAAGGGTTTCAATAACATTTGAAATGAAATAAGAAAACTTGAGGTAGAAGAACAGAGGTTAAAAGAGCCTCCCACCTTTGTTGTTCAAACACAAAGAAAATGTACCAAAACAGAGATACAAAATGCAAGGAAGCCAACAGGTTTTACAGGAGAATAGGACAAATCCTGCTTTTAAAATTGAAACTGGGTCTGGGGAGATAGCTCAGTCGGTAGAGTGCTTGTCTTGCAAGCACAAGGCCCTGGGTTCAATCCCCAGCACAATAAATAAATAAAATATAAAAATAAAATTGAAACTGAGATGTACATTAGGAATCAGTCATTCATTAAAAAAGAAGTTTGTCAACTGAGTATATTAATAGAAATATTAATAGAAATTAAAAAAATAGTAAGGGCTGGGAATATAATTTAGTTCATAAAGTGCTCACCTCTCAAGCACAAGACCCTGGGTTCAGTCCCCAGCACCACAAAATAATGTGAATAAGTTATTCATCATAAAGACACAATCACCATGCTTATAGAATATGGCCTCTGTTAACTTCTACTATGCTACAGAAATGATTTCAATGATATGACAAAAGTCACCTTCCAGAGTTAGACACAGTTTACTGTCTAGTGCTTTTTCAGTACTATGACTTTAAATCATTGGTTTCTGACCTTTACTGACAAACAAGCTAAGACAGAAAGTTCAAGGAACATAAACACATTAAATGCTTAAACCCAACCATAAGTCAATCCAGGTTGCTCCAAGAACACCAGATTAGATGCTTTCTACATTGTTAGGCTAAGAAATTTTAAAAGTAATCTCAAGAACAGGAAAAGCAAGTTGTCAGTGGTCATGGTGGCAAACACCTGTAATCCCAGTGGTTCAGGAGGCTAAGGCAAGAGGATATGGAGTTCAAAGCCAGCCTCAGCAAAAGTGAGGCACTAAGCAACTCAGTGAGAACCTGTCTCTAAATAAAACACAAAATAGAACTGGGGATGTGACTCAGTGGTTAAGTGCCCCTGAGTTTAATCGCCAGTACCCCACCCCCCAAAAAAGCAACTTGTCTTTAGAAAGTTTAGGTAGATGATTTTACAAGTTAAATGATGGCTACTGGACCTTACATATTTCTGCATGTATTTCAGAAGAAGCATTGATGGGTTTTATTCTAGTTTTATGTATAGCAATCAACCTCAGATGATAGAGACAGCATTCTTCCTCCACAGCAAAGGGCAGACAAGCTCCTGGTCCAATATAATAAAGATTATGTCACTCTTAGGCAAAGATTCAGCATGCTTACTGCTCATTCTAAAATGTTCTGTAAGCTCAAACTTTCTTTTGTAGAGCACTACTCACCATCTCCCATGAGAAAGCTCTGACTAACCATCATTTTCTAAACTGTGTTAATAAGCACGCCATTTTCTAAACTGTACTAAGCATTGTGTCAGAATAGCAGAAGACAGTTTCCATACCTACCATATATAGTATCTTTCTGCATTTCCACATGTCTGCCACATTTCAACCCTCATAACTCTAGGTCAATCATTCTAAGAAATGAGTGAGTGGCACAGGCCAAAGACCAAAATGTCTTCAGACAGACACTACAAAAAATAAAGACTAAAATCAAATATTTCCTTAACTAAGAACCATAAAGTTCATCAGTCAGTTCAAAGGCTTTGCTGATAGCTTGTCTCCCATAGTGCTTTCACTAATGATGGTTCTAATTGAGGAATTCCACCAACTAATAAGCAACATTTTCCTTCCAAAAATGCCATGTATGCCTTCAAGAGGGAGTAGCTTTTATAAATTGCAGGCATTAACTTGCCTCTCTCTTCAAAAACTACCATAATTGACCCATTCAAATATTTTTAAAATATAATTTTAGATATTTATGGACCTTTAACTTATTTATATGTGGTGCTAAGGGTTTCAGATATGGCTCAGTTTGTAGAGTGCTTGCCTGTCAAGCACAAGCACCACACACAAAAAAATCTGTGTTGTAGCTCAGTGGTAGAGCACTTGTCTAGCATGTTTAAGTCCCTGTGTCTGATCCCCAGTGCAAAAAACATATGTGGTGCTGAAAATTGAATACAGTGTCTCACACATCAGGCAAAAGTTCTATCAGTGACTCACAACCCCAATATGACACTTTCAAATATTTAGGGGAACACTACCAGTATTCCATAAGGCCCTCAAACAACTTTGGAAATGATTTCAAAGTCAAGTTACCTTAGTTTACTATGAGCAACTTTGAGAAGAGGATGCTGATCCACTTTGTTCCCCCTCATGCAGTTATTGATGCAATGGGAGTTTGATAATTTAAAAAGTTGCTATTAAATTTGTTCTGGGATAATCAATGATACCTCATCAGCCCTAACAGCACTCAGGGCAGCTTCAAGTCACTGGCCAGAGTTGCTATGGAGAAAAAAATTGTCCTGGACTTCCTCCTTACCAAATCCAGGGAAGACTGTGAGATTATTAACATATCCATCTGTATATAAATTAATACACTAGCCAAATGGAAGATTGATTGAAAAATTGAAAAAAAAAGTCAAATTGGCGGGCTAAGTTTGATTCTTATAGTGTACTGGTATTTGGTATTTGTTCTGCTGATGGAATTTGGGACTTGAAAAGCATGGCTGAAATTGCTATTTCAGGTTGACCTCATCCTGCTGCTTGGAATCCTGCTCATCAGAAATTTTATTATACACTCTGTGAGGCAACTTAAACAGATTTCATCAAAGCCTGCATCAGTCAGATCATAGTTATTTACTGTCCCTGTCCCTAAATCAGGGCTTATCTCCTTCAACACCTACTGCAACTGGTCTTCCTAACATCACACTATGAGCTTCATGCTCTGCAAATGGGAGTGCTGTAAAGCTAATTCAAGAGTATTTATTTTTGACCTAGGAGTTTATGACTACTGACAACACCCACTAAACATGTCAGTTTAAAGTGGTGTAAAACCTGGAACCCTTAAAGCTCTTGAAACTCCCAGCCATTATTCCAATGGGACTGGATCAGGTAGATACTTTAGGTGGGAGAAAAAAAGATATAGCACGCTGTTACTTAAGACTTCTAGACACACACACAGAAGAAAAACCAAAAGTCCATCCAAAAAACTAAGATTCACATACTTATTCCTTTCCTGACATAAATATACTACAATGCAATCAACTCTATGAATAAGAGCAAGGGTTTCAATAAACTCTTTGGGATCCATATAATGCTTTTGATACCCTGCCAAAGTATGACTCTCACAAGAGAAGATGGAAGGCACACATAAAAAAGAGAAGACAGACAAAGTAAGAAGAGTAAATTAAAATGTGGCAAAAACCAGAGATTGACTACTCTACAGTTACTCCAACCCTCTTCTACGTAAGACCAGATGAACAAGAGAGGACAATCACAAACATGAAAACTGGACCCTGTGACAGTTTTGTTGTCCTGGGACATCTGAGGAACAAGGTATCTCTGTTCCTGGAATCTCAAGTAATAGCCATAACACTGTTTGGAGTCATGTTTTCATTAGAACACTGTGATGTGGTATGGAAATCTTCTACAGTTCAGTACACTTATTATTACATAGTATCCACACATTTTACAAGGGCATTGCAAAAATTCTGTAGGGCACTCAATACCACATTCTACTTAAATGACCTATAATTGTTTAGGTTGCTAGCAGTTGAAAAAAAGCTATCTGATACATTCAAGAAAGTAAACTGAAGAATACTAATGCTATGTCCAATACTTTGTTTATACTTTCTTTTCTAAAAATAAGACTTTCAGGGGCTGGGGATACAGATCAATTGGTTGAGTGCTTACCTCACATGCACAAGCCTCCCGCAGCACCACCAAAAACAAAAAAAAAAAAAAGAAAAGAAAAGAAAAGAAGACTTTCTAAAGTCTGAGAATAACTTTCAGATATTTCAGGTATGCAATTTTTAATGTTATTACTATATCAAATACAGGAAAATATGCTCATTTCTTTATTTTAAAGCAACACAAAATTTTAATCCCTAGACATTTAAAATAGCATGACCTGTAATAGTTAAAAATTAAAAATAAGTACCTAATGACATTGGAGAGGGTTGAAGGTACATTGTTAAGGGAACAGAATAGGTTCTATCAAAATTATAGGCAAATTATCTTTATTATGGTCACAGTCTAAAGAAAATTGAACAATTTTTCTTTAAAAAGTACCTTGGTGGGCTGAGGTAATAATTCAATGGTTGAGAATTTGCCTAGCATGTATGAGGCACCAGGTTCAATTCTAGGCACCATATATAAATAAAATAAAGGTTTTTTGACAACTAAAATATGTTTTTACACAAAGTACCTTGTGAACATATTTTTCAATAAAAAATCTTCATTGTTCTTTATTCTACTATTTTCATTTTCTCCAACTTAAAAGCAAACAACTGATTTCCATTTTATTCAGTAACAAGTTTTAGTTTTTATTTGATGATCTGCTATATCACCCAGATTAACACATTTTAATAAATGCAAACTAGGTAGATAGTAATAAGATGGGTACCTAGAACAAGAGCTTTATGGCAAAATGGACAATCAGCTAGTTCTAAAATATGCCAAATTTGTGGAAAATTCAGAAACAACTAGAGAAAGTATATTTATACTAGTAAATCATTGCTTCATAATTTTAAAGAAGATAGAGCATAGTCCATAATCCACAGAAGAGAACCTACTTTAAGTTTTTTTTTTTTTAAATTGGGTGGTATAAGCTAAATTAGCTTAGTAAAGAATGATACCTTTTATGCTTAAGTATACCATCTGCTAGTTTTTTCACACATTAGGATTAATAATTAGAAGCCTCCATTAAAAGTAAAATCCATAAAAGTGAACTGGGAAAATGAAAATTTAGAATTCCCTTCCAATTATCTACTCTTTATCAGCAACATGAATTGTACTCCCAAATTAAGGGGACTTTAAATCATGCTACCATGTTTTATCACTTCTTGATGCAAAGTAAGCTTTAAGAACTGCATCAAAAAATTTATTTTAGTATTTAAAAATATCAAAAAATTGTAATACTACTCAGTGTAACAGAAAATATGAGTATTTACACAACTGAGCCAAATACTTTTGTAAAAAACCAATTAGTTTCAAATACAATCAGGAATGTATACCTTGATAAAATTTTCTCAAGAATCGAATCAAATACATGATTTTTATATCTATCAAAGGGCAGTGTTGCCAGGTGCAATAGCACATCCCTGTATTCCCAGGAGTTTGGGAGGCTGAGGCAGGTTCATTGCAAGTTCAAAGTCAGTCTCAGCAATTTAACAAGACCCTAAACAACCTAGTAAGACTCTATTTCAAAGTTGAAAATTCAAACAAGAGGCTGGGTGACTGGGGCTGTAGCTCAGTGGTATGGCACTTACCTAGCATGTTGAGGCATTGAGTTCAATCCTTACCACTACATAAAAATGAAACAAATAAAGTAAGACATGCTGTCCATCCACAATTACAAAAATACTGACAAATAAAACAGGCTGGGTATGTGACTCAGTGGTTAAGCACTGCTGGGTTCAATCCATGGTACCACAAAAAGAGGGGGAGAAGCATTTTTGCTGCTATTCCCATTCTGCCACACCACAATACAGTTATCACAAAATAAAGCAAATAAGAGGTAGTTCAAAATGAAATTATTCTGACAAATGTCATTAGCAACATTATTAATAACAATCAAAAAATGAAATGACCCAAATGTCTCCCAATCAATAATTGATAAATTAAATAGGGTATATTCAATAATATAATATGGAATAACAATAATAATGGAATAATATGTGGCATAATAAAATGGAATAGTATGTGACAGTAAAAAATGAAATAGTGATACATACTCCAGCAAGGATCAACATTAAAAATATGTCAAATGAAAGAAGATAGTCACAATGAACCATATTTATTATGTTCACTGTCACATGATCATATTTATGTTAAAAGTCTGGAATACACATAACTATACTGACAGAAGGTATATTAGTTTGGTCAGTGCCTAGAGAGAACAAAGAAATTTGTGGGGTTATGGCTAAGGGGTGGGGTTTCCTTTGGGGAGCATTGAAGATACTATAAAATTGAATACAGTTAAGATTACCCATCTGAATAAACAAAATACATTTTTTTTTTTTGTGGTGCTGGGATTGAACTCAGGGTCTTGTGCTTGCAAGGCAAGCACTCTACCAACTGAGCTATCTCCCCAGCCCACCACAAAATACACATTTTAAATGGGTAAGTAATATGACACATAAATTTTATCTGAATAACTGTTGATAAAAAATCCACCTCAAAACTAAACAAAATTTTGAAATAAAAAAATTAAATAAAAAATTTCCACATGTTAATTCTTAGTGTTGTGGATAGTAAGCCTAGGAACAGATTTTGAAAAAGAAACTGTTAAAGACATCAAATGACAAAAGATCACTACACAAGGGAAAATCACAAAGACATAAGGAAGAGAAGAGAAAGGAAAAGAGAAAGAGAGAAAGGAAGGGAAAGCCAGGAGAGGAGAGAGAAAAGACAGAAGTAGAATGAGAAGGTCTATTAATAATATGACCCCAGCACATGAAGCAACTGCAGGTGTCAGCAGTGGAGAACAAAGATGAGTCCCCAAATCCCCTGCCCTCAGACAAGTCCAGATGAGTCAACAGGGGCTTTTTTTTCAGTCCTGTGGCATCTGGATACATGCAGTAGAGAGCACACATTCAGATCTTCAGTCCTACCTACTGCAGAAAGACACAAATCACAGCAACAAGGTCCCTCACCTGCCACTCACAGCACTGTCAACTGATGTGCCACAGTCAACTTATTAGTTTCACAGTTTCCAACATCATCTACTTTTACTTCAAATACCATATTTTAATTTTAATTTAATATTTTTGAATTTTAAGATTTGGTTTTTTGGGCTGGTATATAGCTCAGTTGATAGAGTGCTTGCCTTGAATGCACAAGGCTCTGAGTTCAATCCCCAGAACCATAAAAAAAATTTTTTTTTATTCCTATCACACCCAGAAAGAATAAAAGGGTCAAACTCCAGAGAGCTTAAAAAAATAAAAAAATTATACGTAGGGCATGGTGGCACTCTCCATGATGTCTTGGAAGACTGAAGAAGAAAGATTGCAAGTTCAAAGCCAGCCTCAGCAACTTAATGAGGTCCTAAGAAACTTAGTGATACCATGTCTCAAAATAAATAAATAAACAAACAAACAAAAAAATAGGGCTGGGGATGTGACTCAGTGGTTAAGCAACCCTAGGCTTAATGCCTGGTACCCAAAAAAAGAAAAAAAGAAAAGAATACAATTTCAACTTTTACGTGTATATCTTTTTTTACATATAATTTAAAACAGATGCCTTTCATGTTAATTAACACACTGGTTTCCAAAAGTTATTGCTCATTAGAATAACCTGAAGATTATTCTAAAACTCCCAAAGACCAGGTCACAAACAGTTCAAATAAATTGTAAAATCTGGGAAATGAGAATCCAGTGTCAATAGACTGTTTAAATATGCTCAGGTTTGATCATAGCAACAATCACACCATAAAACCCTCTTGTCTGTTTTGATTTTTTTGAAGGAAAAATTAAATATATATTAGTGAATATAATGTAAACTTTGTGAAAGAATTTTTTTTTTTTTTTGCAGTGCTGAGGATCAAACCCAGGGCCTTGTGCTTAAAGGAAAACACTCTACCAACTGAGCTATCTCCCCAGACCAGAAGAACATATTTTAAGAATACTTTATAACCCTGAGTTTTATCTTTTTTCTTTTTCTCTTCTTTACTGCTGGAGATCAAGTCCAGGGCTAATGTGCTCTACCACAGAGGAAACTTCCAGTCCTACGACCTTGAATTTTACTTTGATTAACTCTCAGCCTATCAGTCATGAAAATTAAACAATGAGAAGTCACAATTAATAACTGCTTTAAAGTCATACTAATAATTAAGTCTTGTATAATAAATAATTATAAAACTATGACTATATGTTTTATTTAAAAAATAGTAATTTTTCTCCCAGAAAGTAACCTAAGGAAGTAGTCACAGGTGTTTGTAAAGACATCTATAAAACAAATTAGAAATAGTACAAAGTGAAATTCTAGACATTTACTAATAATACTATAAAAATATTTTAGTAGCATATTCTTTCATAATACAGTGTTTATATATAAACCAGTCACAAAATACATTTACAAAACATGTATGATGTGTCACTTAAAATGGATTTTATATACATGGAACCTACTTGCAGTTGAACTGAATTATGCCAAAGGTCCTCCACAATAGAAGAAAATCAGTCAATATAAAGATCATATATCTTTGATCTTCTAAAACATCTTAAAGACTATTTGAATTCTATTAATTAAACTGCAAATAGCAAATAACACAAATACCACAATATAATTGATTCATCCTGCTAAATAGTTAATATGTGGAGGCAACCAGTAACATTTTAGAAGTAGCTTGTTGAGTACATACCATGAACCAAGCACTATTTCAACTCTGACAATACCCTAAGATGTGTATCCATCAAGTATTTACATAACACTTTCTACTTATCAGGCACTATTTGATCCACTTTATAAATATTAAATCTTTTTTATTCCTTAATTGAAACATTAAAATTGTACATATTTGTAGGGTATCATGTGATGTTTCAATACAGGTATACATTGTGGAAAGTTGAAATCAGGGTAAGCATATCACTTTCCTCAAACTTAGGTCCTTTTATTGTAAAAACAAACATTCAAAACTCTTTCTTCTAGCTTTCTTGAAATGCACAGTAGATCATCATTTTGTAGAATCTATTTACTGTAAATTTTAAGGTATATAATGAGCATATTAAATAGTTACTACTGTTAAACTCTATTCTAGATTATGAAACTGAAGCAGGAAAAGGTTAAGCAACTTGTTCAATGGTTCATACCTGCTAAATGATGGACAAAGGACATAGAACCAGAAACTCCATACAGTGAACACAAAATGCTTTCACCAATAAATTCTAGTGACTCTCAAATGAATGAAGTTGTGATAGTCAAAAATATACAGTAAGGTACTATAAGTATTCAAATGTACAATATTATTTATGCAAGAACTATATTTCCTCCTCTTATAAAGAATGTGAATATAAACTACTATAGATGCTCATTTTGTAGATGGAGGCAAGTAGTCCTAAATATTATTTGCATTATTTTAATACTCATTCTGAAATCAAAAACAATAAAAATAATACGGAAGATAAGGGAAAAGGAAGAAAAAGGAAGGGAAAATGGGAAGAGAAAAAGAGAAAGGGAGGAAAAAGAGGACAAAGGGAAAGAAAAGGGAAGGAGAGTAGGAAATAAAAAGGAAAGGAATTTAAGGAGATCTGAAGAGAGAAAAAGGAGGTGAACAGGGAGTGGAAGCCAGCAATAAGGAAAAGAGAAGGATGGAGGAGAAAGAGGTAAATGAAGAAGTTCAAAAAGTATCATATATATCAACATGTATACACATAAGACATAAATTCTTAGACTTGCATAATGAAAAAATATGATCTTCATAAAGTGCAAAGAATAAAGTATTGAAGCCAGATGCCACACTTTCCATGATTGGAGACAACAGATAGGTTTGACTAAGCCTCTTCTATACATATATACTACAGGTATACACTGGGAACAAGAGTTGTGGCCAGACTGAAATGGCTCAATCCCACTGACTACAGTGAGATCTCACTCTGGACTCAAAGCTATGGAGTTAGTGCTGGAATGAACCTCTGAAACCATGAGCCAAAATAATTGTTTCCTCCTCTATATTGTTCTTGTCACATTCTTTGATAATGCAAATCTGCCTAAAACACATGTGGTCCTGAAAAATTGACTATTTATTTAATAGTAGAATAAATTTGAAATGTGTTATCTGGCTTCCCATGAGAAGTAGTAAATCAGATTAACATGAACATAAATCTGATTTTAAAATAAACACATAACAGCATACAAATAGAGAAAATACTTAATACAAATTAGTATAGGGAGAACACACTAATCATGTCCTAAAATAATTTCCAAAGTGTAAAGGAGAAAAATCATATGTAAAAATAATGAATGGTTTCTGAGTTAATTTTTTTAAGTGTAGAGACTTACCAAAAAGAGTTGTACCTAAGCTTGATACACACTGGACTACATTTGAGTAAAATGCAAAAGACAGAACATCTATGGTAGGAAAGATGCAAAAAATCTAGGAAACAGAATAAAGTTATCTAGAAAGGACTTCAAATTCTCTCATGCTCAGAAGGTAATATCTGTGATGAAAAATGTCATTCCCAGCATAATTCTTCTCTCAGTTGACACAGACCCCCTCACTTCAGGCATAGGACTACTACTCACTGGTAATCTTAAAAATATTTAAATTCAATATTTGACCTGACATATTTTGCTTACAATGTATATTTTTTCTTAAAAGTAACAATTTTTTTACTTCAGTAGTGATTTTATTTTTTATTTCCTTCATATAGTCTTATGATTACTAGTGTCAGTTGGCCAATTTCTACAAATGACTTTGATATTTGCACCTAATTATGTGGAATTTGCAGATCTACTGGGGAACACTGTGACTTTTACCAAAATTAAATTTTTGGTCATTGAATATTAGTTGCTTTCCCATTTGTTTCCATATTTTTTGCATTTGATTTTTACCTTTAATTTTTACTTTACAGTGGACAGGTCTTAAATTTTTAGTTATTACTTTTATTTCCAATTATTTTTCCTACATTTGTGAATGGTTTGTGTCTCCATTTTGACATTGTTCATTGCTAGGGTAATTCATACAATTTTATGTTGACCTTGTAACCTATTCTCTTACCAAACTAATGTAGTTCTAGTTTTGTTAATGTGTAAAAATTTCTTAGAAATATTATATGAAGTATACTATGATCTGCATAGGCTATTTCTCTTTTGATGTATAATATCCAAGTTTAATATTTTCAGAATAATATGTAGTAGAAGTCAGAAAATCATACTAATTTTCCCTGTTTCCCAAACTAAGTTGTGAAACACTTAGGTTTTGAAAACAAAATAGGATAACTGAAGATAGTCCCAGGGGCCCATTTGTGGATTGAAAAAGAATTTTCCTCTAGTTGTAATCTGCTATAGGTTTTATCATACATTGGCATATGATTTGCCAAAAGTTTTTCTCTGTCAAAATTAATTTTGGAACCTTTCTCTATTATGACATCAAACCTTCAGTTTGCTAGTAGTTTTAAATATCTTAGTCAATATCCAAAATGGAATATAATGATGTCTCACTTGATGGGACTACAAAGTAGAAATTTGTTCTAAATGATTCTACCAGTGCAGATGCCCCTCAACAGTCTGTCATTTGATCCTCAAACACTAATGAGCAGATATCTGCCTGGAGCAGGCTCAGCAAGCCTGGAACAAGAGAAGATTTCTCAGATAGAGAGAAGAGGGCAGTGGGCTGTCTTTGCATGACATTGTGTCTCACTGGAGCTTACATTCTGATAGCAACATGGAAGGGGAAGTAAAGTACTGCACAGACCACTCCAGAATGCATGGAATCAGAAGTCAACACGGTTTTCTTGCAGTTGACTTAAGACCTTCCCAGACCACCAGTTCCAGAATGGGGCAGTGGATTTTAATGGCCTGCATGTTCATTTTTGTGTGTGTGTTTGTGTGAGCATGCACGCCCTGTGCATGCAGCTCAAGTTCTTAATGACTGATTGTGCATGCTTGGGATATAGAAGGAGGAAATACTACTCTCTCAATTGGGAATTACTACCTAGAAGGATTCTTGCCTGACATTCAAGGAGAGACATCTGGTTCAGCATCAACAATGGGGCTCTGACTGGAAAATTTTTGGAAGGATGAAAAAACTTTCTGACAGACTGTAGCACAAGAATCAGGCCCAAATTAGTAATTCCCCTGCCTCCAAGTTTGAAGTTTCTCCTGAGAATAGACTGTGTGTCTCCCTCTTCCCCTTTTGTTTCTTTTCTCCCTTCTTTACCTACTAGGAAATAATCTCTGTGTTTGAAGCACTGGGGAAAAAATATGAAGCAGAAAAGGCCAAGTGCCTTCCTGTATAGCATTTATGATCTAGACCAGGATTATTAAACCTCAGCAAGATTTAGATGTTTCTTTGTGATGAAGGACTTCCCTGTGAATTATGTGTTTAGTAGTAACCCTGGTCTTTACCTACTAGATTTCCTAATACTGGACCCTAAAAATTTGGACAATCAAAATATCTTTAGGGGATTTCAAGATGGCAGACTAGAGGGTGGCTTCATATCATGTTGCTCTAGGACTCAGGACTCAAAAAGAGGAGATATTGAGAGACTTGAGACCAACTCAAAGCTGCTGGGTGAGTCTCTCCCATTGGGGAGGTGTCCCAGATGGGGCGGTAGTCCCAGAAGGCAGGGAACTTTGTGAAGTAGAGTTGCCCAATGAAACACCCCTACCCCCACTGGAGCAGTGAACTCGGACAACTGGGAGAATCATACAGGAGGACACTCAGCAAAACGCTTGGACTCAGAGCAACCCACTGGGGCTCCGGGCGGCTGCCCAGAGAAGGATGTGTGCAGCGAGCTGTTTGGCTTTAGAGCAACTTCTCCTGAACACCAGGGGGCTGCCTGGAGGAGAAGGAGGAGTGCAGTGGGGCTCTTGGACTCGGAGCAGCCACACCAGAGCTCTGGGCGGCTGTCCAGAGGAGGAGGTGCGCAATGAGTTGTTTGGACCCAGAGTACCGACTACTTAACACCTGGGGGGCTGCCCAGAGGAGGAAGGTCACTTGGTCTTGGAGTGACTGCACCAGGGCTCCAGGTGATTGCCCAGAGGAGGAGGAGGAATGCGGTGGGGCACTGGGACTCTGAGTGATTGCACCAGGGCTACAGGTGGCTGTCGGGAGGAGGAGGTACACAGTGAGTTGCTTGGATTCATGGAAACCACACCAGAACTCTGGATGACTGCCTGCAGAAGGAGGAGGTGTGCAGCGGGTCACTTGGACTCAGAGCGACCACAGGGAACACCATGAGGCTGCCCGGAGGAAGAGGCATGTGGCAGATCACTGGGACTCAGAGCAAATGTATGGGGCTCCAGGTGGCTGCTCATAGGAGGGGCCACATAGCCAGGCAATTAGGTGCAGAGCAGGGTCCCAGGACCTAGGCGGCTTCCTGGTGAAAGAGCCACACAGAGACAAGCGGAGGGGCAGAGCGAAGGCTACAGGAATGCGGGCAGCTTATCTGAGGAGGGGCAGCCTAAGGAGACTCGTCTGTGAAGGGCGAGGCTCCCAGGCCCAGGTGGTAGGTCTGGGCCCCTGGGAACACTGCAGAGGAAGGTTGTCCAGCCCAAGTGATACTTGTGGATTGAGGGGAACCTCTAAGAGGGGAACTGACCAGTGAGACCTCCCCACCCAGTGAGCCTTCCCTGCCAGGTGAGGTTTTCCCACAGGAACTGCAAAAACCAGAGACACAGGTCCAAATAGGCCTTGCCTTGGCCTGCAGCCTAGTTCCCCTTTGGATGACCATTGGTCAACAAGTGGAGGCACCTCTGCCCACTAGCAGGGAATATATCCCATCTGAAGACCACCACCCCTAGAGAGGCATCTTCCTTGTGGAGCTCCACATTATCAACTTTCTCCAAGACTTCAGGCTACTGAAAGCTAAGAGGGGATATACTAGAAATCTTCAGGGACATTATAAGTCAATAGAGGAAATCTGCAACATCTCAGTGGTCCATTGACACCTGAACAATATGAGAAAAAAAGGGAAGAAAATACCCCAAACAAATCTACATGCTACATCACTAATCCAATGACAGCATGGCAGAAGAAATGACAGAAAGGGAGTTAAGAATGTACATAATTAACATGATAAGGGAAACCAACGATGAGATGAAAGAGCAAATGCAGGCATTGAATGATTGCACCAATTGACAGTTAAAGAGCAAATACAGGAAGCAAAAGATCATTTCAATAAAGAGTTAGAGATATTGAAAAAAAACAAACAGAAATCCTTGAAATGAAGGAAACAATAAATCAAATTAAGAACTCCATAGAAATCATAACCAATAGGATAGAACACCTGGAAGACAGAATCTCAGATACTGAAGACACAATATTTAACCTTGAAAACAAAGTTGAACAAACAGACAAGATGGTAAGAAATTATGAGCAAAATCTCTAAGAACTTTGGGATATCATGAAAAGGCCAAATTTAAGAATTATTGGGATTGAGGAAGGCTTAGAGAAACAAACGAAAGGAATAAACAATCTACTCAATGAAATAATATCAAAAAATTTCCCAAATTTGAGGAATGAAATGGAAAATCAAGTACAAGAGGCTTATAGGACTCCAAATACACAAAATTACAACAGACCCACATCAAGGCACATTATAATGAAAATACCTAACATACAAAATATAGACAAAATTTTAAAGGCTGTGAGAGAAAAGAACCAAATTACATTCAAGGGGAAACTAATACAGATATCAGCAGATTTTTCATTCCAGACATTAAAAGCTAGGAGGCTCTGGAACAACAGTTTTCAAGCCCTGAAAGAAAGTGGATGCCAACCAAGAATCTTATACCCAGCAAAACTTACCTTCAGATTTGACAATGAAATAAAATCCTTACATGATAAACAAAAGCTAAAATAATTTACAAAAAGAAAGCCAGCATTACAGAACATTCTCAGCAAAATATTCCATGAGGAAGAGATGAAAAACAAAGAAGCACATCAGCAAAGGGAGGAACTATCCTAAAGGAACTGTCAAATAAAGGAGGAATCAAGTTGTGTCAAAAAAATAAATAAATAAATAAATTAGCCAAACATCAAGAATACAAATCATATCTCAATAATAACCCTGAATATTAATGGCCTGAATTAATCAATCAAAAAATTGGATTAAAAAGTAAGATCAAACAATATGTTGCGTGCAAGAGACTCAACTCAAAGAAAGACTAAAAGGTGAAAGACTAATAGACTAAAGGTGAAAGGATGGGGAAAAAATATATCATGCACATGGAGTCAGCAAAAAAGCTGGAGCATCCATCCTCATTTCAGATAATGTTGCCTTCAAGCCAAAGTTAGTCAGAAGGGATAAAGAAGGACATCACATACTGCTTAAGGGAAGCATAAATCAGCAAGACATAACAATCATAAATATATATGTCCCAAACAGTGGTTCATGCATGTATTTCAAACAAATCCTTTCAATTTCAGAAACCAAATAGACTATAAAACAATAATACTAGGTGATTTTAACATGCCTCTCTCATCACTGGACAGATCTTCCAAACAAAAACTGAAGAAGAAACCATAGACATCAATAACACAATCAATAATTAAGACTTAACAGATATTTATAGAATATACCATCCAACCAAGAGCAAATACACTTTCTTCTCAGCAGCATAAGGATCCTTCTCTAAAATAGACCACATATTATGCCACAAAGCTAATGTTAGCAAATACAAGAAGATAGAGATGCTACCTTGTATTCTATCAGATCATAATGCATTGAAATTAGAAATAAATAAAAAAGTAAACAAGAGAAACTGCTCCCACACCTGGAGATTAAACATTATGCTATTATATGATGAATGGATAACAGAAGATATTAGGAAGGAAATTAAAAAATTCTTAGAGGTAATGAGAACAAGAAATATCATATCACAATCTCCGGGACACAATGAAAGCAGTACTTAGAGGAAAATTTATTTCATGGAGCGCATTCAATAAAAGAAGTAAAAATCAACAAATAAACAACCTATCACTACAACTCAAAGCCCTAGAAAAAGAAGAACAGACCAACACCAAAAGTAGGAGAAGACAGGAAATAGTTAAATTCAGAGCTGAAATCAACGAAATTGAAACAAAAGAAACAATTGAGAAAATTGACAAAATAAATAGTTGGTTCTTTGAAAAAATAAACAAAATTGATAAACCCTTAGCCATACTAACAAAGAGAAGATGAGAGGAAAACCAAAATCACTAAAATTCAGAATGGTCAAGGAAATATCACAACAGACACTAGTGAAATACAAAACATAATTAGAAGCTATTTTGAAAATCTATACTCCAAAAAAATAGAAAATTTCGAACACATCAACAGGTTTCTAGAGATATTTGTATTGCCTAAATTGAACAAGGAGGACATACACTATTTAAATAGACCAATTTCAAGTAATGAAATAGAAGAAGTCATCAAAAGCCTACCAACAAAGAAAAGTCCAGGACCAGATGGGTTCTCAGCTGAGATCTACAAAACCTTTAAAGAAGAGTTCATTCTAATACTTCTAAAAGTATTCCATGAAATAGAAGAGGAGGGAACCGTCCCAAACTCATTCTCTGAAGCCAATATTACCCTGATACCTAAACCAGACAGAGACACATTGAGAAAAGAAAATTTCAGACCAATATCCTTAATGAACATCGATGCAAAAATTCTCAACAAAATTTTAGCAAATCACATACAAAAACATACTAAAAAGATAGTGCACCATGATCAAGTGGGTTTCATTCCAGGAATGCAAGGTTGGTTCAATGTTGCCTTCAAGCCAAAGTTAGTCAGAAGGGATAAAGAAGGACATTACATACATCAGGAAATCAATAAATGTAATTCAACATATCAATAGACTTAAAGTCAAGAATCACATGATTAATTCAATAGATGCCAAAAATGCATTTGATAAAATACAGCACTCCTTCATGCTCAAAACACTAGAAAAAATAGGGATAGTGGGAACATTCCTTAACATTGCATAGATCATCTATGCTAAGCCCATGGTAATATCATTCTAAATAGTGAAAAATTGAAAGCATTCCCCCTAAAACCTGGAACAAGGCAGGGATGTCCCTTTCACCACATCTATTCAATATTGTCCTTGAAACCCTAGCCAGAGCAATTAGACAAACCAAAGAAATTAAGGGATATGAATAGGAAAAGAAGAACTCAAACTATCCCTATTTGCTGATGATATGATTATATATTTAGAGGAACCAAAAATTCCACCAGAAAAATTATAGAACTCATAAGTTAATTCAGTAAAGTAGCAGGATATAAGATCAATGGTCATAAATCTAATGTATTTTTATACATGTGATAAATCTTTGGAAAGAAAAACTAGGAAAACTACCCCATTCACATTAGCTTTGAAAAAAATAAAATAATTGGGAATCAATCTAACAAAAGAGGTGACAGACCTCTACAATGAGAACTACAGAACACTAAAGAAAGAAATGAAAGAAAACCTTAGAAGATGGAAAGATCTCCCATGTTCTTAGATAGGTAGAATTAATATTGTCAAAATGGCCATACTACAAAAAGTGCTATACAGATTCAGTCATTTCATTTAAAATCCCAATGACATACCTTACAGAAAGAGAGCAAGCAATCATGAAATTCATCTGGAAGAATAAGAAACCCAAAATAGCGAAAGCAATCCTTCACAGGAAAAATGAACCTGGGGGTATCACAATACCAGAACTTCAACTATACTACAAAGCAATAGTAACAAAGACGGCATGATATTGGTACCAAAATAGACAGGTAGATCAATGGTACAGAATAGAGGACATAGACACAAACCCAAAAAACACAATTTTCTCATAGTAGACAAAGGGGCCAAAAATATGCAATGGAGAAAGATAGCCTCTTCAACAAATGGTTTTGGGAAAATTGGAAATCCATATGCAACAGAATGAAACTAAACCCATATCTCTCATCGTGCATGAAACTAAACTCCAAATGGATTAAGGACCTCAAAATCAGGCCAGAGACCCTGCAGATTACAGAAGAAAAAGTAGTTCCAGATCTTCAACATGTCAGCTTCAGATCAGAGTTCCTCAACAGGACTGCCATAGCAAAAGAAATAAAAGCAAGAATCAATAACTGGAATAGAATCAAATTAAACAGCTTTATCTCAGCAAAGGAAACTATCAGCAATGCGAAGAAAGAGCCTACAGAGTGGGAGAAGTTCTTTGCCAATCATACTTCAGATAGAGCACTAATCTCCAGAATCTATAAAGAATTTAAAAACTCTACACCAAGAATACAAATGATCCAAATGACAAATTGGCTAAGGAAATGAACAGACACTTCACAGTAGAATATCAGCAAGCAATGAACAAACATGTGAAAAAATGTTCAACATCTCTAGTAATAAGAGAATTGCAAATAAAAACCACCCTAAGATTCAATCTCACCCCAATTAGAATGGCGAATATCAAGAATATAAGCAACAATAAGTGTTGGCAAGAATGTGGGGAAAAAGGTACACTCATACTTTGCTGGTGGGGCTGCAAATTAGTGCAGCCACTTTGGAAAGCGGTGTGGAAATTCCTTAGAAAACTTGGAATGGAACCACCATTTGACCCAGCTATCCCACTCCTTGGTCTATACCCAAAGGACTTAAAATCAGCATACTACAGAGATACAGCCACATCAATGTTCATAGCTGCTCAATTCACAATAGCCAGATTGTGGAACCATCCTAGATGCCCTTCAATTGATGAATGGGTAAAGAAACTGTGATATATATATGGATATATATATATATATATATATATATATATGGAATATATATATATATGGAATATTACTCAGCCATAAAGAATGATAAAATTATGGTGTTTGCAGGCAAATAGATGAAATTGGAGACTATCATGCTAAGTGAGATAAGCCAAAGTCAGAAAACCAAAGGACAAATGAGCTCACTGATAAGTGGATGATGACACATAATGGGGGGTGGGAGGGGTTAGTGTTAGGGTTAGGGTTAGGGTTAGGGAGGGGGGCAAGAATGGAGGAAGGAAGGACTGTTTAGAGGGAAAAGAGGGGTGGGAGTGGTGGGGGAAAAGGAAAAAATAACAGAATGAATCAAACACCATTACCCTATATAAATTTATGATTACACAAATGGCATACCTTTACTCCATGTACAAACAGAGAAACAATGTGTATCCCATTTGTTTACAATAAAAAAGTTAAAAAAAAAGAATAACAACATCAACAACAACAAAAAATCTTTAGCCAGGACCAATGTCCCCTGGGTTTGACAATTGCCCTGGCTGATAACTGCTGACAATTGTAGCAAACAACTAAGTCCACATCTGCAGTAGTTTTCACAGATATGTCTGTGCATACATGGGGTCTTGTCAGGGGTCTGCTACTGCTCACAAAGTTTTTGGTAATGGGACTTACAGTGGGAGTTAGTATATGCCTATTGTGAGACAAGAATTGATGAGTGGCTATCAAATAAAATCCCACTCAAGAGAGGTTTTATCTTAATATCATTGTGGGGTTATCATGGAGACTTTTTTGTGACATCAAAATGAGTAAAAGTTAGTTGGAGGTATTTGTTAATAAATAAAAGATTAAATGGCCTTCCCCATTATTCCGTTTCAGTCATTCCTTCTGACATAACTGCAGGGTAGATGAGTGGTAGCATACCTGTGTCCTGAAGTTTTTCCACTACTCAAATAAAACTCCAACTCCCTTTAGGTCTCTGTAGACCCTTAAAGAGGAAGCAAAGACTTCAAATGACTTTCTTTGTGCCTGATACAGAGGTCATACGTTGGCGTTTACCAAATGTTTGACCTTATCCGACACTTGTTGAAGATATATGTGTCTGTTTTCTGTGACATTCAACAAAAGGATACCATCTAACTTTAGAATCCAGTACAAAAGTTACTGTCAACATCCTCTGAAATCATGAGTCTTATATAAACATATCCTCCTCAATTGTTTCTTGCCAGACCTTTTGAATTCAGTGATAAAAAGGCTGACTAAAACCCCTTCAAGAAAGGGGTCCCCAGTCCATTTTATGTAGGTTTCAGAGAACAGTATTATGCACTGATTCTGAAACCTTTGTTCACTAACCTCCCTAAAGATCTTTAGATTGAAAATGAGGTTCTATCCTTAGTTCCCTGTATGGCAGGTAGAGTCAAAGGGTGTCGGTGTTGCTAATAACTCACGGTCATGCCTGGCAGTGTAAAATGCCTGTAGAAAATCCACTTCTTTGTGTATTTTAAGCTCAATTCTAAGTTGCAGAAAGAAGCATTTTTCACTCCTGTGAAAGAATTCACATTTATTTTTAGTGGTTCCACTCTATTCTAACACAGACAATATTGCTCAATTATACCTATTCATCAGAGTTCACAGGGGACTGGTCCCGAGATCCTTTGTGGATACCAAAGATCAAGTCCCTTATATAAAAGAGAAGAATAATGACATATTACCTAGGTAAATCATTTCATATACCTGCAATCATTTGTAGATGATTTATAATACCTATTATGATGTAAATGTTAAATTAGTGCTTGTTATACTGTATTGTTTAGGGAATAGTGATAGGAAAATTAAGTCTACATATATTCACTACACATAATTTTTTCACTAAATAGATTTTCTCTGTGGTTGGTTGAAGATGTGGATGCAGGACCCATGGGTATAGATAATGAACTATAATATGATTGTAGTTGAACATAAAAAGAGCAGTAAGGAATTCTGAGATACTTACACTTTGCTAAGTGCAAAGCAAAACTCTCTTCTACCATGACCTCTCTTCTACTTGTAGCCATTAAAATGTGGGTATTGGGGCTGGACATATAGCTCAGTTGGTAGAGTGCTTGCCTTGCAAGCACAAGGCCCTGGGTTCAATTCCCAGCACTGCGGTGGGGGGGGAACTTGGGGATTGATTCTCTTGTCTTCCAGTTATTCTCATGGTCACTGTTGCCCAAGGATGATTTTCATATAGTTTCCTGGATGTCTCTTTGTCTTGTTGTGTGTGCTGCCCTTTAGTTTTAGTTGCCAAATGTTTCCCTTTCCTCTCATTTTGGTTACATAGTGCATTGTACTTCTGACCCTGTTATGCCAAATAATAAGGTCAGGCCAGTGATTGTGCAAAGAGCATCTGATCTACACATTGAAAATTTCACTGTCAAAATTAACCCCTTTCATGAAGACTCTGGGAAGACCTTAGGAGGAAGAGGTGAGCTTTCCTGGTTTCACAGGGCATCTGACATTTTTGTATCTGCAGCTGCCTTTGCCGGCACCATAGCAGTGATTTCTGACTGCAGTTCCCTATGTGCCAGCACCTCACACACTATTCCTTATCAACACTCCTACATCACAATCTTGTGACTCTGAACCTAACCCCACATTCATGCACCAAATCTGGCCTGGGGTAGCCCACCAACCTCACCACCTATGACTGAACATACAGCTTCTGCTGCAAGGCTGCTCCTTGGAACCATAATTCTTCTACAAGTGATCTTCAGTTTGATGAGAGGCAACACATTGTTATTGTGAATTAAGTCAGTTAACTTTGGGTTGTTTGGTAATGCAGGAAAATCTAACTGAAACACCACCATTTTAATTCATTGCTTTCCAGAACTGTTTGCAATGTCTTACTACTGTTTTAGATTTCCATGAAATTGGTCCCATTTCTGGATGTTCAAATATGCTTGACTTAGCTCCAAAGATTTTTAAAATGGGAAGTAATGACATCTTTATGGCAAATAATGCTATTTAATATAGGGAATGTACCACCCTTTATTTAACTTGTTTTTTCTGTTTTAATAATTTCCTCACATACTTTTCATTATTTTTGGTTGTTCTTTAACATAAGCTTTTTAACTTTATAAGCTTTATAACTATTTTTTTCTTTTTATTATGCACTTTTTCTCCAACTGCACTTACTTTATTGGTTTCTTTCCTACATTTTCATGTGATTTTTTTTTCATTCTTTCATATTTGATGTAAGTTTTAAAGAGTCATTGTTTTACTGCATTATAGATTCTAAGAGGTCATCATTTTAACAAATTCTGCAGTTTTAGTTTGTATTCTTATTTTGACCCAATAGTCATTTAATCATTAAAAACATTTCCAATTGGAAGGGATGTTTTGGTTTTTAAATGAATTTCAAATTTTACTACACAGTGAATACAGAATATTTCTATGAATGCTGTCTTATGGAAATTATTGAAGTGTCATTTTTGCATTACTATGTGGTCAATTTTTATAAGTGTTCTATGTGTGCATGAAGAGGTTGTCTCCATTATTTGAGGATAAATTTTGGTGTGATGGCCAGTAGAAATTGAGAACTTCCATATAATTTTTTTTAACTTAGAGTGGTGTGGTAACATGCTACCAACATATTACTATTACTTCTTACATTTCATGTAACTTCTGCTTTTGGAAGGTTACTGCTGAATTATTTGGCACACCGATACCCAACTATCCCAAATATTATTTCTTTATTGGGAATTATAAATTTTGTATTTATGCCACTGTATCTCACATTTAATCTATTTGTTCAAATACAATAACAGAGCAGTTATAATACAGGTTACTTACAGTAGTATCCTGTTCATGAAATAAGTATTTATACAAAGCATTATTGCACTTTTTAAACAGGTAAAATGTTACTGGGTACAGTTAAAAATGATTGCATTAAGAATTTAGCAAGGCCTAGAAGAACATCTCTTCCTTAAATGAAAATGTGAAAGTATCTGATTTTGTTCCTAACCTTTAAATTTTTAGGCTAATTTCTCGTACACTTGTCTAAGAGTTGTCTTTCTATCAGGCAAGTGGAGTTTCTCATGAAGACCACATTTTAAATTTTGGGTACTGAAATGCTTTCCTCAAAATAAAAATTCTACCTATCCTACCTTGTGTGTGTGCATATGTGTGTAATAAGTTGTACTTAAATATTTTCAGCAATGATATCAGGTCTGCTTATATTTTTGCCTCTTGTCAAAAAGTGAGTAATGGTACAGTAAGCTTTGGGCTTTTTGTTTTGTTTTGTTTTGTTTTTCCTTGTTTGCCTGTGTGTTTGTGTGTTTGTCAATTTTTTCTCTTTTTAGGTTGGTTATCATGTTTGTAAAATTAAAGAGCAGAAAGCTAAAAGCAGAGTCAGGTGGGAGGCAGTACAACATATAGTATGCTCCATTTCAAGGTTGAGGGTTGATAAGGTTCACCCCTCAGATCCAGCTGAATGGAGACCCACACACACATGCAAACTTAAATTAGTTGTACTCTTTCATAAAAGATTAACCCTGTGGCCGGGTGTGGTGGCACATGCTTGTAATCACAGAAACTCAGGAGCCTAAGGCAGGAGGGTAGTGAGTTAAAGGCCAGCCACAGTAAAAGTGAGGTTCTAAGCAACTCAGTGAGATTCTGTGTGTAAATAAAATACAAAATAAGACTGGGGATGTGACTCGGTCATTGAGTGCCCCTGAGTTCAATCCCTGGTACCCCTGAAAACATAAAAGATGAGTTCTGTGATTTCATAGGGCTCCATTCTGGCTATGGTGTGTGAGGGACAGATGGAGGCTATGGTGGCCTGGGTTTGATTTGAGAGTAGTTGCCCACTAGGTGTGACCCTGTGTGTTTTGTAGTTTGGGGGAATTTTGGCCTCCTACCCTACTGGTCAATACAGTTGTCCTGGGTTTAACCTTACTAATGGTCAGTGTTGGCATGGACTCCTGGTGATGGTGCACTGTGGTCCCACATGTATTAGGTGACAGTTGGTGTCTGAAGGTAATGGTATCTTGCCATCCACATATACCTCACCAGGTGTGTTCCCCCTAGTGAGAATCACAATGGTGCTGATGGGCATACTGGATGTGCTGATGTGGTGGGAAAAGGAGTTTCTGATACATTTGTCTGTACTGGAGTGGTGCCCATGAACCTGGGCCTGCATTTTGTCTTTTTTATGCCCAAGATAATATCCAGGTAGATTGTTATGGGTAGTAGAGTACTGGCAAATGTGAGTGGAATGTGACCAGGGCCAAGGGCAGTGTACCTGGGCAGGGGTATTTCAGCTCCTTCTCCAAACAAGGAGTCTAGAAAGAAGGATAAATTAGGCATGGTTTAGAATGAGTGACATGAGTACTTCTCTGTTGATGTAGCTCTTCAACACATGCAAGAACTGGTAATGATGCATTCCCCCAAATAAAGTTCATAGAAATTAAAATTAAAACATTTCAAAACACTAGTCAAGTATGGTGGTGTATTCTTGTAATACCAATGACTTGGGAGGCTGAAGAGGATTTCAAGTTTGAGGTCAGCCTGGATAAATTAATTAGACCAGATTAAAAAAATGTCTTGGGGTATATAGCTTAGGTTCAATCTTCAATACTGAAAAATTAAAAAAAAATAAGGAAGATTTTATAGCATATACACAAGAATTACTTTTTAATGCAATGTTTCATCCACTGGCTTCCAAACTTTACATCAACTCACTGGTAGAAGAGATAGGACAGAGCATCCCAGACTCAGGTCCTCACCTTTTCTCATGTTACAGTGAAGGACAGTTGGGAAAGCTAGACTCTGACAAAAGTGGAGGTGGGAGCAGGAAGAAGATGCCCTCATCTCTGTGAAGCAGCTTCAGCATGTGTGACATTTCTACTCTAATATTTATGAGCATGTTTTGCCTGTAGTCTGCCTGAGGTCTGAGGTCATAATGACTGGATGGAAGTCTCTTGAGCTGTGTGTTTAGAGGGATTGAGGAGGAAAGCACCTGCAAAATGAACCAGGTTACTTTAGAAGTCTTGATGTAAACACTCCTTAGTACCTCTCCACTGAGCTGAAGGCAAGTAAAAGCACACAGAGAAAGACCTGGAAGTTGAGGCTGAGATGTAGCCAGTACTGGACAGAAGGCTGGAAGACAAATGACATCTCTTGAAATCCACTGATTCTTCCTGTCTACTGCTGCTCCTCCACCCAAAAGCTAACTGAGCAGTTTCATGCCATCCTGATTGCAGACATAGTCTTAGAAACTCCACAGAAAATTGATGGTGATGGCAGAGTCTGGAAACTAAGAATTAAGCAAAACATAAAACAGAGTGAAAGGAAGTATGGATTTCAGAATCTTCCTGCCAAAGAGTAGCGATAGTAAGAGCTGGGACTCCCCGGAGGGTTTACAAAGCCAGGGATGGTTAACCATATTTAGGAACCTCAGGCATTAGTTGGAAAGAAAACTAGAAAATGCAGAAACACTGCCCTCTGCTGGATAAAAAAGATACTGAGAGGCAAGAAGACGAAAGCACAGGAGAAACTGTGCACCTGGGGTCTGAGACAGGTAGGGGTGGGAGGTTTGCACCTGTCTCTATGAAGGTGAGGAGTTATAGCAACAACAAGAAGACAACAGATAAATGCCAGGGATTGGGGGAGATGACATAAAGCAGCCAACTGGGCAGAAGCGTTTTCTCCTTAGGTTCCCATGGTTCTTTATGGATTCTGCTAAGTGTTATTGTTCTCACATTCCTTTATAAATATGAAACACTAGAGGTTATTCATAGACACCAGCTTCAGGTGTTTCCTACCTGTCCAGTGTTGCTGCAGCTGCCACCCTGAGCAAGTTCCAGTGTCAAGCCCAACTGCCTGTGCAAGCCAGACATGAGGGGTGGAAAGTAGGGCTCAGTGCAAGGGCTGGAAACAGTGGAGTGCCTCCTTAGTGAGATTTTTAATAAAGAAAAGACAAAAGTATTTTTAAACCAGCCTCAACTATATACCTCTTCTCCTACACCTGCACTCTGTGAAGACAGGCATGAATTTGAGAAATAAGCACTTGCACTCTGAAGATGGTCATGAATCTGAGAAATAAGCATAGGTGGTCCTGATGTCCCAAACTCCTGCCTCCTCATCCCTGACTTGTAGTTCAGATTGGTTATAAATGAATACTGACTCAGAGGGTACAACAGTTACTTGTTAGTTACTATCACAAAATCTTCTCCCATGATTACAATTTGTACAGAGACCACTACAACTTTACACAAAAAATGCTTCTACAAGGATCTGTCCAACAATTGTCTGGGCAGTCTCAGGTTGAGGCCACTCTTGTTTGTAACTAAGGTGGTCAATGTTTAAACTTTTGAAGTAGTTAATCTAATCCTCATCATTTTTGCCTTTAAATTTTTGTCCTTGCCTCAACCTCTTTGCCCACAGTTTACAAGATGCATATTCTCACTGCAGTGCTGTTATTGTTGGGGCGCCAGTTGGGGTCCAAGTCTTTGATGAGCTAAGAAAGAACTGAGCAAGAAACACAGAAGTAACAGGCAAAGCATAGAATTATTGAAGGTGAATGTGAAAGCAGCATTCTGTAGGGTAGACTGGAGTAAGCCTAGCAAAAGAAGCTCAATACCCACATGTCCACAAATCAATCTTATATGCTGGGTTCTGAGCCATTCATTTACCTATACGGACATGATTGAAGACCTTACACCATTTGCTCCCATTGATTATCTCATAAAACAGGATCAGAATAGTGTCTGATATTCCTGCATTGGTTACTTTAGAAAACCAAATTAGAATACTGTCCACTTCATTCTCATTGGACAAAACCGAGGTTGGAGTTGCCATGGTGATAAGTCCTCAGTGGCGGGAATTTTCATGGCAATGGCTCTTAAAGTAAACAAAGACGTGATGTTACGTCTCCCTGTCTTGTCATTCAGTGGTATTGTTCTGGTAACAAGCCTCCAACACCTTGGATGTACCTGAACTCTACCTAACAACTGCAAGTTAGGAAACAAAAGAAAGTGATTCCAATTATTACATTATCTGTTTTAAAATTGAACATTCCTTATAATCTGAGCTCCCCCAAGCTACCAGCAGGCAAATTTCCTTCACCCCTCACATTTCCTCTATTTTATAAAGACCTCATGGCCAAAAGGGACAGGAAAACAACAGTGGAGGCCTCCAGACTACCCTCCAATTCTTGGTCATCCAGAGATCTGCTGGGTTTTACCCCAACGCTTCTGGTACTTGACAAAAGCACTCTCCACACCTTTGTTGCCCTGGGCCAAGCAAGCTTGCCTAGGACCAGCCCTGGCGATCTAAAGACTAACCACCAATTCCTGGGAGGCCAGGGTGTGCAGGCACAGGCACAGTGCTCTGGTGGCTCAGAAGGGGTGGCATCATCAGGGCGCACTACTGGCACCAGTGTGGAGCCTGTCCGGTAGTGATGTTGTCTTCTGTAGCCATCACGGGTGGCAGTGTGATCGTCTGCAGGTGCTCTGTGCCCACCTTGGACAGAGTACAGGATCCCCAGCCAATTTTATTTGCCATGCTGTCCTCTTTTTCTCTCCCTCCTCTCCTCAGCAATGGGTTTTTGACACCACCACCAGCCAATTTTTGTGTTTCTTAACATATTACTTCTTATATTATGTGTAAATTTTTTGACTTTCTGTGTTTCTGTGTCTATTTTGCTGTCTTATTTAATGCCCTCGGTCCCCTCCTTGCTGAGGAGGATTCTTCCCACTTTCCACATCTTGAGCTGAGCAACTGATGATAGTGAACCTTCCTCTACTCTGTGATCTTCCAGGCACACCATGTCCTTTCATTTACTTGTCTGTGACCAATAATTGGCACTTCTTACTGTCAAAGAAGAGTGATGATTATTCATGTGTTCAGTAATTGCTAAAAGCCATCTATAGGCCAGGCACTTGTAACTCAGACATTGTCCCTTGGATAGGTTTTCAGCAGGGTGAGATAGGTCCTTAAACCACTGCAGTGTCTGGAGCAGAGCAACAGAGTTTTGGTGACAGCTTAGAGGAGGGGACAAAACAATATGGCACTTCAAGAGAAGACACCCCTGCAGAGATAGGAGTTATAGGTCCTGAAGGGAACAGGAATACATAGATGGAATCCCAGTCCACAAAGAATAACATACACCATATGTGGAGATTCAACATTATCAATGGCACTTTGTCTGAACAGACCAGATTGCTGAACTGACAGGGCAGAGCTGATACAGACTTCTATATGGGTCGTTCCAATACTGTGGTTAGGCTCAGATCATAACTTTGAGACTTTTGGGGTATTAACTTCTCTGGAGAAATTAATACCCAGTATAACATACTAACATACCAGTATAGCCAGGCAAATGTTGATCTCTTCTGGGCATCTGGATCTCAGGGGCCTCCCAGGAATTCTCATATGGCAGAAGAGTCAACTAATTACAGGCTCGCACACACCACTGTACACATGCATTACCTAGATCAACCTCCAAGTGTAATCATTTATGCCCTCTTTAACTGGTCATGTGAGCCATCAGATTCTATGGGAAAGTGAGTTGCCCTCTCCTCCATATCTCTGATTTGAATCCCCCTGGGGGCAAAGTTATCTCTGTGCCTGAATCATGTTCTGCTAAGTACATCCGGAGTCAAAGTAGTATGGCAATATTTACTCTAATCTTCCAGGTTCTGTAACAGCAAGTTGCCATGTGATCTTGTCAAGTTATACACACACACACATACACACACACATATATATACACGTATATATAACACATATATATAAACACACACATATATACATATTATATGCATATATGTATGTATATATATATATATAATTTATGACTCATGGATTTTATGATCATAATTTATGATTTCAATGAGACAACTTCAAGAAAAATAATTCTGAAAACAATACCCTGGGAAAATAGGCATAAACTGAGACTGCCTTAAAGCAGGACACATGGTCATTTCATATGGAAGAATGTGATTAAGTCTCAACATCACTCTTGAAGAATTTCTTCCTTCCTCTTGTTCATATACCTTTTCTCACATGAATTTGTGAGGGAAATTTAGAAACATTTTAGTTATTTTGGTTTAAACACATTCTCTTGTATGCCATTCCACATTGCTTTATTAACTTCACTTTTGAGGAAATTTTAATTCCTAATGGCACAACTTGTTTTTTCTCTATTATTACACTTCATGCAAGTATACTTTGATGTCACTAAAGTAAAAAAAAAATAGTTGTTAGGGAAGTCTTCGCAGCTGTTTGGGGATGGGGCATCAGGGAGCCCACCCTAGTGACCTCTTGCCACTGCCTGTCAATCAACGGAGTCTCCAGTCAACCCCAGGGAGACACTAAGCCCTCAAACCTTCCCCCAACAATTCCAGACTATAAAGGTCCCAGCCAGCTGTTCCCTCCCCACATGCAGATTCCCCAGTCATCTACCCTGGCTTTTCACCCTGGAGGACTGGTGAATCTTGACCAAGCGCCAAACCCCTAAAGCCTTGTTCAGCAGCTTTGGGTCTGACTCCTTTCTGGTCACCTGCATCTGACCTTAAAATAGCTAAGCTTTATATTCATTTTATGGGTATTATCTCTTTATAAATTCAAAACTATTTTCTCATATCAGTACAAAGAAAATTAAAAGGAAAATAAAGGAAAGACATTTAGTTGTAAGGAAAGGCTCCAGGGATAAAGTATAAATATCTTTACCTATAGCCTTCTAATCCTGGCAAGAAATATTAATAATATTTATTTTCTTCTCCTCTGTGTGGTCCTTTGTGATGGATGAAAATTGGTGCATTCTTTCTTTAATAGCTTATGGATTAATCTATACCCTCATCCATGGATTTTGTGAAGTTTTTTTTATCCTGGGTCTTCTTACTGCTAACATAAAGTCCCTGACACTTGGGTCTGGTGATGAGATTAAAAAAAAAAAAAAACTTTGTATTTTTGTATTTTATCTACATTATTAAACATTTCCACTACACTTAATTGTCATTCCTTTAATCAAGCATGTTAAAAATGATCATCTTTTGTTATATAGACTTCAATTACTAAGTTCTCTGGTTTCACACATTATTGTATTGATTCAGCAGTAGAAAGCAATATTAAATAAGATAAAACTTATTAAAGGCATTTTATTTTGAAGCAAATTGAGGTTTCCTTGCATTTCTTTCTTTCTTTTTTATTATTAGGCATGAGTATATCTGTTTGTACAATTTCTGTTTATGGAAATGTTACCAAAATCTTAGCCATTATCCCCAGTGCCCATCCAATAACAAAGACATGGTTTTGAGTAAAAGAAAAAAGAAACTTCATTGCTTTGCTAGCAAAGCATAAGGACAAGGGACTCCTATCCCAGAGGTTATGATTATGCCATTAGGGGGAAACTCTGAGAGGTTTTGTGGGAGGATTGAATCCAGGAAGACTCATCCACTGAGATACATTTTTATCCTTTTTGTATTTTATTTAGAGACAGGGTCTCACTGAGTTACTTACTTAGGACCTTGCTAAATTGCTGAGTCTGGCTTTGAACTTGTGATCCTCTGGTCTCAGGCTTCTGTGACACTAGAATTACAGGGGTAGGCCACTGCACCTGGTTTTATGAGTTTATAAAGAACTGATTCATCTCCTACACTCCAGTTATGGCCTGAGTTTTGGGGAGATATTTGAATTTACTTGCTAATTTGGGAGAAGGAGAAGAAAAAAACATGTCCATTATATAATAAGCCTCAGTGACAGAAGAGCAAGGGCTACATTTGAAGCACAGAGTGGATCACAATTACAGAAACATATCTAAAAGAATGATTGATTCTTATTAAGCTATTATATAGTGAATTGCAGAAATAGTTTTGTCTACACAGATTTTTTTGTATCTAAGGATGAACTGGATCCTATTGCTTAGTTACCAAAAATGTATTTAAGATTTTGGATTTAATTTAATTAATACAATTTGATCTAGCTAATTTTTATTGAGAGTTTATTGCATTAAGAATAAGTTTAGCTTTTATTTCACAGAATACTTTAAGAACATTTCAATTTATTATGCAAATTTTATAGCAGTTTGTTAATAAATGTATCGCAGTTTGATTTATATTTCAAATAAGTTTATCAATAAATAAATCTGCAAGACTAGTTTTCAGTAGGATAAAATTTATTCCCCAAGTCTTGTCTCTATAATCATTTTTTGTTGTTATTTTTATAACTCAGACAAGTATTGTACATCTATACTAAGGAGAGTATTGTACATTTATGTAGTGTTTTTGTTGTTGTTGTCATTTTTTTAGTTGCAGATGGACACAATACCTTTATTTTCTTTATGTATGGTACTGAGGCTGGAACCCAGTGTGCTGCACATGCCAGGCAAGCTCTCTACCACTGAGTCACAACCCCAGCCCCTGTAGTTTTGTTTTTTTTTTTTTTTTGCAGTGCTTGGGATTTGAACCCAGGGCCTTGTGTTTGCAAGGCAAGCACTTTACCAACTGAGCTATATCCCCAGACCTAAATTTTTCAATATAGTTTACCTCTTATATATATTTGCACATACTGCCCTTTAGTTTTTAAATATATTTTAAAGTTACATAAATCTTCTCTCTTTTCTAAATGCCAAGTTGAATATATGAACCAGGGTTTTGTGTATATTTTCTGAATTTTGATTTTTACCTACTTATGTATGTAAGAAAATCCAAAATATATCAGTTAATGAGGGTCTATTCTTCTACCACATCATTAAAATAATCTAACATGTAGACAATGCACTTTGTTTTGTTTTTATTTATGAACTAATTTTTTTTAAAAAGAAATAAAGAGCAACATTTTTATTTTAGACAAATGAATGTTACCTGGCCCTTGCATTTGGGAGAAAATCTTTCTCCTCCCTACCATTGGCATCTTCACCAGGGGTCTTCCAGAGAGACTAGGACTCAGAGGAATTGGTGGTGTTGCTCATGATTTGCTTTGGAGATTGCTCAATTTCTTTTCTAATTTTATCTTTTGCTAAATTGAGAAAAGAAGTTGCTGGCTAGAGTTTCTATCACCTCTTATGTGTGGTAACATGTTTGTGGCAGCTTGTGGTTTTGTTCTCTTGATTTATGACTTATAGGGACTACATTTTTACTGATATTCTCACCAGGATCTTTGCCTTTGTCAAAGTAAGAGGTGTTGCAACTTGCTTGTGTCTCTTTCTATCTCAGTTTTGTGGGTTTCTCAAATGAGGTATGATAAGTATTTTTAAAGTGGATATTTTCAGGGTAAGAATTTACTAAAAATTATCAGAGGTTACAATTGGGCTTAGAAAGATAACAAGATTCAAGGAGAGTCATTAGTTTATATATTTAAGAAAGTGAATATAATATTAAAATGTAATATTAAAACAATTTATAATAATTGTAAATCAAATACTTAGGAATAATTTTTAGAAATGTGAAATCTTGATCATTGAGAACTGGAATACATGGCTTGTTTATAGAAGATCTAATATAAGCCCCCTCTTTGATTTTGAGGATTTTGACTTTGGAGAAAGGGACAGATATTATATGTTTATCTGTGGTACTGAAATAGGACCTAAGTGTTTTACCATTGAGCTATATCACCATCACTTTTTATTTTGCTTTGGGACAGGGTCTTGCATAGTTACTGAGGTTAGATTTAAAGTTGTGATCCTCTGGAGTCAGCCTCACTAATAGCTATGAAGACATGTGTGTGCTACCTCTCCTGTCAGGGATTATATTCTTTTCCTTTTTTAAAAACTAGGAATTGAATCCAGGGGCACTTAACCACTGAGCCACATCCCCAGCTCTCTCTCTCTCTCTCTCTCTCTCTCTCTCTCTCTCTCTTTATTTTGAGAGAGGGTCTTGCTAAATTGCTTAGGGTCTAGCTAAGTTGCTGAGGTTAACTTGAATACCGAATCCTTCTGACTCTGCCACATGAGCCATGGGGATTACAGGAGTGTGGTGCCCAGCAGAGATTGCATTTTTGACTTTTGTATGGTTACAGGTTACAGGATGACTGAGGATAAAATACAGACCTGAAAATGTGCATTACTATCTCCAATTTTGAGGGAGAAGGTGGAAGCCACAAAGAAAGTATATGGGTCTCCATATCCTAGGAAGTGGAAAGCCAGGTATTAATTTACCTGCCAGTTCTTCAATATTAAATGTTTCCTAAATAGTAAGAAGTAATTGTTTAAGAGAGAAATTGGTTCAAGGACTCTGAAGGGGAACTAGGTATTTCAAAGTATCAGAGAGTGGACTCAGAAAATCAATGCTCATCTACTTGGGTATGAAGAATAGAGTGTCTGAAGTTTAATTGTAAATACTCAAGATATTTAAGAATGTAAACAATGTAGTGGGTGCTTTTTTAAAAGATGATCATGGGTAGGACTTGGCCAATTGTTAACAATCACACCTAATCTGCATACCAGCAAAGTAACTTTTCTTTCATCTCACTCCTATTCTGTTATTTAACCCACAACAACTCTTCTCAAGATGTTGTTTCCTTGAAGAGAAGTCAGTGTCAGTAGTATTCTAAGGATCACCATGGGAAGAACTCCTTGCCTACTTTGTGGCAAAATCCAGGAAAAGATTTGCAAAGTTCACAGCTTTCTCTGTCTCCATGTCTCTTTCTCTCTCACACACACAAAGAACTAAAGATTTCAATCATAGTTCAATTGATGGATGAGGTGAGTATGGAAGTTTTGGACCAAATAATTGGAAAATTGAAAGTATAAATATGCAGAAAGATTAAGAATCATATATCTCCTCAATGGTTTATTTCATTATTTTCACAAAAACAGTTTTTCTGTGTAATATAATCTACAGAAATTTCTTAAATTAATTTAGTTTGAAAGGTTTAAAGAGAATGAGAAAATTATCACATTCTTATCTTTATTAACAAATCTAAAGTAAAGTAGGTTTTTTGTTTTTGTTTTTTTGTTTTTTTAATAATTGGATTGCTTCATTTCAGTTTGATAAAATCAGGCAAAGGAGACTAGTCTCCTAGTTCTATTTATTCTTTTGTTGTTTTCTCTTTTGTAGTGTAAATTTAAGTTTGTATAACAGTATGTTTAGCAATACATATACAAAGAAAAATCAGTGATATAAATAAGCAGTTTAACTTATCCATCAGATATGTTACCTATTCACCATGGAGAATACCCCACCATAAACTAAAAAAAAAAAAAATCCTGCAAATTTAAGCAAAAGAGATGAATATGAAATGTGCAAGTGAAGAAAGACACACAAAGAAAGCTATCATATTGTCTTATATATGGTAACTAAAATACAATTTATGTGAAATGAAAATATTGATTACTGTGTCTAGGAAGGGTGTTGGGGCATCAAGAGTGCAAGAAGGTTTTTTGGTTATTATCAGTACATGTGTAGTTACATAGGAAAATATTACATTAAATGTTCTTAATATGTACAATTGATATGTGCTAATAAGACCCCATCATTTCTAGTACATGGTGCAATATTTTAACTATAGTCCTCTAATAACCAATATTCTCTTTCTATACATTCTTTATTCTTCCTTTTTTTTTTTTTTAGATTTTATACATAGAGTAAGCAACACATTTTTTCTGTGTGTGCCTGGATCATTTCACTTACCTTCATCCATATATTGCAGATGGCAAGATATTCTTTCATTACTGGGATTTAAATCCAGGGTTGCTTTATCACTGAGATCCCCAGTCATTTTAATTTTCACTTTTAAGGCAGAAACTTGCTAAATTATTAAAGTTTGCTTTAAAATTTTGCCATGATTCCCATCAACAGTATCCTTATAAAATCTGAATGATAAGCCAGGTGTGATGCCACATGCTTTTGAAATCCCAGGGACTTAGGAGGTTGAGGAAACAGGACCATAAGTATGATGCTGGTCTCAGCTTCTTGGTGAGACTCTTTGCATCTTAAAAGACCCTGTCTCAAAATAATTTTTAAAAACTGAAAAAGATTATATATATTTATATATTTGTGTATATATACACAGTTAAAGGTGTGTGTGTGTGTTTATATCATAGTTTCCTTATTCAGTTACTCTTTGATGGACATTGAGGTTGTATTTATGATATTGCTATTTTGGATAATGTTGCAATTAACTTGGTAGTGTATATATTTTTAAAGGTGCATGCTATCTCCTTTAATTATTTTAATAGTTAATTACAATGAGGGGATTGAGGTATGTCAAGAAAATTGTTATAAAATACCTGTTTAAATGTGTCTGCTAGTGTGTTTCCAGAAGATTGTGTCAGATAGCAGTGGGGGAGACCTGTCATGAATGTGTAGTACCAACCAACAGGTTTAGTTTGAAAAAAAGCAGAAGGGAAACATGTCTTGAATGGGTGCTTTTTTGTGATGGTGTCACCTGTGAACATTTGACTTCACATTCTTTAGCCATTGATTGTAGGCTTGAATCATTGTCCTCACAGAGGTCTTTCCAAAACTTAGTCTTGGACTATAACAGCTTCATTGACCTTAGATTATGAGACTTCAGCTGAATGGACTGAGTTATTACCAGTTTCCCTGTTATGCCAGCCTGCAGGCAGGAGTGTTGGGACTATTTATCTCATGATCATGTGAATCAATCATATATTTCTTTTATGTGCACTTATACATTTATATATCTTACTAGTTCCATTTTTCTGAAAGACACTGCTTACTATTGGCATATGCTTAGCAAACTATGAGTCATATTGTGTATCTTGTTTCCATTTTTAAAAATTCTGATATTGTTTTCCATGATTTGTGTACCAGTTTATATTCTTGACAAGAGTATCCAAGAGTCTCCTGTTCTGCATATCCTCTGCAGTACGTTACCTAGTATAATTTTGATAAAAAAATTCTACCAAGCATGTGGTGATGTAAACTAAAACCATAAAACTTCCAGAAGAAAATGGAAAAATCTCTGACATTGGTGTTGCTTGTAGTTTTGAATAGGACAAAGAATGTAAAAGAAAAGCAAAAATAAAGTGAGCTTGTATATAGCTGAGGAATCAATCAACAAAATGTAAAAGTAGACCATGAATTTGAAGAATATATTTGTTAATCACATATCTGAAAAAACTTTAATATAAAAAATATATGAAAATCATACTACTCATAAAAAAGAAAGAAAAAATAGAACTAATACTTTAAATTTGATAAAATGTCTAAGTAGACATTTCCCTAAAAATCAAATGTATAAAGGATTATAAAAGGTGATTAGCATCATTAATTTTCAGAAAAATGCTAATCAAATTTATAATTTATTTTAGTTTCTCAGTCTCATTTATCTCACAGAAATATGAATGCTAGTGTATATTCTTCATCTTACTAGGGCACCCTGAGACATTGGTAAGTTCACAAAATACCAAGCCCTCATTTCCCCAAATTACTCTTCCTCATTATTCCATCTTAATTGCCAAGATAATCTAGAAAATTGAAAATAAGCTAAAAACAAATATCATCCAGAAATTTATTTTAGCGTTAGGCCTCCACTTATGTAGATCAGAGTGGTTCACTGAAAATTAAAAAAAGTCAAATTTAACTTTAGAATGTTTCTTAAGATACAAATTATGAGACAAATCAAAGAGGGAAAGGTTACTCAGGACACAACATGTAGTTCACGTTCCAAAGAAGTTAGAATTAAGAAAAGAAGCAAAGCATGTTAATTCTTCAGATTGAAGAAGTAATCTGACCAAGGTGTTGCTGTTTTTGACAATAACATAGTAATCTTCAATCATATTTTGCTAAATATTTACACAGATTTGACAACTACTACTTAGTTTTAACTTTTATCACATTAGCCTTTGGTCATATGATTGATTTCAATAGCAGAAAAAAAAAACTTTTCTATTGCTGCTGAAATAAATCATCACAAATATGATTGCTTAGAATAATAGAAATTTATTCTTTTAGAGTTAAAAATAATTTAGTTATCTTGAAAATGGACTAATGCCACAGTGTTATCAGAGCCACACTCCTTGCAGAAACTATAGAAAAAAAATCATCCTAGCATGTAGTGACTGCTGTCATTGCTCAACTTATAACAATAAAATCTTCTCTTCTATTTGTTTTGTATTTGTTTCAAAAGAAAGTTGGACAAATCCACTTTTCAAGATGAACATGATTTTGTACAAACAACTACCCTCAAATTTCACTCAGTCTAGTCCCATGGCACAAGAGAGAACAGATTGCCTTAAGCTTATCCTTCCATACAATATTTGCCAGGATTTCACAAAATTTATCTCCAACTGCAGAAAAAAAAAACAAACAAACAAGAAAAAGCAGGGGACCCTGGGTATGCAAACTGAAACAGAACAGAAAAAAATACACAAAATACAGTGAGATGGGAAGAGAGATGAATAAAACAATGCCTCCAAAACACTTAAGAGAAAATTTAGACATCTCCAAATTAAAAAACAAAACAAAACAACAACAACAACAACAACAAAAAACTCATAAAACAGACCCAAACTCAGGGGTACACAAGTCCTGTTTAGATAACAAGTATGACCCATATTTTTGACTAGACTCATAGAAATTTACTCACTTCCATGTAGCCTTGAATCATCCAAATTAATATTGTCTTCACCCTTTGTGCATATCCAGAATCATTCCCAGAACAGTGTAGTGGGCTCTCATATTTATCTAAAAATTCTGGGAGTTTGGATGTACCTCAGTTATCTGATCATGTAATTTCTTTCTTTCCAAGATTCCACCCTGTGAATTTCAAGGACTTTACCTCTGTGAATTCTACTTTTGTCATCTTAAGTCAGTGTATCTCCAATGACCAAAGGTGAGATCTGCAGTGGAAAATGTTTTAGTGAACATTTCTAATAAAGTGCTGTTAGTACAAAATATATGAGGTACTATACATTTTCTTGGGGAAAATGCTTCTCAACAGAGTACAGCAGAGATGAGAAATTTCAAAAGATTTCACAAAGGTGGAAACACTCAAATAATAAATTAAACATATGAATATGAATATAAAACAATACTATTTAAGGAAGTTAAAATTTAAACAGAGACTATTGTACATTCAACAGGAAGGGGAAAAACAATCACACACACACACACACACACACACACACACGATAAAGACTAATGGTCACAGAGATGTTAAGTGATCGAGATTGTCAAGCCTGCTGTGGCAAGGTAAAAGGTAAATCCGAGGTTTCAAGATGGCGGAATAGAGGGTGGCTGCATTTCATGTGGCTCCAGGACTCAGGATTCAAGAAGAGGAGATATTGAGAAATTTGGGATCAACTCAAAGCCGCCAGGTGAGTCTCTCCCATTGGGGAGGTGTCCCAGATGGGACAGTAGTCCCAGAACGCAGGGAACATTGTGAAGTACAGTTGCCCAATGAGACACCCCTTCTCTCACTGGAGCAGTGAACTCAGACAACTGGGAGCATTGTAGAGGAGGCCACTCAGCACAATGCTTGGACTCGGAGCAACTGCACCGGAGCTCCAGACAGCTGCCCAGAGGAGGAAGCTTGGGGCGAGTTGCTTGAACTCAGAGCAATCACACCAAAACACTGGGTGGCTGGTCAGAGGAGGTGGCCCATGGTGATCTTCTTGGACTTGGAGCGACTGCATTGGAGCTCTGGGCAGCTGCCTGGAGGAGGCGTGTGGTGGGTTGCTTGGACTTGGAGTGACTGCACCAGAACTCCAGGCAGCTGCATGGAGGAGAACCTGTGCAGTGAGTTATTTGGATTTGGGGTGACTGCACTGGAACACCGGGCAGTTGCCCGTAGGAGGAGGTAAGTGGTGGGTCACTTGGCCTCAGATGACTGCACAGGGGTACCAGGTCATGGCCAGGTGATTAGGAGCAAAGCATGGTTCCAGGACCTAGGTGACTTCTTGGTGGAAGAGCCACACAGAGACAAGCTTAGGTGTGGAGACAAGTTTCCAGGACTGAGGGCAGGTTCTCTGAGGAGGGGCAGCCTAAGGAGACTCTTCTGTAAAGGGCGAGGCTTCCAGGCCCAGGAGATAGTTCCGGGCCCCCTGGGAATGTTGCAGAGGAAGGCTGCCCAGCCCAGGTGGTAGTTGTGGATTGAGGAAAACCTCTAGGAGGGGAACTGACCAACGAGACCTCCCAACCAGGTGAATCTTTCCTGCTGGGTGAGGTTGCCCCACAAGGACGGTAAAACCAGGGACACAGACCCAAACAGGCCTTGCATCAGCCTGCAGCCTAGTTCCCCTTTGGATAACCAATGGTCAACAAGTGGAGGCACCTCTGCCCACTAGCAGGGAATATACACCACCAGAAGGCCGCCATGCCTAGAGAGGCAGCTTCCTTGTGGAGGACTGCATTATTAACTTCCTCCAAGACTTCAGGCAACTGAAGGCTAGGAGGAGATATACTAGAATACTTCAGGGAACACTATAAGTCAATAGAGGAAATCTGCAATATCTCAGAGATCCACTGATACCTGAACAGTATGAGAAAACAAGGGAAGAGAATGCCCCAAACAAATATAGATGTTACATCCATTAAATCCAATGACAGCATGGCAGAAGAAATGACAGAAAGGGAGTTCAGAATGTATATAATTAAAATGATCAGGGAAGCAAATGATGAGATGAAAGAGCAAATTCAGGCATTGAATGATAAGAACAAAGAACAAATGTATGCCTTGAATGATTACACCAATCAAAGGTTAAAAGAGCAAATACAGGAAGCAAAAGATCATTTCAATAAAGAGATAGAGATATTGAAAAAAAAAACATAAATCCTTGAAATGAAGGAAACAATAAACCAAATTAAGAACTCCATATAAAGCATAACCAATAGGATAGAACACCTGGAAGACAGAACCTCAGATATTGAATACAAAATATTTAATTTTGAAAACAAAGTTGACCAAACAGAGAAGATGGTAAGAAACCATGAACTCAATCTACAATAATTATGGGATATCATGAAAAGTCCAAATTTAAGAATTATTGGGATTGAGGAAGGCTTAGAGAAACAAACCAAAGGAATGAACAATCTATTCAATGAAATAATATCAGAAAATTTCCCAAATCTGAAGAATGAAATGGAAAACCAAATACAAGAGGCTTATAGGACTCCAAATACACAAAATGACAACAGAACCACACCAAGGCACATTATAATGAAAATCCCTAACATACAAAATAAAGACAGAATTTTAAAGGCTGTGAGAGCAAAGAACCAAATTACATTCAGGGGGAATCCAATATGGATATCAGGAGATTTTTCATTCCAGATGCTAAAAGCTATGAGGGACTGGAACAACAGTTTTCAAGCCCTGAAAGAAAATGCATGCCAACCAAGAATTTTATACACAGCAAAACTTACCTTCAGATTTGATGATGAAATAAAATCCTTCCATGATGAACAAAAGCTAAAAACATTTACAAAAAGAAAGCCACATTATAAAACATTCTCAGCAAAATATTTCATGAAGAAGAGATGAAAAACAAAGAAGCAAATCAGCAAAGAAAGAACCTATCCTAAAGGAATTATCAAATAAAGGAGAAAACAATTCGCGTCAAAAAAAAAAAAAATGAGCCAAACAACAAGAATACAAATCATATCTCAATAATAACCCTGAATGTTAATGGACTGAACTTATCAATAAAAAGACATAAACTGATAGATTGGATTAAATAGAAAGGTCCAGCAATATGTTGCCTGCAAGAGACTCAACTCATAGAAAGAAATACCCATAGACTAAAGGTGAAAGGATGGGGAAAAATATACCATACACATGAACTCAGCAAAAAAGCTGGGGTATCCATCCTCATTTCAGATAATGTTGCCTTCAAACCAAAGTTAGTCAGAAGAGATAAAGAAGAACATTTCATACTTCTTAAGGGAAGAATAAATCAGCAAGACACAACAATCATAAATATCTATGCCCCAAACAGTGGCTCATCCATGTATGTCAAAAAAATTCTTCTCAATTTCAGAAGCAAAATAAACCATAACACAATATTACTAGGTGATTTTATCACACCTCCTCACCACTAGACAGATCTTCCAAACAAAAACTGAACAAAGAAACCACAGATATCAGTAACACAATCAGTAATTTATACTTAATGGACATTTATAGAATTTACCATCCAACAAAGAGCAGATACACTTTCTTCTCAGCAGCACATGGATCCTTCTCTAAAATAGACCACATATTATGCCACAAAGCTAATGTTAGCAAATACAGTAAGATAGAGACACTACCTTGTATTCTATCAGATAATAATGGATTAAAATTAGAAACAAATGAAAGAGTAAAAAACAGAAACTACTCCAACACCTGGAGATTAAACAATATGCTATTATATGATGAATGTGTAACAGAAGATATCAGGAAGGAAATTTAAAAAAATTCTTAGAGGTAAATCAGAACAAAGAAGCATCTTGTCAAAATCTCTGGGACACTATGAAAGCACTACTTAGAGGAAAATTTATTTCATGGAGCGCATTCAATAAAAGAAGAAAAAAATCAACAAATAAACGACCTAACACTACAACTCAAAGCCCTAGAAAAAGAAACACTACAGCTCAAAACCCTAGAAAAAGAAGAACAGACCAGCACCAAAAGTACTAGAAGACAAGAAATAGTTAAAATCAGAGTTGAAATCAATGAAATTGAAAGAAAAGAAACATTTGAAAATATTGACAAAATAAATAGTTGGTTCTTGGAAAAAATAAACAAAATTGATCAACCCGTAGCCACACTAACAAAGAAAAGAAGAGAGAAATACCAAATTACTAAAATTCGGAATGAACAAGGAAATATCAAAACAGAAACAATTGAAATACAAAACATAATTAAAAGGTATTTTGAAAATCTATACTCCAACAAAATATAAAATTTCAAAGACATCAACAGGTTTATAGACATATGAATTACCTAAACTGAACAAGGAGGACATACACTATTTAAATAGACCAATTTCAAGCCTACCAACAAAAAAAAGTCCAGGACCAGAGGGGTACTCAGCGAGTTCTACAAAACCTTAGAGAAGAGCTCATTCAAATACTTCTCAAAGTATTCCATAAAATAGAAGAGGAGGGAACCGTCGCAAACTCATTCTATGAAGCCAATATTACCCTGATACCTAAACCAGACAGAGACACATTGTGGAAAAAAAATTTTAGACCAATATCCTTAATGAACATCGACACAAATTTCTCAACTAAATTTTAGCAAATTCCAAACAAAAACATATTAAAAAGGCAGTACACCATGATCAAGTGGGTTTCATCCCAGGGATGCAAGGTTGGTTCAACATCCAGAAATCAATAAATGTAATTCACCATATCAACAGACTTAAAATCAAGAATCACATGATTATTGAGATAGATGCCGAAAAAGCATTAGATAAAATACAGCACCCCTTCATGCTCAAAACACTAGAAAAAATAGGGTTAGTGGGAACATTCCTTAATATTGTGAATACCATCTATGTTAAGCTCATGGCTAGTATCATTCTAAATAATAAAAAACTGAAAGCATTCCCCCTGAAAACTGGAACAAGGAAGGGATGTCCCCTTTCAACCCTTCTATTCAATATGGTCCTTGGAACTCTAGCCAGAGCAATTAGAAAAAACCAAAGAAATTAAAGGGATACGAATAGGAAAAGGAGAACTCAAAGTATCCCTAATTGCTGATGACATGATTATGTACTTAGAGGAACCAGGAAATTCCACCAGAAAACTTTAAGAACTCGTAAGTGAATTCAGTAAAGTGGCAGGTTACAAGATCAATGCTCATATATCTATAGCATTTTTATACATAAGTGATGAATTCTCAGAAAGAGAAGTTAGGAAAACTACCCCATTCATAATAGCTTTGAAAAAAATAAAATACTTGGGAATCAATCTAACAAAAGAGGTGAAAGACCTCTACAATGATAACTACAGAACACTAAAGAAAGAAATTAAACAAAAACTTAGAAGATGGAAAGATCTCCCATGTTCTTGGATAGGCAGAATTAATATTGTCAACATGGCTATAATACCAAAAGTGCTATACAGGTTCAATGCAATTCCAATTAAAATCCCAATGACATACCTTACAGAAATAGAGGAAGCAATCATGAAATTTATCTGGAAGAATAAGGAACCCAGAATAGCAAAAGCAATCCTTAACAGGAAAAATGAAGCTGGTATCAAAATACCAGACCTTCAACTATACTAAAAAGCAATAGTAACAAAAAGGGAATGATATTGGTACCAAAATAGACAGGTAGATCAAGGGTACAGAATAGAGGACACAGACACAAACCCAAATAAATACAATTTTCTCATACTAGACAAAGGTGCCAAAAATATGTAATGGAGAAAAGATAGCCTCTTCAAAAAATGGTGCTGGGAAAACTGGAAATCCATATGCAACAGAGAGAAACTAAACCCCTATCTCTCACTGTGCATGAAACACAACTCAAAATGGATTAAGAGCCTTGGAATCAGACCAGAGACCCTGCAGATTATAGAAGAAAAAGTAGGTCCAGACCTTCAATATGTCAGCTTCAAATCAGACTTCCTCAACAGGACTCCCATAGCCCAAGAAATAAAAGCAAGAATCAATAACTGGGATAGATTCAAAGTAAAAAAGTTTTCTTTCAGCAAAGGAAACTATCAGCAATGTGAAGAAATATCCTACAGAGGGGAGAAAATCTTTGCCAATCATAATTCCGATAGAGCTCTAATCTCCAGAATCTATGAAGAACTAAAAAAACTCTACACCAAGAATACAAATAACCCTATTGACAAATGGGCTAAGGAAATGAACAGACACTACAAAGAAGAAGACCTACAAAAAATCAACAGACATATGAAAACTTGTTCAACATCTCTAGTAATAAGAGAAATGCAAATCAAAACCACCCTAAGATTCCATCTCACCTCAATTAGAATGGCCATTATCAAGAATACAATCAACAATTGGTGTTGGCGAGGATGTGGAGAAAAAGGTACACTCATATATTGCTGGCGGGGCTGCAAATTAGTGTAGTCACTCTGGAAAGCAGTGTGGAGATTCCTTGGAAAACTTGGAATGGAACCACAATTTGACCCAGCTATCCCACTCCTTGTCCTATACCCAAAGGACTTAAAATCAGCATACTACAGAGCTGTAGCCACATCAATGTTTATAGTTGCTCAATTCACAATAGCCAGATTGTGGAACCAACCTAGATGTCCTTCAATCGATGAATGGATAAAGAAATTGTGGTATATATATATACACAATGAAATATTACTCAGTCATAAAGAATAATAAAATTATGGTATTTGCAGGGAAATGGATGAAACTGGAGAACATCATGCTAAGTGAGATAAGCCAATCTCAAAAATCCAAAGGACAAATGATCTCCCTGATCAGTGGATGGTGACACACAGTGGGGGGGTGGGAAGGAGGTAACAATGGAGGAAAGAGGAACTGTGTAGAGTAAAAGGAGGAGTGGGAAGGGTGGAGGGGAGAAAAAAATAACCGAATGAATCAAACACTATTATCCTATGTAAAAGTATGATTACAAAAGTGGTATGCCTTTACTTCACGTACAAACAGGGAAAAAGTATGTATCCCTTTTGTGTACAATAAAAATAAATTTTAAAAAAGAATTAAAGTAAAGGAAATTGAGATACAAAATTTACTAACAGATATCAGCAGAAATTTTGGACTTGAAATATGCCTTAAAAACTGAGTTCTCAGAAGTTAAAAATGTGAAAATAAAAAATATCATATTTAAGAAGCACAATTATTTCCAACTGGGATAAACACAAAAAGAATCAAAATAAAGCATATCATAATCAAAATTTCAAAATTCACAAGAATTTTTGAGAAGACCAAAAGATAAGAGATGTATCACAAGGATATTTCTATGTAAGTATTAGTTGATTGTTTTACCAGATGAATCCCAGAAAAAAATTAGAACATACTGTGAAGGGAATGAAAGAAAAAGTAGACTAACAACAATTAACATTATATCCAAATTCTCTATTTTTCTGAAGTAAAGAAAAAGAAAACATATCAAGATACACAAATGCTGAAAAGTTTCTCCAGTCTAGACCTGTCCTAAAAAATATACTACAGTGAATCATTGCAATTTAAAATAAATCTGTACAAGACAATTCTTTTAAAATCTGAAAAACTTTCTCACAAAAGGACAAATATCCACATATATGAATTCTACTACACTACAATGATGTTATATTAAATGATTTTGAAATAGGGTTTGAAAGAAAAAATATACAAAGATTATGATAAACCTGTCAATTGTATACAACACAAAAATAGCTGTGACATCAATAGCAACATTGAGAGGACATGCAAAGATGTTGATTTTTATATGAAATTTAAGTTGTTTTACTATCCGTATATAATATAGTTTAAGCTTAAATTGTTTTGTATAATCCAAATAAAATGACATAATTTCCTTTACATATATGATTAGAATAAGTTGAGACATCAAAGCATGTCACTATAAACATCTATGAACCAAAAATTAAAGCAATTAAAAAGTAGGTAAATCAATTAGAAGAAAAAGAAAACAACTTACAAAGAAACATTAATAAATTATTTCTTTTCAGAAATTTATTTGGGGCTGGGGATATAGCTCAGTTGGTAGAGTGCTTGCCTCACAAGCACAAGGCCCTGGGTTCAATCCTTAGCACCCCATAAAAAAAAAGAAATTTATTTAAGTATTAATGGATTATTATTAAATGCCAATCAGAACACAAATAATGACTCAGAAGATTAAATCTAAAAATTAGTATATGCTATTTACATGAATTTTTTAAAATCTATGGTCAATTTTAGTAAAAGTAAAATGCAAGGATAAAAAAATCAAAGATGGCAATAATTGTGTTACACAAAAAAATTAAGCAAAAATTTTGTGAAATAAAACACTTAAAGTACAAATGTGTTAAAAAGAGACAAATTAGGCTATTATTTTAAGAGAGATGAGACCACTTTCTAAAATACTACAATCATACAGAAAGGCAACACTGAGATAATAGATATTAATAGTACACAGTAATATTTGGAGAAAGCAATCCCCAATGATTGTAACAGAAAACATATCCAGGCAAAATGGTAAACAGTGACTAGAAGACTTCAAAAACTATTATAAATCAAATAGATTGATAGACAGTCTTCTCAATATCTCATGAAATATTCTTGATTCACCAGCTTAAAAGCAGAAAATATCTTACAAAATGACAATATTTAAATGCCTTTCTGAACATTCTATAGTAGATTAGAAATCAATATATGTGGCAATGGTGTACTCCTAAACATGGTCTTTTTCATGAAATAAAAGAAATTTAGACACTCTCTGTAATACCTAGATTATGTAGACACTCCTGGTAGTATCTATCAGAATGCAAATATTATTTTTTAAACACAGAAAAGGGTAATTTAAAAATCCCATGGAATTTCAAGTGCTTATAAATGATTAAAAAATTTTTCAAAATTTAGATAAAGTTGAATAATGCTATTCAATCATAACATGTGAATTACAAAACTAAAAACATTATTCATTGATGGGTGGAAACCTATTCCTGAATATAGAATCTATTCTGAAAAATCAAAGACAAAAGTGGGCACAAGAATCATCAATAATCATATTATCTTAAAATTCTTTTGTGATGGATTGAAAGATTTGGCTCCATGGAAATGTTACAGGCCAGGTTATATGGGCAATATCTACACAGACACCATTTTGCTGTGAGACTCCATGTTATGTAGGAAATGAGAGTCTCCCATGGGAACCCCAGGCCTCTGTACACACCAACAATTGCTAACCTTCTCCAATGGGAACACCCCACCTCTGTACCCATTATAAGTTATTTAACATGACTTGTTTAGCAATCCAAAATGACAGTTCTTATGTAATTAAAAAATTGTTGTCTTATGATTCAAAATTCTCCTAAAAAATGCTCCATGTGAATGATGATGTCAAAAATGATTGTGTGAATATTAATAACCATTATTTACTTTGTACCAGGTAAGGGTCATTTTGACCCACGTCCCCCTATAATAATGATTTCAGGATGTTAGTTTGCAATTTCAAATCATAGCAAAAGACAATTATGATTGATGTAATTTTTGGTATAAGAATTCCTGCAACCATGTATTTGAGGCTGTTCTCCCAATAGCCATTTTTGGGGCATTGTGTAAGACAGTCAGCTGGATGGCTTAATAAAGACCCTCAAATTTGGACTTCTCAGTGGTGATTGGTGTGTTCATAAGTTGTTCCACACAGTATTTTATAATAATAATTTTCAGCCATGACTATAAACTCACAAAGAACAAGCATTGTACGGAATATTTATTACATGGCAGAGAATATTAACCAAAAACCCTGTATAATCATTCATAAAGAACACTGAAGAGACAAATTGAATGAATAAATAGTTAAGTCATATTACAGAAACTGTTTTAGGATATAAGTATATTGTAGTGCTTTTATCTAGAGACATTCACAAATGTGAAAAGGATTTCTAGGGATCTTCAAAATCAATAAAGATATGTTAGAGAATGCAGACCCTAACAGGCAAAGGGGAACACTTTGCCTGCTTTTTGAATACACTGGGAGATCACTAAGGTGAAGGAGTTTAAAATAGTTCAAAAACAAGATAAGTATTAGGAAGGGAATGCCCTTATATTACTGTATGATAAATAAAATTGGGTTTCTGAAAATTCATTTCTGTTGGATGAGAACTTCTCAATTAACATTTCAAACTGCGGTTTCTTCCTTGGCATTTGTACTCATCAGTAATCTTCTGTTTTCTTCATTTATACTGAGTTGACTATATGGCTAAACTTACAGTTTTATGAAAAGAATTCCCCAAAAGTTCTTGTGTGAGAAAATTCAAATAGATTTAGTGGTGAAAGGATTGGGATATGACAGCATTAACCCAATCAGTGAATGGATCCTTTGGTAGAATTAATTGAGCAGTAGGTAGCTATATTCTGGTAGGATGTGCCTAGAGGAGGTAGGACATTGTAGGCATGCTATAGAATATGTATTTTGTATCTGTATCTGTTCAGTGAAGTTTGTATGTCTAATCTTTCTGCTCATTTCAAGAATCACTACTCTGCATGAAATACTTCCAGCATGATGTTCAGCTTCAGTCAAGCCTCAAGGAATGGATCTGGCTTTTTGTGAATGGACATTTTTTAAATCATGAGCCTTAAATAAACTTTTTTACCTTAAAATTTTCTGGTCAGGTCTCTTGACTACAACTGTGACCAAAACAGCTACTGTCTCTTGTCTCTTTAGCTTCCATGACTCTTTCCTCAGGTTCAGAAAGGTGACAGGGATGACTCAGAGACATCGATGACTTTTTATTGAAAAATGGAATAAGCTTTAGGAATCCTCCCTTTAATTACTGTTGTTTATTAGAGTAATACCAGTTTCTGGAAAATTACTTCTACAAATATTGTTTCCTGACAGACCCATTAGAATATATAAGAAGCATTTCAATCTGCAAATCCTGAGCACAACCTCCAACTATCAAGAGTAAAGGGAACAAATCAAAGACAAAAAAATGCATTGGTCTTTAAGTTGTAATTCACAATCTTTTATACTGTTGAATTATATGACAAGTCTAAAATAAAGAATGTATATCTTATCAAGAAATAATAATGGTAAATTTATAAAGACAATTAATATTTTCATATCTATATCAACAATTTCCCAATTAACTTCCATGAAGTATCTAATAATCATTCATGCACAGTACAAGCTACCAAGAGATATTTTCCAAAGGAAGGACACTCAGAATTGATAGTGAGTGAGGAATTCTTAAGGGAATCTACACTCACCAAGAGAGGTCAGTTTTTTGTAGTTCTCCAACATCACATCTGTGTACAAACTATAATGAACAGGGTCCAGGCATTCCCATTCCTCTTGTGAAAAATCAATGGCCAGAAACCTCAATGTCAGTGGTTCCTGAAATAAGAACAAATATATAAATGGCACATTGATTAGATGATCATTGACAGAGTTCTTATTTAACTGATTCTCACAAAGGTGAGGTAAATTAATTATTCAATAAGACTTTTTAACACAGCAGTTTTCTAATACATTATATAACTCTAGGGAAAGAGGATGATCTAAGTACAAAAGAAGTGTATATGCTACACTTTTGTGAAATAAAATGTAAAATTAGGATAAACTTAAGAATATATATTTGGGGGATATATTTATATTTCAAAAACAAATTATATTTATCTAATAAGAAATTTACAGTGAGTTACAATGTTGATTTCTAAGTTTTAATGAGCACAAACATAGATAGATATGTGCTAATATGTAGACAAATTCAGTAGTTCTGGGATGACAGCTGGATTTTTGAATATGAATCAATCTCTCCAGTTATGCAAATGCCACTGGTCCACCAAATCTTGAATAGCAATAAGGAAGAACTACTAAAGGAAGAGTTCATTGATGAATTTGAATTCATATACTTTCAGTGGCCAGCACATTTGCCTAAAATAGTAAGTTTCAATGACAATGCTTTTTGATCATTTCAAATATATATATATATATATATATATTTGTGATATATATATATATATCACTCCAAGATTTTTTTAATATCTTAATGTATATACCCAAAACAATCTATTCAGAGAGGTAATAGTTTTTCTTCTTTTTTTTAATCTTTGAGGACATTTTGACAAACATTCAATTAATGCTATCCTGGACTTGTTTTATTGCATACAAAAATATATTAAATGATAGTGCACCATGATCAAGTGAGTTTCATCCCAGGGATGCAAGGTTGGTTCAACATCAGGAAATCAATAAATGTAATTCAATATATCAATGGACTTAAAGTCAAGAATCACATGATTATTTCAATAGATGCAGAAAAAGCATTTGATAAAATACAGCACCCCTTCATGCTCAAAACACTAGAAAAAATAGGGATAGTGGGAACATTCCTTAACATTGTAAAGGCCACCTATGCTAAGCCCATGGCTAATATCATTCTAAATGGTGAAAAACTGAAAGCATTCCCTCTAAAAACTGGAACAAGGCAGGGATGCCCTCTTTCACCACATCTATTCAATATCGTCCTTGAAACTCTAGCCAGAGCAATTAGACAGACCAAAGAAATTAAAGGGATACGAAAAGGAAAAGAAGAACTCAAACTATCCCTATTTGCTGATGATATGATTGCATACTTAGAGGAGCCAGGAAATTCCACCAGAAAACTTTTAGATCTCATAAGTGAATTCAGTAAAGTAGCAGGATATAAGATCAATGCACATAAATCCAAGACATTTTTATACATAAACGATGAATCTTCAGAAAGATAAATTAGCAAAACTACCCCATTAACAATAGTTTCGAAAAAAATAAAATACTTGGGAATCAATCTCACAAAAGAGGTGAAAGACCTCTACAATGAGAACTACAGAACACTAAAGAAAGAAATTAAAGAAAAGCTTAGAAGATGGAAAGATCTCCCATGTTCTTGGATAGGAAGAATTAATATTGTCAAAATGGCCATACTACCAAAAGTGCTATACAGATTCAATGCAATTCCAATTAAAATCCCAATGATGTACCTTAAAGAAATAGAGCAAAAAATTATGAAATTCATCTGGAAGAATAAGAAACCCAGAATAGCTAAAGCAATCCTTGGAAGAAAGAGTGAAGCAGGGGTATCGCAAAACCAGATCTTCAACTCTACTACAAAGCAATAGTAACAAAAACGGCATGATATTGGTACCAAAATAGGTGGATCAATGGTACAGAATAGAGGACACAGACACAAACCCAAATAAATACAATTTTCTCATATTAGACAAAGGTGCCAAAAATATGCAATGGAGAAAAGATAGCCTCTTCAACAAGTGGTGCTGGGAGAACTGGAAATCCATATGCAACAGAAAGAAACTAAACCCATATCTCTCACCATGCACGAAACTAAACTCAAAATGGATTAAGGATCTCGGAATCAGACCATAGACCTTGCATCTTATAGAAGAAAAAGTAGGTCCAGAGCTTCAACATGTCAGCTTAGGACCAGACTTCCTCAACAGGACTCCCATAGCACAAGAAATAAAAGCAAGAATTAATAACTGGGATAGATTCAAACTAAAAAGTTTTCTCTCAGCAAAGGAAACTATCAGCAATGCAAAGAAAGAGCCTACAGAGTGGGAGAAAATCTTTGCCAATCATACTTCAGATAGAGCACTAATCTCTCCAGAATCTATAAAGAACTCAAAAAACTCTACACCAAGAATGCAAATAATCCAATTGAAAAATGGGCTAAGGAAATGAATAGACACTTCACAGAAGAAGATCCACGAGCAATCAAAAAACATATGGAAAAAAGTTCAACATCTCTAGCAATAAGAGAAATGCAAATCAAAACCACGCTAAGATTCCATCTCACCCCAATTAGAATGGCGATTATCAAGAATGCAATCAACAACAGGTGTTGGCGAGAATGTAGGGAGAAAGGTACACTCATACATTGCTGGTGGGGCTGCAAATTAGTGCAACCACTCTGGAAAGCAGTATGGAGACTCCTTAGAAAACTTGGAATGGAACCACCATTTGACCCAGCCATCCCACTTTTGGCCTATACCCAAAGGACTTAAAATCAGCATATTACAGAGATACAGCCACATCAATGTTCATAGCTGCTCAGATTGTGGAACCAACCTAGATGTCCTTCAATTGATGAATGGATGAAGAAAGTGTGGTACATATATACAATGGAATATTACTCAGCCATAAAGAATGATAAAATTATGGCATTTGCAGGCAAATGGATGACACTGGAGAATATCATGCTAAGTGAGACAAGCCAATCTCAAAAAAACCAAAGGAAGAATGATATCGCTAATAAGTGTATGATGACACATAATGGGGGTTGGGAGGGGTTAGTGTTGGGGTTGGAGTTGGGTTTAGGGAGGGGGGCAGGAATGGAGGAAGGAAGGACTGTATAGAGGGAGGGGAGAGGTGGGAGTGGTGGGGGAGAAGGGAAAAAATGGCAGAATGAATCAAAGAACATTACCCTATGTAAATGTATGATTACACAAATGGTATGCATTTACGCCATGTACATGCAGAGAAACAACATGTATCCCATTTGTTTACAATAAAAAAAGGAAAAAAAATGAAAAACTTGTGCACTGAAGGACATTGTTAAAACTATGAAAAGACGACATATGAAATGGGAGAAAATATTTGTAAGTCATATATCTGATAAGGAATGTATATCCAAAATATTTAAATAACTCATACAACTCAGCAACTGTAAAAATATGAACAACCCAATCAAAATGGGAAATGTTTTTATGTATATTTTACAACTAAAAGTGAATTATAGAAACAGAAAAAAAAAAAAGAAAACTTGAAATGGAACCACCATTTGACCCAGCTATCCCACTCCTTGGCCTATACCCAAAGGACTTAAAATCAGCATATTACAGAGATACAGCCACATCAATGTTCATAAATTCTCAGTTCACAATAGCCAGACTGTGGAACCAACCTAGATGTCCTTCAATTGATGAATGGATAAAGAAACTGTGGTATATATATACAATGGAATATTACTCAGCCATAAAGAATGATAAAATTATGACATTTGCAGGAAAATGGATGAAATTGGAGAACATAATGCTAAGTGAGATAAGCCAATCTCAAAAAAAAAAACAAAAGACGAATGATATCACTAATAAGTGGATGGTGACAGAAAATGGGGCATGGGAGAGGTTAGTGTTAGGGTTAGATTTAGGGTTTGGGAGGGGGGCAAGAATTGAGGAAGAAAGACTGTATAGAGGGAAAAGAGTGGTGGGAGGGATGGGGAAAGGGAAAAATAACAGAATGAGTCAAACATTACCCTGTGTAAATTTATGATTACACAAATGGTATGCCTTTATGCCATGTACAAACAGAAAAACAACATGTATCCCATTTGTTTACAATAAAAAATAAATAATAAAGAATAAAAAAAGTAAATAGAAAGGAACTGACATTTCTGTTTCCATTTCTAAATGCCTCATAGATGAAAATATTGTGGTTATAAAATTCATGAATGCAATTTTATTAAGATGAAATGATGGTGTGAAATTGCCAAAACTTTGTTCAATACCATGGTACTTTCCTTGGGAGAGGAATTCTCTTTCTCTATTTCTTTATGGAACATCTGCAATGCTTCTTTCAATGTAATAGCAGGTCACTTCTTTTTGTGTGTATTGTTGAAGACAGTTTTTTTCTCTTCTTCTAACGAAATTTTGGAAAAAATGGCCCCAGTAGAAGAACAATGAACCAACCCAGAAGTCAATATTTATTCAATAGCTAAGGTTATTGGAGCAGAGATAAGGACTGACAATTCAGTTTTGAAAAATGGAAAAGGACAAGGTAAACACTCTCTTCAGGGAATAGTGATTAATATAATGCAGGTTCACTGAGTGCCCTGTGCCCATGTTTGAATGCACACAAGAAGCTGATATCCTTCTCTTCTATCAAGAAACATAAAAAATTAGCAAACCATCTCAAAGGTTCACAACCATCTTTCTTGTGCACACAGAACTAATTGGCTTCTCATTACCTTCCCACAAAGGTGAGAGTTTGATGAGAGACTACTGGCTTAGAAAGACTTGACTATTAATACTCATATGCACTATCACCCCTGTCAGAGGTTTCCCAGGATAGGGCATTGCTGAATGCTTCTGTGTTTCTTGTTTTTTAAGGTGGTAAGAATCATAGTTGTGGAAAATTCTCCCCTCTTATCTCCTGCTCCTATAGGTATTCATCTTACGTCATGATGGCATTATGTGAGAACATTCTCTATCCTCTAATTTTCTTCAGGAAGGAGAAAGAGCCCTGTAAGAGCTTTGGAAGGCCTGATAGAACCATAAAATGAGCAGAAGTTCAGTTTGGTTCCAAGTCACTGTAAAAAGCATTTAAGCTAACAAGTCAGCTAGTGATAATTTCACTTCATTGACCACTCTTTGAAAATGTCTAAAAATTGATTTGCTGGGATCATTTTTTAATTATCCAAAAAAGTAGAAAAAGTAAATCACAACAAAGGGGTGATAATCCTGTGTTGCAGAGGGGTTTGATTCCACTGGAAACAGATTCACTATCTTAATAAAGAAGTCCCATGAACAAGTATATCAATATAGCCTACCTGAGTGTTAGTCCCTTGCCTCTAATACATCTTTCTACCAATATCCTTAATATGGTTCTGTACCCAGATTTGCCAGTTCTGACTTTCACATTCTGAAGCACAGCATCACCAGATCCAGACACTGAGGCACCAAGCTCTGAGGGCTGTACTATTCCCTTTCTAAGAAGAGCATCCAAGACAAAGGTGTAGTGTGCCAAACTCTCAATAGAAAATCACAAAATCAGGTTTTGAGTTTCCAGGTCAAGACCAAGTTCTCCCTTCAATTCAGGCAGGGCATATATATAATCTATGTTCCCAAATTACTAGATGGTACATTTTTTCAGAATTTCTTTTTTGGATTTGTGAACATTTCACATGATAGGATGAGACACAATCACTTGACCCTCTGCAAAAAGTGTTTCTGTCTTGCATTTGTCTTCCATTGGCACAATTTTCAAAATGTATTTGAGTTGAAATTCCATGTCTTTGACTTTACATTATGTTGTGTCTCAATCTTCCCTCCCCCAGAACATTTCCTGGGCTTTAGAACTGCTTTCCATAAAGTGCTCACAGCTGTTATGCCTCAGGTCTTTGAAGTATCTAGTGAATATCACTCCCTGGGTTCTCTCCTTTTAGAGAGCACCAGTATCAAGTATGGGGTAGAAGCACTCCAGGAAGTAGATAGATGTCCAATAGCCCGAATGATATTTGTCTCCCAATGTATCCTTCATCTAAAGGCACTTCAGCTGTCTTCTGTACTACTATGATGTATGCTATGATAAAAATGGGAGTGTAGCTATTTATTTAACAAACTGTACTTCCTTTTAATATATAATCAGAATTATTTTTACTGGATAATAGGCTAGTTCTATTTTTATTTCAAATACCTTCATACTCTTTTCAAAACTATTTGTGCAGAATTTACATCAATACCAATAGTGTCCAAGTGTTTCCTATTTTTCATACCTTGTCTTTTGGAGTATTTGTCATTTTTGCACATTTTATAATAATCATACTAACAGTGGTGTTCAGGATAAAACATGTCTGCTATTTGAGTTTTACAATAAATCCCTGATGGATTATTTTTAGAATCCAGTGTGTCAGGTAGCTTACATAGAGATTGATTTTGTTCTATATTTCTCCTGGGCACAAACAAGAATCTGTTCTTATTAACCCCTTCTGTGCACTACTGCTGTTTGTTGTAGGTCATGGAATGTCTTGCACACCACTTATTTGTCATCTAGGGAGATTTGCATATGTTCAGCCAACTTTGATCACAGAATTTTGGAGATTAAAATATAGTTCATTGGATAAAAGATGTTAAATATGACATATTCAGTGAATGGAAAACCTCCTTCCAAGAGGAATTGACAAGCTGTACTTATTATAGAGACAAGCTGAGAGATGGAGCCCAGGAAATGCTAAACTCACCACTAAGGCTGCAAGTGATGCATTTTTTCTTTTAAATCTTTGATGCAGGATAGGATAGAGAGCTGCTCAACTGTCAGCAGCATAAGTTGGTCAAGTACCCTAGAAAATCCCATCTTTAGTAATAAAATGTGTCCTTTGTAATTTAACTTCTTTTCTACCCTGACCCCAGGTGTTGACGTCCATTGAAGTATTTGCATGACCATAGAAGACCACCACTCTTTCTGTGGTCTTGATACTTATTATTGCTAAATTCTTCCTCTTAAGCAGTAGTAAATTAAGATCTCTACCACAGCAAACTTAAGAGGTAGGTTGTATATATACGATGAAAATCTTTCTCTGGTGACCCTGACTGTTGGTAATTCTGTTCCAATTGCACAGTACTTTGCCTAAAACTGAACTAAAGCCCAAGGCTACGACAAGTTTTCTTCCACATTTGATGGCAGGTAATGTTGATAAATTGACTCATTCATTACTTTGCCAAGAGGAACTTGAAACATAATGTTTATTCAATATAATCATAGAGAACAAATGGTCAGCAGTATCCTATTGTGTTATATTTCCAATGTCATGCTCTCTGTACTCTGAGATTTCATCCTTTATTTTTTTGCTGGAGTTTGCCCAGTGGGCATTGCACATTCTATACACACACTGCCAGTAAACTGTGCCCCAAGTATAAACATCCACCTTTAGCTTTGGTTGTATCATCCCTTCACATTTAATGTTTTTCTTGATGTGCTTTGATTTATATAGACCATTCTATTGTGATTTAAAATACAAATAGTTTTTATATACCTATCAATTTATTCATGGATTTCTTTGTGTTATGATTCCTTGGTCTTTATTATTGAAAATTTATAGTTGAATAATATATATTAGTGTCAAGAAATGATAATAAATATTTTTCCTCTTGGAATTCAAAGGTTTTATGGCTACTTTCATATATATTTCACAATCTAAAAAAATTTTAGGATTTTTCCTCTGCTTCCTTCTTTCATTAAAAGTAATGTACACTATCATTTTGGCAGGGTAATATCTTAGATTTGGGGAAATTCTTTATCTTTATAATGATGAGTTCCACATTGTACACAAATAGTGTTTATAATTGAGTTGAAGGATCAAATCATGGTTCCTATCAGAATAGGTATTGTCCCTGAAGACTCTGGAAATCCCAATACATCAAATCCTCCACTGCTTTCTCAAGACAGTTCCCAACCCACCCTGCCATCCCTGCCCAGTTTCACTGGAGGGAGCTTTCCAATATTCTCAGCCAGCATGGTATTCTTCATCTCTGTGTATGTCCAAAGACTGAGAGATCGAGATGATCCAGCTCACCTCAGAAACCAAACAGGGTCTTTCTACCTTGGTGTCCTGTATAATCCTATGCTACCCTTACCACCACTCTCCTGTACTGCCCACAATGTGCTTAATAATGTTCCTGGACCCGTCCCACATGGGAGAGGTGAGATCACATCTTTGTTATTTCCCTTGTGGTTCCATCAGCTCCTGCATGATGGGGTATGGACTGTTGTCTCTTGTATGGACATTGCAGACTCTCATGGACTTAGGAGTTGTTGCTATCCAGGGGTGTTCTGCAACCTGGGTCTCTAGACCTTCTAAACTTTCTAGAGTCCTGTGCCAATCCCTCACTTGGTTCCAGCACCTCCTTCTCTTCTGTCCTTCTTCCCTGGAGAAATCTGGACTAAGTGTGATGGGAAGATTTTCAGCATTGCCACTGGGTTCAGTCCATCACTTTCTTTACTATAGCAAACATGATTTCCACCATATTAACCTAAAGAATCAGCCTTAGGGAACTGGGAGAATATATTTACATGGTGAGGAAGGAACAGATTTTAACCAGAAACCCATGCTCTGAGAGTCCATTTTTCTTCATCTTTTGCATCAATGACTGTGTACTCAACCTTACATCTTCCATGAGCACAATTTATTGATCTTTCCCTCAGTTTTAAATGCTAACAATGGATGACATTATTCTTGAAACTTTTGGTATCTCTTCCATTAAATCAGAATCTCTTTCTCATAGTTTATTTTAGAAAGATATGAAATATAAAAAAACAAATGTAAAAAAAAGATTCATTCTCTAGAATTCTAAATTGTCTACTAAACTAACCTCTCAGCACTTCTATAACATGGAACACATACAGAAATGAAACTTTAAGTAAAACTTTTATCAGAAGATTGACATTATACTTTACTTTTGTTTTGCTTATTTGTGGCCACTCATATAGAAGCAATAATGGTGTCCTTTTTTGTGCATTGACACTTTCTACCAAAAAAATCTGCCATATTCTTCCCAATAAAGTTCATAGATTTCTTTTTATCCTTAACTCCTCAGAATTTTTGTATATCATCTGTATAAACCATCATATTTTATACAAAAATTCTTCTACTTCTCAAATTTCTATTTATTTGTCACTTGCTTTGGAGAGCAAAAACTCAATTTTGTTTACTAGATATATAGGCTTTGAAACTGGAGGTTTGAATCAAAGCATAACCTCATATTTTCATTTTATTCTACATCGACATCAAGGCCATATACATTCTAACCTCCCTGCATTTTCAACAAAAAAAGAGTTAAAAATCCTGTTTTTATGTGCATTTAAACTTGAAAATATAGTTTAGAAATGATAAGTGAAATAAATTTAAAAAATACAAGACTGAGAAATTGGAGCTCTTTGTATTCTGTTCAATGGTTGTATCTCAGTAATGTCATACAAAATAAAGCATCAAACCCAAGTTGATTTAAATTTTATGCAACTGAATATATTTACTTTCTCTTACATGAAATGGTGTCTATTGTATTAATGCATAAAGTATACCATTTTTACATGTGTGGTAAAATATAAGTATCCTTTGATCAATTTGATTTTATTGCCTTCTTAACATGTTTCCACTACTCTTAGTAATAACAAAAGTCAATAACTGTTCTGAAAAAATTCTTTTAATTCACACTTATTTTGACCTTTTTGTTCTTTGGTACTGATTATAGGCCAGGTAGAATTGAAAAAGTTCAGGCACAGTATTACTTGGATGTTTCATAAAATCTCTCAAATATTAAAAAAAAAAACTATTACCATTCTCGTTAGATTATTTGGGGTGTATACATTAAGATATTCAAGAATTTCTTGGAGTGATGGATATATATTTGAACTGATCACAAAGGATTTTTGTTAATTGCTTTTATAGCAAAATGCACAAACTCCTTAAAATATTTGAATTGAAATTCATCAATGAACTTTTTTTATTGCTATACAAGAGCTTTACTTGGAACAGTGGCATTGGCATCACTAAAGAGCTTGCTACATATTCAGAAATCCCAATCCTGTTCCAGGACTACTGAATCTGCTATGCATCATCAACATATCTAATCCATGTTTGTTCTCATTACAATTTAGGAAGCAATCTTCTAACTCACTATAACTTTCTCATCTGAGAAATATACACAACTCATTTTATAAAATATGAATAAAATCCTCAAATATATATCCTAATGTTTATCTTAATTTTACATTTTATTTCACAAAAGTGTGGAATATATACATTTTTGGACTTTGTCATCCATTTTTCAGAGTTATGTAGTACATTAAACAAGCATGCTTTGTTAAAAAGTATCTCATTAAATAATTGAGATTTCTCAACTTTGCAAGAGCCCATTCTCCTACTTCTCATTGGGTCAAATTAAAAACTCTGTCAATGATAATATGATCAGTTTGTCATTTATACACTTATTTTTATATCAGGAACCAGTGACATTCAGGGATGTGACCATTGATTTCTCTCAAGAGGAATGGGAAAGTCTGAGCCCGGCTCAGGAGAATTTATACATAAATGTTATGCTGGAGAACTACAGAAAACTGATCTTTCTCAGTGAGTATAATTTCCCTTCAGAATTCATAATTCACTATTAATATTGGATGTCTTTCCCTTGTGGAATATTTCTTGGTAGCTTCTGCTGAGCATGAGTATCAGATACTCATTTTCATGGCAATTGATTGGGAAATGTACGTAGACAGTGAGTTCTATTCCTTGAACCTTGACATGAGGCTAAAAATCATGCTTAAAGTGTTTGGTGGAAGGACATTTCTCACATGATGATCAAAAAACTAATAGAAAGAGACTCCATAGACCAGATACAGATACAATATGTATACCCTAGAGGTGTGACTCCAATGACCCACACCTCTATCTATACCCTATTAGAATACACTTTGCTACTTCTCAGTTAATTGTATCAAAGAATTAATTCACTGGGTTGATGCTCTAATGCCCAATCATATCACCCCTAAACCTTTCATTACTGTCTCACACATGTGCCTTGGGGGATAATTCATATCCAAACCATAAGATTAGCCATATAGACAGGTGTGCAGAAATGAATAAAACCAAAGATTACTGATGATAGGTCCAAATATCAAGGAGGAAACCATACTGAAATGTTAACTGAGAAGATTTCACCTAACAGAAATAAATTTTCAGAAACCTAGTTTATTTATCTTACAGTTCTATAAAGGCATGCCCTTTTCTAGGCTTATCATGGTTTCAAACTCTTTTAGGCTCCTTATTCCCCTAATAATCACCCAGTATATTCAAAGTAACAGCCACAGTACTCCCCTATTCCATTTAGGGTCTTCATGGGCTAACATCACTTTATTGATTCTGAAGGTCCTAGAAAATATGTTCACATTTGTGAATACCTCTAGGTTAAACCATTGCAATGTGTTAATATCCTAACCCAGTTTCTCTAATATGATTTAAATGTTTATTCATTCAAATTATCTCCTCAGGGGGCTCTTTATGAATGATTGTATTCGGTTTTCTGTTAATATTCTCTGTTGTGCAATGAATGTTTCTTACTCACAATGCCTGAACTTTGTAAGTGTACAGTCATGGCTAAAAATTATTATAAAGAAGATTTTTTACGATAATATGGTTATTGGTGATTTATAAATTAAATTTTCTATCATTTTTGTGCCCACTTTTGTGTTCTATTATTTAGAATAGGTTCTGTATTCAGGAGGATATTTCCTCCCATCAATGATTAAATTTTTTATTTGTGCAATCTACACATTATGCGTAAATGTTAATTGTCTCTTTCGCACTTTCTGACAATGTAAGTTTAAATATGCATAAATCATGTATCTACTGTCCATTAAGTTACATGTTTCACTAACTTTTATAAATATTATCCCTTTTTTGTTTATGACAGTATATTGTATCTTGTTTCTTTACTAAACCTAGGTATTTGTGTAAATCTATATAAATATGTGTAGACCTATGTACATGAACTAAGGTTTGAACTCATGGGTGCTAGAGTACTGAGTTACATCCCTAGTCTGTTTCTATTTTTATTTTGAAATAAGTTCTGTGAAGTTGTTCAAACTGACTTCAAATTTGAAATTCTCCTTTCTCAATCTTCCTGGCAGCTAGAATTACTGGAATGCTTCTCAATTATTTGTGAACAAAACTGTTCTTTTGTCTAGGATAAAGACTTTATCATTTAAAGAAGCTTTTGAATATTTTCATAATTCTGTTTATCTTTAATGTATTTTTAAAATTTAAATGCAATCAGACCACATAAAATTAAACTTACTGCTTTAATATTTTAAGTATTGTTTAGTACTTTTAGTTCTAATTGTTTTGCAACATCTTTTTAGGAAGTTTACATATTACAAAACTAATGTTAGATTTTCATGAAAAGCACATGCTCATTTGCCTCACAACACAAACACCATCCCATGTGTTCAATGTATTTGATAACTTTATATGTTGCATGTAAATAGAATCACACAATATTTGACTTTATTATGAATGGTTATTTCAGTAAGCATAATGTCTTCAAGAGGAATTCATAGTATAGATGTTATGTAATTTCTTTTCTTTGAAAAGGTGAAAAACATACCAAAGTTTTTTTCCAAAATGCCTTCATGAACACATATAAAATATTATTTTTTGCTTCCCCTCTTGGCCCTGATGAATGATTTAATATTTACATATGTGTAGCTATGTCTTGATTCACCCATATAAATGAGTACTTACTCTCTGTTCTGTTCCATATCTCTACTTGTATATGTTCATAACAGCATTAATATATTGAATACAGCAACTTTTATTACATTCTAAAATCAGAAATTATTATTCAAATATGTTTAATTTTGAATATTTTTGAGTAATTTTCAGTAATTGGAATTTCACAGGATTTTTAAAATAGCCTTTTCTGTATTTGGAAAAAAAATAATTTTGGAATTTTGAAGGACACTATCTGAAGTGACTTCATCATTTGGATATTATAGAAAATTTCTAATATTTTATTCATTTCTTTAACAAGACCATTTTTAAGAGTGCACCAATGCCACATACTTTTACAGATTTGAATGTCACTTCCACTTTTGATTTATAAGTTAGTATTTTCTAAAATCATTTAAATATTTTCCTGTCTTAAGATATTTTCTGATTTTTAGCTGGTCAATCAAGAATATTTCATGAGTTCTTGAGAAGATTGTGTCTGAAAGTCTAGTTGGTTTATAAAAGTTTGTGAATTAGTCTAATAATCCTTGTTTACCATTCTGTCTGTTTTTATTTTCTGTTACATTCATTGGGGATTGGTGTCTCCAAATATTACTGTATTACTATTTATATCAGTTCTCTCAGTGTTGCCTTTCTATATTTGGAAGTATGACTCAGTTACAAATGTATTTACTATCATCGTAGTGTTTTAGATAGTGGTCTCTTCTATCGTAAAATAATATTCCAGTTTGTCTCTTCAAAATCCTTTTACTTAAAATTTTTATCTTACATAACTTTCTGCTTTTTTATGTATAACATAATTATTACCATGTCTGATTTATTTTTTTATCTTTGCAAATAATATTCTTTTCATTTTATTAAAGTGACCATATATTCAAATGAAAACTTATGTAGATATGATACAGAAAATTTTAGATTTAATCTTGTCAGTCATGTTTTGTGTTCTAATTGGCATTTAATAAGAATCTATTTATATTTAAATAAATTACTAAAAATTAAGAATTTAATACTGTTACTCTGTAAGTTGTTTTCTCATTTTTATGATTTTTTTGTACTTTCTGAATTGATTTAATATTTGTTTCACAGATTATTTAATAACATGTTTTGATTTCTCACCTTATTCTAATCATATATTTTATGATTATTTTGCCAGTATATTTGGATTATATAAAACCCATTAAGCTTAAATGACATTATATATTGGAAGTAAATTAACTTTAACTGTATATAAAATTAATATCTTTGCATATCCTCTTAATGTTGTCATTGATACCCCTGGTATTTTCATATCACATACCAGTTAACAGATTTATGATAATTTTATACCTTTATCTTTCAAACTATATAGCCAAATGTTTTTAGGTACCATCATAACATATTGTCAATTTTATATTTGTGGATATTTGTGGTTTTGCCAGGATGTTTGTGCTATGCAGGCTTATTTTATTTTCAACTGAAAGAATTCTCTAAAGAATGTTTTGTAGGATGGGTCTAAGAATGAGAAGATTTTTCAGCATTTGTATATCATGACAAGATTTCTTTTTATTTACTTTGGAAAAAGAAATATTTTGTATATAGTATTCATGGTTGTTAGCTTATTTTTTCTTTTATTTATTTGACTATATGTTCCAATTCTTTTCTGGAACTCTTCTGGTAAAACAATCAACTAATAATTTTTTAGAACTATCCTTATAAGTGAAACATTTATTTTTGGTCCTCTCAAAAATTTATTTCTGTGAGTTATGAAACTTTGGTTATGATGTGTTTATTTTGAGTCTCTTCATATTTTTCCTAGTTGAAAATGATTGTGCTTCTTAAAGTTTGATATCTTTTCTTTTTTACATTTCCATTATCTCAGAGCTTAGATTTTAAGGAATATATCAAGCACAAAATTTCTGTTGATTTCTTTTATTAACTTTTTTCTCTCTAATTTCATTTACTTTAATTCTTGATCAGTACATTAAACATCAATGAAGTAGCTATTTAGTCTTCTTAATAAATTCATAACTTTCACTTTCCTAGGGTCTTTTCCTAGTTGTTTTATATTGTTTCTTTTATCAAGTCAAGTTTCCCTTTTTTCTTTCTGTGCTATTGTTTCCATTTAGATATTTCCACTAAAAGAAAGCTTACATTGGATAATTACAGTTATTTTGGAAATGTTTGAAAATTACTAAATAACTAAAAAATAGGCAAAAATGACACATGTCTATACCCCAGATAATTGGAAGACTGAGACAGAGGGACTGCAAGTTTGAGAAGAGTTACTTAGTGACACCCTGTCTCAAAAATAAACAATACAGAAAGGGACTGGGGGACTGTGGCTGTAGCTCAGTGGTAAAGTACTTGCCTAGCATGTGTGATGTATTGGTTTCAATCCTCATAATGCTATAAAAATAAAATACAAGCATCATGTCCATCTACAACTCAAAATAAAAATACAAAGAAGTGAAAAAATGGACTGGGGAAGCAACTCAGTAGAAAAGTGACCCTGTATTCAATCCCAATTACCCTCTCCCATGAAAGAAAAAAGGAGTAAAAAATAAGACAAAATTCAATTGTTACATGAGGACTCACATGTGAAATCTGAACAAGTTGAATTTAGGAGCTGTGATTTGGGGGATAATAGGGGTAATGTCAACCAAACTCTGCAAATTTACACAGTTTTTTTCTTTTTTGAACATTGTACACAAATGGTGTACAACTTTTATTCCTCTGGTTGTACACAAAGAGTAACACTGTTTGTGTAATCATACAGATACATAAGGTAATGATGTTTGTCTCATTCCATTATCTTTCCCCTACCCCCTCACTACACCTCATTTCCCTCTACAAAATTCATCCTTCCTCCTTTTTTTCCTTACTACCTCCCCCTGTTATGTATCACAAATCACTTTTCAAAGAAATCATTTGGTCTTTGGAATTTTGGGATTGGCTTATGTCACTTAGCATGATATTCTTAAACTCCATTTATTTACATGTGAATGCCATAATTTTATTCTTCTTTATGACTGAATAATATTCCATTGTGTGTGTGTGTGTGTGTGTGCATATATATATATATATATATGCATATTATCACAGTTTCTTTATGCATTCATCTATTGAAGGGCATCTAGGTTGGTTCCACAATCTAGATATTGTGAATTGAGTTTCTATAAACATTGATGTGACTGTATTACTGTAGTATGCTAGTTTCAGTCCTTTGAGTATAGGCCCCAGGAGTGGGATAGCTGGGTCAAAAGTGGCTCAAAGTTTTCTGAGGAATCTCCATCTTGCTTTGCAAAGTGACCACACAAATTTGCAACAACACCAGCAATATATGAGTGTATCTTTTTCCCCATATCCTCACCAACAGCTATTTTTGCTGTATTCTTAATAACCACCATTCTAATTGGAGTGAGATAAAATCTCAGAGTAGTTTTGATTCACATTTCTCTTACTACTAGAGATGTTGAACATTTTTTTTATATATCTGTTGATACTTGTAGATATTCTTCTGTGAAGTGTCTACTCATTTCCTTAACCCATTTATTGATTGGGTTATTTGTATTATTTATTGGTGTAAAGTTTTTTGAGTTCTTTATAAATTCTGGAGGTTAGTGCTGTATCTGAAGTTCATGTGGCAAATATTTTCTCCCATTCTGTAGGCTCTGTCTTCATATTGTTGATTGTTTTCTTTGCTGAGAGAACCTTTTTAGTTCTAATCTACCCATTGACTGATTACTGCTTTGATTTCTTTTGCTTTGGAAATCTAGTTAAGGAATTCTTGTCCTAAGTCAATATGATGGAGATTGGGGCCTAATTTTTCTTATATTTGCTGCAGAGTCTCTCATCTAATTCCTAGGTCCTTGATCCATTTGAATTGAGTTTTGTAAAGGGTGAGAAAAAGAGAGTTACTTCCATTTTGCTGCATATGGATTTCCAGTTTTCCCAACATTTGTTGAAGAGGCCATACTTTTTCCATTGTGTGTTTTTTGGCACCTTTGTATAGTCTGAGATAACTGTATTTTTATGGGACTGAGCATGAAGGGGTATGTCAATGTTTCTTCTGTATTTATTGAAATTATTATATGAATCTTAATTTTAAATATGTTGGTGTGATGAATTACATATATTGATTTCTGGATATTGATCCAGCCTCACATTACTTTGATAAAACCCACTTGATCATGGTACACTTTTTAATATGTTTTTTAAATGATTTGCTAGAATTTTGTTAAGAACCTTTTAATATATTTTCATCAGGGTTATTTCTCTGATTGTTTTCATTGATGTGTTTTTGTCTGATTTAGGTATCAGGGTGATACTAGCTTTGCAAATTGATTTTGGAAGGATTCCATCCTCTTCTATTTAATGGAATACTTTGTGGAGTATTGGAACGAGTTCTTCTTTAAATTTTGTAGAATTTGGTGGAGAATCCATCTGGTCCCAGACTTTTCTTTGTTGGTAGACTGTTGATGACTTTTTCTATTTCATTACATGAAATTGATCTATTTAAGTTATGCATGTCCTCCTGGTTCAGATTAGGTAATTCATATTATCTAGAAACCTGTTGATGTCTTCCAGATTTTCTATTTTGTTGGAGTATAGATTTTCAAAATAACTTCTAATTATGTTTTGTATTTTAGTAGTGCCTGTCACGATATATGCATTTTCATCAGATGTTTTAGTATTTTGAGTTTTCTCTCTGCTTCTCTTCATTAGTGTGGATATGGGTTTATAAATTATGTTTATGTTTTCAAAGAACAAACTTTTTGTTTTGTTAAAATTTTGAATAATTTCTATTGTTTCAATTTCATTGATTTTGGCTCTGATTTTTATTTTTTCCTTTCTTCTACTACTTTCAGTGTTGATCTGTTCTTATTTTTAAAGAATTTGAGATGTAATATTAGGTCATTTATTTTTTGAATTTCTCTTCTTTTTTTGAGTGTTCATGCAATGCATTTTCCTCTTACTATTGCTTTCATGGCATCCCAGAGATTTTGATATGTTGTGTCATTGATCTTGTTTACTTTGAATTATTGTGTTATCACCTCCATGATGTCTTCTACTATCTATGAATCTTTCAATAGTGTATTATTTAATCTCTAGGTGTTGAGGCAGTTATTTTTTCTTTTGTCATTGATTTCTAATTTCATTACATTATGATCTGATAAAATATAAGGTAGAATTTCTATTTTTTTGTATTTCCTAAGGGTTGCTTTGGGACATTACATATGATCTGTTTTACAGAAGTATCCATGTGCTGCTGAGAAGAAAGTGTATTTGCTGGTTGATGGATGAAATATTATATATATCTGTTAAGTCTAAATTAATTATTGTGATATTGAGGTCTGTGGTTTCATTGTGGAATTTTTGTTTGGAAGATCTATCCAGTAGTGAGAGAGGTGTCTTAAAGTCACCCTGTATTATTGTGTTGTGGTCCATTTGGTTCCTAGAATTGAGAAGGATTTGTTTGATGTACATGAATGCACCATTGTTTGAGACATAAATATTTATGATTATTATGTCTTGCTGATTTATTTATGCTTTCCTTAAGTTGTATGAAATATCCTTCTTTGTCCCTCTGACTAACATTGGCTTGAAGTCTACTTTATCTAATATGTGGATGTAAACCCCCTCTTTTTTACCAAATCAGTGTGAATGGCATATTGTTCACCATCCTTTTGCCTTTAGTCTGTGGGTGTCTTTTTCTATGAGATGAATATCTTAAAGGCAGCATGTTGTTAGGTCCTTTTTTTAAAAATCCAATCAGACAGTCTATATATTTTGATTGATGAGTTTATGCCATTAATATTCAGAGTTATTATTGACATATGGTTTGTATTCACAGTCATTTTGGTTTATCTTTTGTTTTTAACTTGACGTGGTTTCTCATTTGATTGGCTTTTCCTAATGGGTAGTTCAATTCTTTGATGACTTTCATTGTTATTTTTTATTTTTTCCTCATGGAATATTTTGCTGAGAATGTTTGGTAGTGCAGGCCTTGTATTTGTAAATTCTTTTAACTTGTTTTATTATTGAAGAATTTTATTTTGTTGTAAAATTTGAAGATAAGTTTCCTAAGAATAATATTATTGGTTAGACTCCATTTTCTTTTGGAGCCTGAAGTAAGTTGTTTGAGGCCCTTCTCTCCTTTATGGTCTAGGTTGAGAAATTTTCTGATATGCTTATTAGTTACCCCTATATATAATCCGATGCTCTTCTCTCACAGCCTTTAAAATTCTATCTTTATTTTGGATGTATCAAAATCAATTTTTGTTAGCATGAGAAAAGGGAGAAAGAACCTCTAAGGAAACAGATAGATAAGAAGCAAATAGGGTGAGAAAAATAATAAAAATTGAAAATACTACTAATAAAAATTCTACAATAAAACTATACTACACTACTCAACTCTCCCAGTCTTCAGTAGCATAATAGATGAAAGTGTTTGATAATGAAGTGTCCCAGGATGTGAGTTGTTCAACTAAAGACAGCAAAATCCAGGTCAAGAATTTTCCATGCTAGTAGGCAGAGGCAGTCCTATGTTTTGGTAGATGGAGAGCCACAGCATGGTGTTGAGACTACATAGGGCATTGCACTGGATATATGAGGCCTGGGAATGGACTGTGCTGGAGATTCACATGGGCAGTGGCTGGACCTGCAAATTTATATTTTGATGGGTAAAAATTATATTTTCTGAGGGCTGGGGAGAGAGCTCAGCTTGTATAGTGCTTGCCTAGCAATCACAAGGCCCTGAGTTTGATCCCCAGTACCAGAAAACAAAACAAAAAAAATTATGTTTTCTGTACAACATGGTAGGTGTAGGATATTATATTATTATTTTTATTTTAAATTGAGAATTGAGCCCAGTGGATTTTACAACTAGTCAATATCACTGCCATTTTTATTCCCTTTTTGTTTCTTTAGTTATTGTGTTCCTACATTGCTGAGGCTGGTCTTGTACAGGTACTCCTTCTGTCTCAGACTCCTGTGTCACTGGGTTTATGATTGTGTGCCATCAAGTCTGGCTAGGGTATTGTATTCTTAATGATTGTTCCTAGAATATATGTAAAATTTACTAAAAATAAACTTGCGAATTTTGTAAAAAATATGTGTTAATTTGTTAGATTTAGTCAATTTTATGCTTTAAAACATCTTGATGTACCTAAAAAATTGTTAGTGTAAACAAATAATAAGTAGCAAAAAGTATAAACATTAGAAAGTGAGTCCTTTTTGTTGATCACTATGGTATGACTTTCTTCATGTAGTACTGACATGAGCTGTGAGACTTTTGTTGCCTCTCAAACCTGTTTTTATGCTTTATCTTCTCTAGATGTATTTGTACCTTTTCCCACTGTAAATCTTTGTTCATAGTTCCTCATAAGATTCTACATTTTTTTAAACCCTGATGAATAACATTGGTAATGTCAACCAAAATTTACCTCTTTTCTGAGGTCTCTGTGGAGACAAAATCTAGTTTTCATAAAGTTGTCAAGAAAGTCATACATGTTTGCATGTTTCACTCCTCCCTTTTGCTAGTGGGAGAGAAAAAAGGGGTTGATAGATTTTCCTTATTACACAATGTCCTACTCTAGAGTAGGAATGACTATGTTGATAAAAGTGACACATTTTTCTTCCCTGTAAAATGTGATTCTCTCTAACATGTTCACCTGTGATTCTTTAAAATCTAAGATTTTGGAAGTTTTCACATGTCAATTATTTCAGTACATTGTTGTAAAATTTATTTTTTTTAATTTGTAATTTTTTATTGGTTTTTAGTTGTCATTTGAATCCATTCTGATATAATACAAGCATGTGATACATCTTTTTCTAATTAGGACCCAATTTTTGTAGGTGGCCAAGTTGTTGGGATTCAGTTAATTGTTTTCATATGTGCACTTAGGAAAATTACTTTAGATTTTTTTCTACAAAATTTCCCACTCTTACCCTCCCCATACAGTCTTTCCTTTTTTCATGCATGTGTTGATGGTCCACAAGGTTGGTTCCATACCTCAGTTATTATGAATTGTGCTACTGTAATCATTAGTGTGGATATGTCCCTGTATTATGCTTATTTTAAATATTTTGGGTTCATACTGAGGTAGGATAAGTGGGTCAAATTGTGATTTCATTCCTGGTTTTGGTGACTTTTATGTACCAGCAATTGAATCTAGGGCTGCTCAATCACTGAATAACATCCCCAGTTCTTTTTATTGTTTTATTTAGAGACAAGGTCTCACTGACTTGCTTAGGGCCTCTCTAAATTGTTGAAGCTGGCATTTAACTCATGATTCTCCTGCCTCAACCTCCCAAGTCCATTCCTAGTTTTTGAGGAATTTTCATACTTCTTTCCAGAGGTATTTCATCAATTTGCAGGCCTACGATGTGTGGTGTCCCCCTTCCCCACATTCTCGCCAACATTTGTTCTCACATGTATTCTTGGTACTTGCCATTCTGACTGAAGTGTGGAATCTTAGTACAGATTTAATTTGCATTTCTCTAATTACTAGAGACATTGAACACTTTTTTATATTTTTATTGATCTTTCTTAGTTCTTCCTTTTATTAGTGTCTGTTAAGTTCCTTTGCACATTTATTAATTAGGTTATTTACTTCTGTTTGTCTATGGAGTAATGAGAATTTTGGATTTGCTTTGCTGCTCCCATTATGATGTTCTTACCTTGGTAATAGCTTCATTTTTCTCCATTGTTTATTCACAAAGTATAGTAAGTAAAATAATTTGTTCCTTTGATTTCTTTCAGTCATGTATTCTATTAAACTCCAAGAAGTTTCATCAGAGCAGGGAATAAAATGTTCATTCAACAAAGGGATAAAACAAAGGTATGGAAAATATGGCATTAAAAATTTACAGTTAAGAAAAGAATGGGAATATGTGAGGGAAAGAAAATATTGGAAATTTTGTCATGATGAATATAATAAACATTTTATGACTATTCAATAAACATTTTATTACAAATAGTTATCAAGAACATATAAAATCTCAGAAAAAGTCTGAATTTATGCCAGTCAGATTTGAGGAGTGTTTTAGGTGTCTTGAAATTATACCACTGCTAAATTTTTGGTAATATAACTTCCCTCTGAAAACAAATTTGGAAAATTTAAAATGGAATCTATTACATGCTTAAGTTCATAGCAAGAAAAGTTTGAAATATAGCATTAGTTTTTATTCAAACACGTATAGACAAGAAATTTATTAATTAATAATATATTACTAAATTTGACCAGATTGTTTTTACTTAATAAAAGTCTGTTTTTCTGTATTCAATAGTTCTTCCTTGTGCCTAAACATAATATTTTATTGATTGTAGGAAGATCTATACTTATCCATTATTACTTAATCAAAAATCAGGTGTAATATTTGAGAAGAATTCCACATTTATCATAAATTTTCAAGATCTTTTAGTCAGGTCTGTACTGTAAATAATTGAGTAAATTTTTACTAGTGAAATATGTAAAAAATCCCATGAAACTCATAAATACTTAATTATTTTTACAAATCCTAGAAAATATCAGTGTGCTCATTTTACAAGGAAATTTTACAAAGGTAATTAATGCAAAAAAGCATTTCATCAGTGCTCAGAATTTATCATTTCAAGCATTCATATCAAGGAAAGAATTGCAAGTATAAAGAATGTGGAAAAGTTTTAAATAAAATTACAAGGATTATTCCGTGCAAGAAAATTCATACAGAACAAATGGTTTACAAATTTAAGAAATATGCTAAAGCATTTAAAAATTTCTCAATGCTGTATCACAGTAGTGATAAACCCTATAGATGTGAAGATTGTGGCAAAATTTTTAATCAGAGGTCAGCCCTTATGAAACACAAGAAGAGTCATTCTGGAAAGAAACACTACAAATCAACAGAATATGGGAAATAATTTATTGAAATTTTATACCTCACTCAACACCAGAAGATTCAGAGTTATGAGAGACCATGAAAATGTATAGAATGTGTAAAAGATTTTAAATACATCTCAACATTTACTCAACACCAGAAGATTCATATTGGAGAGAAACCCAACAAATGTACAGAATGTGGGAAAGCATTTATTCAATTTTTACAACTTACTCGACACCAGAAGATTCATAGTGATGAGAGACCACATGAATGTAAGGAATGTGGCAAAGGTTTTAAGCACAGTAAAGTGCTTATTATACACCAGAAGATTCATAGTGATGAGAGGTCATATGAATGTAAGGAATGTGGCAAAGGCTTTAAGAATCCTTCAAAACTTGTTAAACACCAGAAGATTCACAGTGATGAGACCATACAAATGTAAAGAGTGTGGAAAAGACTTTAAATATATCTCAACATTTACTCAACACCAGAAGATTCATATTAGAGAGAAACCTGACAAATGTACAGATTGTGGGAAAGCATTTATTCGAATTTCACACCTTACTCAACACCAGGGTGTTTATAGTGATGAGAGACCATATAAATGTAAGGAATATGACAAAGGCTTTAAGCACAGTATAGCCCTTATTATACACCAGAAAACTCATAGTGATGAGAGACCACATGAATGTAAGGAATGTGGCAAAGGCTTTAAGGATTCTCCAACCCTTATTAAACACCAGAAGATTCACAGTGATGAGAGACCATACAAATGTAAGGAATGTGGAAGAGATTTTAAATGCATGTCAGTCCTTACTCAACACCAGAATATTCATTCTGGAGAGAAACCCTACAAATGTACAGAATGTGGGAAAGCATTTAATCAAATTTCACACCTTACTAAACACCAGAGTGTTCATAGTGATGAGAGACCATATAAATATAAGGAATGTGAAAGAGTTTAAGTATAGTAAAGCCCTTATTCAACACCAGAAGATTCATAGAAATGAGAGACCATAAAAATGTAAAGAATATGGAAGAGATTTTAAATATATATCAACCCTTACTGAACATCAGAAGATTCATACTGCACAGAAACCCTACACTTGTAAAGAATGTGGGGAAGCATTTATTCAAATCTCAAAACTTACTGAGCACCAGAGGATTCACAGAGATGAGAGACCATACAAATGAAAGAAATGTGGCAAAGTTTTTAAACTCAACTCAACTCTTATTCAAAACCAGACTATTCATAATAGAGGGAATCCCTATAAATGTAAATAATGTAGAAAAGCATTTATTCAGATCTCACAGGTTTTTCAACATCAGAGGATTCTCAGTAATGAGAGACCATATGAATGTAAGGAATGTGGCAAAGACTTTAATTATCATCCAACCCTTATTAAGCATCACAAGATTTATAGTGAAGAAAGATAATACAAATATATTGAATGTAACAAACATTTTAAACTCCACCCTTACTCAATGCCAAAGAATTTATATTGGAGACAATCAAATGAATGCAAAGAATGAGAAAAAGCTCTTAATAGGAACTCATATCTCATTAAGCACCAGAGAATTTATACTTGAGAGAAACCCTAGAATGTCAAAATGCCTTTAAGTATTGTCCAACTCTTAGCGTATACCATAGGATTCATAAAGTAGAGAAGCACTACAATTGTAAAAAATGTGGAAAAGCTTGTAACTGAAGCCTGACTCTTACTCAACAATAGAGGATTCATAGTAGAGAAAGACCATACAAATCTAGAAATGTGACAAAGTTTCTCACAGTTGTTCACTCTTTACTACATTCTAGAGAATACATATGAAAGATCTTGCAAACAAAAAGAATGTGTCAAAGACTTTAGTAATTGCTCACACATTATTAAACACCAGAGAATTCAAAGAAGTGACAATTTGTAATAATATAATTTGTCAAATTTTTATTCAAATTTCAAACTCTCTTCATCATCAGAACATTCATATCAAATTCTCATGCAGGTAATAGATGCAGAAATCCCTTATCAAAAATATATACTTTTGATAACAGCCAAATACTTTTGATTACAAATATTCACAAATGAGAAAATTATGCCATGAAATTTATAGCACCTATCTCAATATGTACACTGATTATCAGTGAGAAATGTTATGAATATGGATAATGTGGCATTGCCTTTAAATTTTGCTTAAAATAATCTGAACATCATAAGTTTATGTGATAGAGATAAAGATATCTTCATTTTTCAATATATTACAGATAGTTCATTGCTAAAATGATATTAATTTATTATAAATCAAAATTACTATATATGTTCAGTCTTGAATGTTGGATAAGATATAATTCTCCAATCATTATAGGAGAGGAAAAAGTTTTATCATTAAGGATTTTTTACTTTGTATTTTTCTGGAGATTTACAATGGAATTTGAAATGCTATATTTATATCACACTTGGATTTTGTTGTTAAAAATAAGTAAATATTTCTCCATTTTTAGCAGTCATGTATTTAATTATATTGAAATATGTTGGTAGCATATTATAAAATGATACGATTTGGTAAATAGTATGTAGCAATTTCTAAGTCCTTTTAGGCAGTGTAATGATCTTCAAGGAATTTAGAGATTATTAGTTCCATAAATAATGTTTTCACTATTTCTTTTTTTAGTAATCACATGGAAATTAAGATAGTTATAGGAAAGATATGGAAATATGATAGTAAATGCAGATTTCTGTTTCTTCTAAATACTTAAAATTATATGAGGCAATAGTTTTTCATGTGCCAACCCTTTGTGTCAACAATACATCCACACATTGGTTTTGATTGAAATTGACTTGAATATCCAAATTTTACATATTGGCTAATTTTAGTAGTAAGAGAATCATGGAAGCATTAATTGCATGTGTGTGCAAGACAGAGAGAGAGAAGAAATGTGTTTGCTTATACCTTAATTTAGAATAAAGGCATTATTTAACTAAAACAGAATTTCAATATTGCTCATGTACTACGAGTAAACTAGAAAGTACGAATGTCTGAAAATATCTAGGTTAGGTAAACAAAATTTATTATTTTTCCAAAATAGTGTGGTTCCTTCTTAAAAATCTCTCTGTCAATTCCGTCTTTTCTGCTTTTTTGTTATTCATGCAATACAATGTATGACTTTTATTTATTTGAAGTTTCTGAAATTTGCTACATGACCTGTTTAGTATTTTTTAAGAATAATTTTAATGACATTTAGTGGCATTTAATAATGAGCTTGAAGATATAGTTTCTCACTGAGGATGTTGACATATATTGTATTAACAATGCTCCAATATTTCTTTCTGAATTGCAGAACACTATGTCATGTGAGGTTTATCATTTCAAGTTATGCCACATCAAAACTTTAGTGAATTCACTGGCCCTTTGATTGGGTGAAAACTGGGTAGGCTTCCTACATCTGATGTTGTTTTGATGTTTCTATGAAAAAAAAATCAAAAAAAAAGATGGGTTTTAATACATTCTCTTAACAGATAGAAGAAATGGCTTTATAAGACAATTAGTTCATACCTCCATGCAGGATAATGAAACATCCTGAGAGAAGAAATAACACTAATTTGGCATAAGGAGTGAGGAACTTTTTCAATGCGGCAAAAGTGACTCTGAATTTAAGATGTGTTTTATTTTTGTTGTTAATTACCTTCCATTTTTCATTGAATCTTTATTTTTAAGCTACATAAACATCACAGATATTCTCCTTAATGGCCAGTGTTGGGGCTTTATCTTTCTCACTTTTTATCTTACTTCATATCATCTTACAGAAATTTTATTTTAGTTTTGATGTGTAGTTCATATTTTTTCCTAATGGAAGTTTAATATAATTTGTGAAAGTATATAATGTATTTTGTTAGTTTGGGGGTAGTTCCTTAATTTAAAATTATGTATAAAAATATAGAAAAATAAATTTTATGAAATTCAGAATGACCTTTTAACATGTGTATATGTTACATAAACAAGTCAGTAATGAACACATTTTTTACCTCGTGTTTTTATTGCTGTGATGATAATATAAAGAATCTTTTGTTCTGGTTATCTTGGAATACAGCACATTGTTAACAGTTATAGTCATTCTACTATGTTCTAGAACCATAGAACTTCTTTTCTTCCTAAGTATAGGAACCCCTCTCAATTTCACTTCTCCACTCCCCACACTTGGGTAACCATTTACTGATAGATTGTTTTTCTTCTGTGAAGTATATGTTCAGTTCCTTAGCCAATTTATTGATGGGGTTAGTTATTTTAATGGTGTTAAGTTTTTGAAGTTCTTTATATTCATCCTTGTAGATGAATGCTCTTTCTGAGTTGCATGTAGTAAAGATTTTTTTCCAATTCTGTAACCTCTCTCTTCATGTCATTGATTGTTTCCTTTGCTGAGGAGAAGTGTTTTAGTTTGATTACATCCTATTTATTTACTCTTGATTTTGTTTCTAAACCCATATGGTGGAGATTTGGACCTACTCGTTCTTCTGCTAGGCACAGGTTCTCTGTTCTAGTGGCCAAGTCCTTGATCCACTTTGAGTTTGTTACAGGGTGAGAGACAGGGGTATGGTTTTATTTTGTTAACAAGGATTTGCAGTTTCCCCAGCATCTCTTTACTTGAAGAGGTTACTATGATGGAGTAGTGAGTACACCAGAGCAGTTCCTGCTAAGAGGTTGTGAGTCACATGAGAAAATTTAAAAGGCTTAAATAATCAGTAAAATTTTAAAGACAAAGACAAAACATGGACTTAATATGCAGAGTGCCTGATGGGTCTCCTAGTCCTGATAGCAACTGGAACTGAACAACTGAAAAAGGCCCCAGTTCTTTATTTAACAGGGAGTACATCAAAGGCAGTATTAGGTTTCAGTGGGAGAGCTTTCTTTCCATGCCTGTTTCCTGCTGTGGCAGGAGTCTTGCCGTAAACAGGTTGATTTACATTTGGCAAGATATGCCCATCTCAGGAAGGCTATGCTTGAACTTGACGGTGAGCTAAGAGAGTGTGCCACTTGAATCAGTCATCCTCCAACTAGTGGGTTCCTACTGGGAGTTTCTAAACTAGGCTTTCCATCCTAGTGCTTCCAACATCACTCAATTCTCTCAGCAGGATACCTTTTCTCTAAAGTAGGTTTCTATACCTTTATCTACTATGAGATAACTGTATTTAGTGGGTTTTTCTCTGTGACTTCCATTCTGTACCATTGGTTTACATGTGTATTTTAGTGCCAATACCATGCCACTTTTTGTTAATATGGCTCTGTAGTATAATTTAAGGTCCATTATTGTGATACCTCATAGTTCATTTTTCTTGCTAAGAATTGCTTTGTATATTTTGGGTCTCATTTTTGCCAAATGAATGTTGTGATTGCTTTTTCTATTTCTTTGCAGAATGTCATTGGAATTTAAATAGAAATTGTATTAAATATGTGTAATGCTTTTGGCAGTATGGTCATTTTGACAATGTTAATTTTGCCTATCCAAGAGCTTGGAAAATCTTTCCATCTTTGAAGGTCTTCTTCAAGTTCTTTCTTTAGTATTCTGTACTTTTCATTGTAGAGGTCTTTCACCTCTTTTGTTGGATCAATTCCCACATATTTTGTTTTGTTTTTGAAGGTATTGTGAATGGGATGTTTTCAAAATTTCTCTTTCACTGGATTCATCACTGTTATACAGAAATGCATTTAATTAGTGGATGTTAATTTTATATCCTGTTAATTTGCTGAATTTATTTATTAGTTTTAGAAATTTTCTGGTGGAAATTTTTGGATCTTCTAAATATAGAATCATGTCATTGACAAATAATGATAATTTGGGTTCTTTTTCTCTTCCTATCCATTTTATTTCTTTCTTTTGCTTTTTCTGGTTAGAATTTTAAGAATGATGTTGAATAAATGTGGTGAATGTTGGGATTAATGACATGTTAACTAATTCAGGCCAACTCCTTACTCCCTGGCGAGTGAGCAAGATCAAGGCTCAAAGGCGGTTTCAAAGGTTACTGACGATAAATTGGACAATCGTCAGGGATTGGTTAACAACAGTTCTGTGAATGTTATCAGCTTGTGCTTGCCATATAGTCCTATGGGACTCTCACCTGCCTGAATTCTCTGTGCCTTGCTCACCTTTAAGGTAATTGGTTCCCGCCTAGCCCCCACTCTACATAAAAGTTGTGTGGTTTTCTCAATAAATGAATTCCTGCTGTGACTGGTCTCCTTGATGTGTCTGATAGTCCTCCACCTGGAGGGCTTGGAGCTGGTGGTCACTTGGCCCTACCTATCCTGGTCTGACCTTGTTGGGGAGTGTTCCCTTCCCTTGTCGCTGGTCGAGAAGAGCAAGGGGGCTGAAGACCCTGACAGGTGAATCATGACATCTTTGTCTTGTTGCAGGTTTAGAAGGAATATTTTAAAATTTTTCTCCATTTAAAATTATGTTTACCTAGAGTTTAGCATATATAGCTTTTACAATATTGAGGTACACTTCTGGTATCCCAGTTTTTCTAGTGTTTTGAGCAGAAAGGGGCATAATATTTTGTTGAATACTTTTTCTGCATTTATTCAGATTATCATATGATTCTTTTCATTAAGTCAATTTTTGTAGAGAAATACATTTCTTGATTTCCATATGTTGAATTACATTTTCATACCTGGGATGAACCCCAACTGGTCACATTGAGTTACCTTTCTAGTATAGATTTTTATGTGATTTCTCAAAATTTTGTTGAGAATTTTTGCATCTATGTTTATGAGGAATGTTGGTCTGATGTTTTCTTTCCTTGAAGTGTCTTTGGTTTTGATGTCAAGGTTGCACTAGTTTCATAGAATGAGTTTGGAATGGTGCCCTCCTTTTCTATTTCATAGAATAATTTGAGAAGTGTTGGCATATTATCTTCTTTGAAGGTCTTGAAGAACTCTGTTGAGAATGCATCTGGTACTGGGTTTTTCTTAGTTGGTAGGCTAACCTTGTTTGTGGACTTAACATAGTATATTAAAATTTAAATAACTTGTGGAAGCAGTGTCTACAATAAGTTTGGCCTCTATTTTCAGGTTTTGATTTTTGCATATTAAATGTTTCATAGCTTTTTCTCCTTCCACACAATTTTTAATTTCTCCATACAATAGATTTAGATGTTTTCATATTTATAAATCCTCCAGGAGAACAGAGAGACAGCAGGTACACCTTCCTTCTCAAGAATGTGAGGAAAGAAATGCCAAGTTTATGTCGTCATTTTCTCAGCCCTGTGAATCATGGAATATAGTCCTACAATTTCAGTGCTGCTGGGGCATCCTTTACATTAAACATTCCATTCAATTTTCTCAGGCAAATTCTGGAAGATGATTAGGTGCTTGGCAGTGAGAACTGACATGAAGTCTCTTTAAGTTAGTCTCTTGATTGATCCAGAGTTCTGTGGGCCCATAGTCATTGCCAAATTGAATAGCAGGGCCAGAGCTCCAGTGCAGGCATTCTCTTGCATCTCTTTAACACATGCCTTACCATTTTTGATCTATTGAACACTGAAAAAGTGATTCTAGCTTCTTTGTGAGTCATCACATGAATAGGAAGAGTGATGGGATAAATGATTTAATCTTACACTGCAGTTTTATCAAACTACATTTCTAATGAAAGAATTATTGAGAGTCCATCCTCTTGATATAATGCTTATGAAATGAATGCAGTGAGTTTATGGATAAATGCAGAGAAACAAAAGGGATTCAATAAAGAACCCCTGGGAGGAAAGAACAGATATCCTGTCAACAGGATGAATCACAGGAGATATTTAAGTTTGAAAAGCTGAATTTTATAAAACTTGGAGCTAGAATTCAAGTTTTAATGATGTGATAATTCCTACACCAAGATGTATGTGTTTTGTGAAAAATCAGAAGGCCACATTTCAGAAATAGGAGAATTGAAAACAGGAGAGTTTTGGTTCACAAACTCCTTGGTGACATTAGCTAGAACTTCAGGGTAAGAATGGTTTGTTGAAAAAAACAAAGTGGACTTTTTTTTGGTGGGATACTGTTGAATGGACCCAGAGACGCTTTACAATTACATATATCCCCAATTTCCAGTCCTTTTAATTTTATTTTTTATTTTGGGACAGTTTCACACTAGGTGTCTTAGAACTTCACTAAGTTGCTGAGGCTTGTCTTAAACTTGGCATCTTCCTGCCTCAGACATCCAAGTTTCTGTAAGTACTGTGACATGAAAGCCTAGCCAAAATGAGCTTTAAACAAACAGCTTATCTGTTTTCTTGCCTTTCTACAGATAATAAAGTAACATACACATTTGTTGTAAATGCAATAAAACTTTCAATTTCAAAAGAAATCAGATATTTCAAATTTAAAATCTAGGCATTGGTAAAAGATAAAATGAAATTCTACATGTCACAATCTTGTTGACATATTATAGTCACCAAAGGGTAAAAGGGAATGTCTGCCATGAACAAGTTTAAAAGAACTAAAAGTCCTTAGTTTGAATTGATATTGGTTGGAAGTTGCTGAAATATTTCTTAACTTAGAAACCTCTAAATGCTTATTCGTTCATACACTGAAGGACACCTGAGGGCTGAGAAGACCCCCAAACTCCTGAGTCTCCTTCAAAAACTCTGCCTGTGTTTCAGTCTTCTATCATTCTGCTCATGATGCATGAATTCAGACATGTAAGAAGCAGCATTAGAAATATCTCGAGTAGCATACACTAGTTACCATTTCTTTTCTTTTAAATCATATATTCCTGAAGGTTGTATTTAATTTACCTTAATTAACATTCAAATCTAAACTTTTTAATCATTCAGTGACTAGATAGAAAGTGTATTTGGAAAATATTTTTATCAAGATTACTATCAATTCTAAACATCATTAATCAAGATTTGGGTGGTAAGAACAGCAAAAAGTACTTTAGAAAATAAAGTATTTCTTGGGAAAGATGAAATAAGTTTCAAATAGACTATTGTAAACTGCTCTTCATTGCTACAGATTTTTCAGTAAAATTACACTAAAAGACTTTGTTGTATTTGTAGATCCATCAGTAAATATCACATAACCAAAATACATCTTGCTTTTTAAAAAATCACTACTTATGCAAAAATTGTTGTTTCAAATTTTTTATTAATTCTCAGTGACTTTGCATGAGTAAAGAATAAAGCTAAGAAATCAGTTGGGAGAAGATGACCATTCTAAAAATTTTTATGAATTGAGGGGCAATGATTTTTACATAGGACAATATAAACTGTAGACAAATGTACAGTCCTGTGGTTGTCAATAATAGCATCAATATTCCTAGCCATAAAACAATAAATTTTTATTTTATTGCAGATTTATATTTCTTCTAGTATTTTCCTTTCTCCTTTTATCTCTGGGATTTTTTTTTATTTAATGAATCTACATCAAAAATGACTCTTTTGGAAAACTCTTACTTTAAATTCTTTGTCCTTTCACAGAGATATGCATTAGTAAAGAAGAACTCTAAAGCTAAGTGATGGGCGCGGCGGGCTCAGCAGGCACGGAGCACGCGTGGCTCTTGAGGACTCAGCACAGCCCAAGGGCGCGAGCCCGCTGCCCGCTGGACCTGTGTGCGGGGGGCATTTGCGTGGGAGGAAGCACGGCCACAGTCGCCTGCGCCGCCCTCTGCCACCTGCCCTCAGCCTTGCGCTCACCGGGGCCACTTGCCCTGGACTGCAATGGAAGGAGAAAGGAGACACTAGCAGTGTTTCCAGATAATCTTTGGATGTCTTCAAAGAGCTTTGCTGTCTTCTGAGCTAATAAGATCAATACCTAGTATCCAGCAAAATAGTGGCCACTGCTTACCTTGACCCCAACTTCAATCACATACCACACTCAAGTGCTAAGACCCACCTGGGTCCTGGCATGGAACGTTCCCCTGGTGCCATGGAGAGAGTATTGAAGGTCTTTCATTATTTTGAAAGCAATAGTGAGCCAGACACCTCCACCAGTATTATCAGGCAGGGAAATGCTACTGATGTCAGGGGCATCATCCAGAAGGTAGTGGACAGTCACAGAGTGAAGCACGTGGCTTGCTACGGGTTCTGCCTCAGCCACCTGTGGTTGGAGGAGGTTCACTGGCTCCATGTGGACATGGGCATCTCCAGCATGAGGGAGAAGTATGAGCTTGCCCACCCACCAGAGGAGTGTAAATATGAATTGGGGATTTATTTGCCAAAAGGATTTCTGAACCAGTTCACTGAAGACAAGCCAAATCTGAATTTCTTCTACCAACAGGTGAAGAGTGACTACAGGCTAGAGATAGTGAAGCCAGAATTGGGGACAGGCAGTTAGTGTAGAAATAGGAAATCGGGTCAGATCAAGAAAATAGAGGCCATCAAGCCATCCGCCTCTGGAAGTTGGAGACTGCCATGGGAGAACGGAATATCAAGGACATGCAGAACCCATTGATAACCAAATTTACCTGCCCTTGCCAGAGACTGCAGGCAAGAAGGTGCTAATCAATGCCCCCTGGGCCCTTGCCTGTCTGAGACGCCTTGACCCTCTCTCTGCCCCATCCGCTTTTCGCTTTTTACATTTCAAAACCAGGCCTAATCCCACAGGCAGGAAGGGAAGAGATAAGGGGAAAGAATGGGAGAATGAAACCCATAAAAAGAACGAGATTTGCTCATCCCACGGATTCCGCCTTTGGGTCCCCTTCTTCCACCCGGGAGAAGTCTGCTTTTACTTTCCTTTAATAAAGCTGCATTTTCCACTCTACATTTGCCTCGGCGTGCTTCTCCGGCATTATACTTCAACACCTGAGGAAGCAGGACTCGTCACCGGGTAAAAAGCGGTATCACATTTGGAGGTCCCACCGAGATCTACTCCGAGGTAAGTGAGCTTTTGTCTTCACGCACCCCAATCTGTCCGAGGTGCATCTTTCTGTCTCTTTCTTTCTGGAGGGCAAAATGGGCACCCGTCGGCTACTTAAATGCAACTAGTGCAGCCGCCATTCTTAAGACTCGGGTGAGAGGTTTCTCGGCTCAGGCAAGTTTCCAATCCCCTGCTCTGCAGGCATGTTGGGGCTTTGCTAAAGCCGTTTCCTACTTTTCTGTCCAGGCCCGGAGCGCAATTGCCGTGAGTACACAGTGTCCCTAGTCCTGATCTGCCCAGGATGCGTGGAGGCGGAGGAAAGTTTGGAGCAACTGCGGGGTTCTCGGCCCGGGCTACTCTCGGGTGGATCCCAAAGGTTCCTTCTCTGGACTCCCCCTCCCGACCGCCCTAAGAGGTATCCAAGGTGATCAGTAGACAAATGGCACCGAGGGAAAGCGCCAATTACATTTGCCTCCGTATGGGCCGCACAGCACACCGCACACATCCATTCCCTCCTGGATGTTTTCCCTTCACTCGCCGATCAGACATTAAACATTCAGATAGTAGGATCATAGGAAAATCAATAGGAAAGTGCTCAGGTTATCTTTGTTTGCATATTTAGCCTTTGTTAATTTGTTTAAAGTTTTCCTGTGCTTAAAGGTGCTCAGTGTGTTCTAAGCTGCAAGAAGGATGTATACTTTAATTCAACCCCTCCCTTGAATCCCTCAGAGAACAGGGTATTATATGTCTAACAATCAATAGGTGTCCCCCTCACCCTTTGGAGATCCCTTTCATCTACAAAATAGGCAAGAAGATGTACAATTCTTCTTTTGTTGTAGGAATTTATAGTGGCAGGGAGGAAAGCAGTAATGCCCTTAAGTCTGAATCCTCCAAGGGTCTCTAGCACAGGGCAAACTAGAGCCCCAGCACTTTGCCAAAGGAGGCCAGAAATACTTTGGCAAAGCCAGGTAGTGAGAGACGGGTTTTCTGGACCGGATTGAAGCTCAAACTTAGGGAGACGTCCCTGCACATAGTCTCCGGCGCGGGCGCCTGAGGTCTATTTTTCTTTTCTTCCACTTAGATGGGAGCTTCACTCTCAACAGTATTGCCAGGTTCACCACTAGCCTGCATACTGAAAAACTGGGACAAATTTGACCCACAGACACTCAAGAAAAAGCGCCTCATTTTCTTCTGCCGCCAGGCCTGGCCTCAATACAAACTCTCTGATGGAGAATCTTGGCCGCCAGAGAGAAGTACAAATTTTAATACCATTTTACAGCTTGATAAATTTTGCAAAAGGGAAGGAAAATGGTGTGAGGTACCTTATGTTCAAATCTTCTTTATTCTAAGGGAAAACCCCAAATTATGCCAACAATGTAAAATAGATTCAGCCAGAACCACTACTGTAAAGGAAGAAAACCTTAAAGAGTCACCTACTGAGGGAGAGGAATTTTCTGCTAAAGTCCATCAGCAGGCCTCCTGTCCTCCATACCCTGGTCCTTCTCCATCTGCCCCAGTGGACAAATCAAATATACTACCTCTCCAGGAGATGCCAGGAGGAGAATTTGGACCAATTAAAGTATACAACCCTTTCTCCCTCCAAGACCTAAGACAGATAAAAACAGACCTAGGGAAATTTTCAGAAGATCCAGATAAATATATTGAGGTGTTTCAAAACCTATGCCAGGTGTTTGACCTCACCTGGAAAGATATTATCCTGTTACTTAACCAGACTTTAACCTCCAATGAGAAGGAAGCCACCCTGAAAGCAGCTGAACAATTTGGGGATGACCTACACCTTGCTCATGCCCCAGGAGCCCAAACTAGATCTAAACCCAACTATCCATCAGGAGCACAGGCAGTTCCAAGAAATGACCCCGACTGGGACCCAAATGATGAACAGGATGCTTGGAAGATCAGACACTTCCAGATGTTAGTCCTTGAGGCCCTTAGGAGAATCAAACAGAAGCCTATTAACTATTCTAAGGTTTCTGAAATTACACAAGGTCCCGAAGAAAGCCCGGCTATTTTCATGGAGAAACTCAGGGAGGCAATGAGAAAACACACCACCGTGGATCCTGAATCCACAGAGGGCCATTTACTTTTAAAGGACAAATTTATCATTCAGTCGGCCCCAGACATTTGGAGGAAATTACAAAAATTGGCATATGGCCCTGATCAATCCTTAGATGATATCCTCCGACTTGCAACTTCCATTTTTTATAATCGAGATGTAGAGGAAAAGAAGGAAAAAGAGTGTAGAGACAGAAGAAAAACTGAAGCGCTGGTCTTAGCCCTAAGAGGAGTTAGCTTCCCGGGTGATGAAGAAAGAAAACGGAATGTACCTCAGGCCACAAAAGGGATTTGTTTCCGTTGTGGAAAGGAGGGACATTTCAGACAGGAATGTCCCCAAGCCAAATGGCCACCACCAAAGCCCTGCCCCAAGTGTCAAGGCAACCATTGGAAAAGTGACTGTCCTCAGGGGCGTAGGTCCTTGAGGCCAGACTCTTCCACACAGGCCTGACAGGGCCCGGGCCAATTCTAATGGCTCCCGTAACTCCTATCACTACGCATGAGCCCCGGGTATGCTTCTCCATAGGGAGCCAAGAGGTCAACTTCCTCTTAGATACTGGCGCTAGTTTTTCAGTGCTCACCTCTTATCCTGGACCTCTTTCCTCTAATACTATAACGGTGCAAGGGGTGTCTGGACGGCCTATTACCAGAAAGTTTACTCCCCCACTGAGTTGTGAGTGGGATAGGATGATGTTTTCTCATGCATTCCTGATAGTCCCAGAATGCCCTACCCCTTTATTGGGAAGGGATTTACTTTCAAAACTTCAGACTTCCATTACAATGAATTTGGGACCACAAGGATCATTATGTTTACCTCTACTAGAATGTGATATAAACCCTGAGGTATGGGCCACTGAAGGCAAGATTGGACGGGCAAAAAGAGCAATCCCAGTTAAAATAGTCTTAAAGGATCCCTCTGTCTTTCCACATCAGAGACAATACCCGCTACGCCCAGAAGCAAAAAAGGGCTTATTAAAAATCATCCAGAACCTCAAACAGCAGAAACTTTTAGTACCTTGTAACAGCCCATGCAATACACCAATTTTGGGAGTTCAAAAATCAAATGGGGAATGGCGTTTAGTCCAAGACCTCAGAATAATTAATGAAGCAGTTGTTCCCCTCCACCCAGTAGTTCCTAATCCATATACTCTGCTATCTGAGATTCCAGCAACTGCTGCTTGGTTTACTGTGTTAGATTTAAAAGATGCCTTCTTTTGCATACCTCTGGATTCTCAGTCTCAGTATCTGTTTGCCTTTGAGGAATCAGATAGTGGATCTCAACTAACCTGGTCAGTACTCCCCCAAGGATTTAGAGATAGCCCCCACCTATTTGGACAAACTCTAGCTAAGGACTTAGCAGAATTCAAAGATAAGACAACTGCAATTGTTCTCCAATATGTGGATGACATCCTGTTATGCGCCTCCACCCAGGAGGAATGTCAAAAAGCTACTACAGAACTCTTAAACTTCTTAGCCAATCAGGGTTATAAAGTCTCAAAAAAAAAAAGCTCAATTATGTCAGCAACAGGTCCAATATTTAGGATTACAACTATCCCAAGGAGTCCGCAAATTAGGACAGGAAAGAATAGCTCCCATAGGACAATATCCTCTGCGTCAGACCCTAAGGCAACTCAGAGGCTTCCTAGGAATAACTGGATACTGCAGACTTTGGATTTCTGGGTATGGGGAATTAGCTAAGCCTCTTTACAGTCTTATAAAAGAAACTTTGCAACAAGGAACAACCAACCTAATATGGGAACCAGAACATATTAAAGCCTTTGAGACATTAAAAAGGGCCTTACTCCAAGCCCCTGCTCTTAGTTTACCTACTGAAGAGAAATTTAACCTGTTTGTCACTGAAAGAGGAGGAATAGCCCTAGGAGTGGTAACCCAAAAGAATGGGCCTATTCAACAACCAGTAGCCTATCTCAGCAAGGAACTTGATATGGTATCTCGGGGATGGCCCCACTGTTTACGAGTAATTGCAGCTGTAGCTCTACTAGTCCCTGAGGCAATCAAAATCACCCTGGGAAGAGACCTTATTGTCTACACTTCCCATGATCTCTCAGGAATTTTAAACTCAAAAGGAGGACTATGGCTTTCAGATAGTCGCCTTCTAAAATATCAGGCTTTACTTCTGGAAGGACCCATAACTCAAATAAGGACTTGTTCGACTTTAAATCCAGCTACTTTCCTACCAGAAACATTAGAGGAAAGTCCTGAACATGACTGCCAACAGGTCCTAGCCATGAATTACTCAGCCCGAGAAGACCTTCAAAACCTTCCCCTGTCTAATCCAGACCTCACCATGTTCACTGATGGAAGTTCCTTTGTGGAACAAGGAGAACGCAAAGCTGGATATGCTGTGGTGACTTTACATGACACTTTAGAAGCGCAATCTTTGCCCCTAGGCACAAGCGCACAACTTGCAGAATTAATAGCCCTAACAAGGGCCCTGGAACTAGGGAAACATCAGAGAATTAATATCTATACTGACTCTAAATATGCCTACCTAATCCTGCATGCACATGCAGCAATTTGGAAAGAAAGAGGATTTCAAACAACTGAGGGAACAGCTATAAAAAACTATAAACAGATCTTAAAACTATTAGAAGCTGTCCATTTACCCAAAGAGGTAGCAGTAATCCACTGCCCTGGACATCAAAAAGGAATAGATGAAATAGCAGAAGGCAATAGACGAGCAGATCAGCAAGCCAAAGAGGCTGCTAAGGGAACTTTGCAACAAATAGCGACTTTAGCCCCTTTGATATGGACAGGCCCTCCCCCAGAGATAAGGCCCCAATACACCCAGGAGGAAACACAGCAGGCTTTATCTAGAGGAGGTAACCTCTTGCCCTCTGGGTGGATTCAAATGGAAGATAACAAACTCTACTTACCTGCTAACTCCCAGTGGAAGATTTTACACACCCTACATCAATCCTTCCATCTGGGAGAAGAAAACACTCTCAAATTAACTCAAGAAATATTTGAAGGGAAGCATATTTCAAGAACAATCCAACAAATAGTCAAAGCCTGTGAAACGTGCCAAAGGAATAACCCCCTTAACTCTACCAAAAAGCCCCAAGGCTACAAAGAACAGGACAATTCCCTGGAGAAGACTGGCAACTTGACTTTACTCACATGCCAAAAAGTAATGGATTTGAATATTTATTGGTTATGGTAGATACATTTACAGGGTGGACTGAGGCCTATCCCTCCAGAACTGAACAGGCAGGAGAAGTAGTCAAAGCCTTATTACAGGAAATAATTCCTCGATTTGGTCTGCCCCGCAGCCTCCAAAGTGACAATGGAGCTGCTTTCAAGGCTGCTGTCACTCAGGGAATATCCAAAGCCTTAGGCATAAAGTACCATCTCCACTGTGCATGGAGGCCCCAGTCCTCAGGAAAGGTAGAAAAGACTAATGACATCCTAAAAAGGCACCTAAGAAAACTCACTCAAGAAACTCACTACCCATGGCCTAAAATGCTTCCTCTAGCCCTACTCAGAATCAGGAATACCCCCAAAACATTAGGGCTCAGCCCATTTGAGCTTCTATATGGAAGACCATTCCTAAGAAATGATATCCTTAAAGATTTACATTCTCAGATAGAGGCCATGTCCTCTCCAGACTCATCATGGGAACAAATTCTTAGTTCCTGGTTCTCTGGTACTTCCTGGTGGAAAACATTATTAGTCTCTATAATCATCATCATACTCATTGGTGTGTTCCTATGTTGTGGCATTTACTGTTGCATTAATCTTATCCCGGTACTCATAACTTCTTGTTTCTCTTATAGACCGCCCATCTCTCAAATGACCCTCCAGCCTATTACTCTTCAACCAGACTTTTACCGTGGACCCCTTGATCGACCCGATTTCTGAAAAGGAACTCCAAGCTGCTTGCCCCTCACCGTCCACTTTCAGCTCGAAGAAGTCAGAGCGGTCATCGACCCCCTTCCCCAGCAGCATGGAGTTCCTAAGATTAGAGGAGGGAATGAAGCCAGAATTGGGGACAGGCAGTTAGTGTAGAAATAGGAAATTGGGTCAGATCAAGAAAATAGAGGCCATCAAGCCATCTGCCTCTGGAAGTTGGAGACTGCCATGGGAGAATGGAATATCAAGGACATGCAGAACCCATTGATAACCAAATTTACCTGCCCTTGCCAGAGACTGCAGGCAAGAAGGTGCTAATCAATGCCCCCTGGGCCCTTGCCTGTCTGAGACACCTTGACCCTCCCTCTGCCCCATCCGCTTTTTGCTTTTTACATTTCAAAACCAGGCCTAATCCCACAGGCAGGAAGGGAAGAGATAAGGGGAAAGAATGGGAGAATGAAACCCATAAAAAGAACGAGATTTGCTCATCCCACGGATTCCGCCTTTGGGTCCCCTTCTTCCACCCGGGAGAAGTCTGCTTTTACTTTCCTTTAATAAAGCTGCATTTTCCACTCTACATTTGCCTCGGCGTGCTTCTCCGGCGTTATACTTCAACACCTGAGGAAGCAGGACTCGTCACCGGGTAAAAAGCGGTATCAATAGCAGACCAAGTGGACTAGTAAATTGCTTTGAAGTTGGGTTGTATAGAAATATGGCGATCATACTGGGAGATGTGTGGCAACGCACCAGAAAAGAAGTCTAACTGTGAAGTGTTAGAAAAAGATGTTGGTTTAAAGCGATTTTTTTCCTAAAAGTTACTGGATTCTGTCAAGGCCAAAACTTTAAGAAAACCAATCCAAGAAACATTTGGACAATTTGTCAAACTTAACAGAGAAGAAAGTATTCTGAAATTCTTTGAGATCCTCTCTCCAGTGTACAGATTTGATAAAGAATGCTTCAAGTGTGCCCTTGGGTCAAGCTGGATTATTTCAGTGGAACTGACAATTGGCCTGGAAGAAGTGATCAGTTACCTAAGAGTCAAGGGCTGCAATCCTACACATCTGGCCGACTTCAACCAAGTGCAGACCATTCAGTATTCCAACAGTGAAGACAAAGACTGAAAAGGATGCTGCAGCTCAAAATTGCAGGTGCCCCAGAGCCTCTGACAGTGACAGCCCCATCCCTGAGCATCACGGAGAACATGGCAGACCTGATAGATGGGTACTGAAGGCTGTTGAATGAAGCCACGAGGTCCTTCATCATCAGACCTCAGAGTGAAGGTGAATGAGCTTTGCCATCAATGCCCAAGTTGGCCAACACTGAGAAGCAAGGTGTGTGGACACATGCAGTCTTTGTGTCAGAGATAGAAAATTACACCAGGATAATCGATGAAGAAGATACTTACACCATGCCCTTGACCAGGAACTATGAGATTCAAAGAGAAAGGATACAACTGGGACACTGTATTGGAGAAGGCCAGTTTGGAGATGTACATCAAGGCATATACATGAGTCCAGAGAATCCAGCTTTGGCGGTTGCAATTAAAACATGTAAAAACTGTACTTTGGACAGTGTTAGAGAGAAATTCCTTCAACAAGCCTTAACAATGCATCAGTTTGACCATCCTCATATCGTGAAGTTGATTGGTGTCATCACAGAAAACCCTGTGTGGATAATCATGGAGCTGTGCACTCTGGGAGAGCTGAGGTCATTTTTGCAAGTAAGGAAATACAGCTTGGATTGGCATCTCTGATCTTGTATGCCTATCAGTTCAGTACCGCACTGGCATATCTGGAGAGCAAAAAATTGTACACAGGGGCATTGCTGCTCAGAATGTCCTGGTATCCTCAAATGATTGTGTAAAGTTAGGAGATTTTGGATTATCCCGGTACATGGAAGATAGTACTTACTACAAAGCTTCCAAAGGAAAATTGCCTATTAAATGGATGACTCCAGAGTCAATCAATTTTCAATGTTTTACCTTGGCTAGTGACATGTGGATGTTTGGTGTATGTATGTGGGAGATACTGATGCATGGTGTGAAGCCTTTTCAAGGAGTGAAGAACAATGATGTGATCAGTCAAATTGAAATTGGGGAAAGATTACCAATGCCTTCAAATGGTCCTCCTACCCTCTACAGCCTTATGATGAAATGCTGGACCTATAACCCCAGCAGGCGGCTCAGGTTTACTGAACTTAAAGTGCAGCTCAGCATGATCCTGGAGGAGGAGAAGGCTCAGCAGGAAGAACAGATGAGGATGGAGTCCAGAAGACAGGCCACCATGTCTTGGAACTCTGGAGGGTCTGATGAAGTGCCATCCAAGCCCAGCAGACCTGGTTACCCCAGTCCATGCTCTAGCGAAGGATTTTACCCCAGCCCACAACACATGGTGCACAGCAATCATTATCAGGTCTCTGGGTACCCTTGCCCACACGGACTCACAACCATGGCTGGCAGCATCTACCCCAGCCCACCGCCTCTCATGGACCAGTCAGAATCATGGAATCACAGACCCCAGGAGATACCCATGTGCCAGCCCAATGTGGAGGACTCAGTGGCATTGGACCTGCGGGGAATGGGGCAGGTGTTGCCTGCCCACCTGATGGAAGAGTGTCTGATCTGACAGCAATAGGAAATGGAAGAAGATCAGTGCTGGCTGGAGAAAGAGGAAAGGTTCCTGAAACCTGATGTGAGGCTCTCTTGAGGCAGTATCAACAGGGAGGAGGGGATTCTTCAGGGTCAGACTGGAAACCAACACATCTATCAGCCTGTGGGCAAACCATATCCTGCAGCTCCACCAAAGAAACCTCCATGCCCTGGAGGCCCTGGCCACCTGGGTAGTCTCACCAGTCTCAGCAGCCCTAGGGAAAGCTACAATAAGGGCATCAAGCCATGGAGACTTCAATCCCAGGAAATCAGCCTCCCTCCCACTGCCAACCTGGACCCGTCCAATGACAAGGTGTATGAGAATGTGATGGGCCTGGTGAAAGCTGTCATTGAGATGTCCAGTAAAATCCAGCCAGCCCCACCTGAGGAGTATGTCCCTTTGTTGAAGGAAGTTGACTTGGCCCTGCAGACACTGTTGGCTATTGTGGATGAGACTATTCTTGTCCTCCCCACCAGCATGCTCTCAGAGATCAAGATAGCACAGAAGCTGCTCAACTCCAACCTGGGAGAGCTCATCAGCAAGATGCGACTGGCCCAGCAGTGTGCCATGACCAGCTTGCAGCAGGAGTACAAGAAGCAGATGCTGACTGCTGCCCACGCCCTCATGGTAGATGCTAAGCACCTGCTGGATTTTATTGACCAGGCATGACTGAAGCTGCTGGGGCAGTTGAGGTCACACTGAGCCTCCCCTGGAAGTTGCTCACCAGTCTTCCATCAACAACCAGAGCAGCCGTGTCCTCTGGCACCATCCAGCACAGCAGCTGGAACCCAGCAGCATCTGGTTGAAAACCTCTCACATAAGTTTAACTACATCTTGACTTGGGTTAATTTTTGTCTCTTTTTTTTTTAATTATGACATTCAGAAAAGTCTGGGGTCCAAAATGTGGCATTTTTCAAGAATGAAATTATCCATTAAGAAGCTTTTAAGAACATGAGGCTGGGTGCAGTGGTGTACACCTGCAATCCCAACAGCTCAGGAGACCCAGGCAAGAAGTCTGCAAATTCAAGGCCAGTCTCAGCAACTCAGCAAGGCCTTGTGTCAAAATGAAGTTAAGGCAGGAATGTGAAGAGCAGTCCACGTTCCTGTTGGGGTGTTCCAGTGGAAATGGCCTGGGGACTGTGTTCACTCCTGACCCGACTTCACTGAGTATGGGAAAGAGAAAATGTGAGAATGTGATGAAGAATCCCAGGAGTCCGAGGATTCCTTTCATGCCATAGCATTATTATCCAGTCTGAAGTTTTGCTAGAACACCCTTCTGTTGCAATATGCTAATCCCATTTACAAAGAAAGAATATAAAAGCTATATTTTGAAGACTCAAGTCATTTCAGGAAAACCTACATACACCCTTCTGTCTCCCACCTTTCACATCACATGAACATTGAAGCACTGCACTGGAGCCAAGAGCTGCCTCTTCTCACCAGGATAAGGTGCCCATTGTTGGTAGTAGTGTGATTTCTCTTGGAAGCAGAAACGCTTTATACCAGAGCACTTCCAGACTGCAGCAAGGAGTTCAGAACCACTGTTTTCCATTTTTATATGATTTATAAGGAAAGATTAAAGCCATGTTGATCCCTATAGCCACAGGCACTGGCTGACCCTCATCATGTCTGTTTTCCCCATGAAGAACTAAGCAGGACACAGAGGTTTGGTTCTCTAGATGTCCAGCTATTGCACCATTGTCCTCTTGGATCATTCTGAAGAACACACCATTCCTTTAGTTTGTAGGGGGATATGAATTATTCTCAGGAAGAATATAATGAACTGTACAGTTACTTTGACCTACTAAAAATGTATTGCTGTAAAAAAATAAATAAATAAAGCTAAGTGATGAACTACATGAAACAGTTCCAGAATTATGACAGGTATCAAGGAAAAGTGTTTCCCAACCAGAGGAGATAATGACTGACACCAGATAAATGTACCTGGGCTATGTACACTATTATCACTATACAAATATCAGTCATGAAAATTTCATATTTTATATGATAATAAATTACAAATTATTCCTCTCATCTCCTGTATCTGTTCATTCCTAGGATATTCTCTTTAATTTTGAAAAGTATAATAATTTGTAATACAAATTGTTAAATCATACCACATTTTACTTTTTTGGTATTACTTTTGCTCTTTTATTGATTAAATAAATTGAATATGACTTTAGGATACATTTGTCATACTTCCAAAAGCATGCAATAAAATTTGTTCCAGATAAGTTCTGAGCACTTCTTGTTCTCTTCTCTCACAACTCTATTAATCTCTCTGCAATTGATTTATAGTTTTTCAAACATTAGCTTCTTGTTGTTGAGATTCTCATATATGGATTTAGGAAAGTTCCTAAGTTCCTCTGAACTTTGCTGAGTAGCCTCCTCTCCCTCCTCTGCCACTTTTTTCATTCAGATTTGGAGCTGAGGCTTCCAAGATGAAGTTCTATGCCACAGATGGCTTTAACTCAGCTCTGAGTAGACTGGTAATCTTGGTGTTGCATCTCACATTTGACAGTACCTGTCTTGCAGTAGGCAGAGAGGGCATCCCCAGAGGAAAAGAAAAGTACTTTCTTCCATTCTCTGACTTTGGCAAACAATCATCATCTGGATGAAAACATTTTGCATGTAGCTCTCATTTTTTTTTCTGAGTAGCAGTCATAATAAAGAAATCTAAGGTTTCCTATATTGATCCACAGTAGTTAAGGTCTGGAATAAAATAAAATTAAACACAAACCTATTTAATGGTATATGGTAATGTTAAAAAAACATTTAATAAATATATTTCTCATGTCTGTCTAAAGAAAACAACTCAAGAGTATTGGCACTCAATATCAATGAATATATTCCCTGGCAGTGTTTGATTTCCAAGTGCTTGATTATGAGAAGAAATCATGGAGAGTAAATGGGGATAACTAGTGATGGATAGAAAAGAAGCAAGGGAGGGAGGAAGAGTGGGAAATAGAGAACGAAGACAGAAGGTAGTATTCAAGACAAATGGGATTGCTTTGTGTGAAAATAAAGAAGTTAAATAGGTCTCCTTCCAGAGTGAGCCAGATATCTCTTCACTTTTTAGTCTCATCTATTGTTAGGATGCATTTTGACATAATCACAAAAATATGGACAGTAATTAACTCTAATTTTGTCCCCAGCATTCACCCTTAAACCTAATTTCCCCTGCTCTCAGTCTACTCTATAGAGCCATCTGTAATTTAAATATAGTAATTTATTTTAAAATTAGTGTCTAGTGAAATTAGTGATTTGGCTTTTCTGGCACATGAGCTCTGAGTAAAGCCTTTCCTTACTCTGCACAAGTACGTTCTGGAATAAAATAAAAAGAAATATAAACTTATGTAATGGTATATGGGAATGGAAAAACACACAAGCACTTAGATTTAAATAAGTACAAATACAGAAGTGCACTACTGAATGATCAATCTCGAAATAGTGCACTCAACATCAGAGATTTAAACAAAAAATAAATATCTCTGTTAAAATACAAAAATGACAACCACTAGGAGTGAACCCTAAATTTCAACAATAGAACATTTTGAAGAATAACTAAAGATGTGATAGGAGTTATAGATCACAAACAAGAGAATCTAAAGCATTTCTAAGACACAAAATTCTTTTTATTTTCTTGAAATTACTTACATCCACCACAAACCAGCCACATACCTAATGTCTCTGATTTTATTCTTTAAATGTAAGTTCTTTCAAACACATTTTCTTGTATCATTTCTTACCTTACAAAGCACAATCAAAAAATTCCCAGAACCACGACAATGAAGAGAACACCACATACTTCACACATTTCTACAAAGTATGGCTTCAGAACATCCATGAAATCAACAAAATTCTGTAAAAATTCTTAATTTGAATTGAGACTGAAACTCCAATGATAAAGGGAAACCAATTTTTAAATATCCACTTTGGGACATCAGCAGAAAGAGTAATATGTATTCCATACAAACTCCCTCATTTCTTAAAAAACAAATAAAAAAATAGTATCTTCCCAATGCACCACACAACAGACTGTGAAAATGCAGTGCAAAATGCAGCTCTCTTTTGTCATCATCTTTAGGGTTCCCAGCTGACATGTAGGCTGACATTTAGGCCCAAGTGTACAAGTTCAATTAATTTGCAGAGATACTGGGAGTTTGCCACAGAAGTCTACTACTTCCCACAAACTACTGCAGTTGGCTTTTGAATTTCATGCCATGAAATTATGGTGTGTTTCATTCTTCAAGAACTTGCTGGTTAAATACTCACATCAGCATTTTCATGAGAATGTTATAAACTATCAGCTCCTGACAGGTATCTCATCTCTAGAAATGCCTACTCTTAAGAAATCCAGGTCACAAGGGAAGAACTGCTAGTTCATTCCACAGCACCTTGCTGGAAACTCTCATTGGGATGAACTTCCATTTAAAAGTGCTACTTTTTCAACTTTGTTATATTCAGTTGATTTAACACAGGAGAAAATGTTGAGAAACTGAAAGACTTATTATCTGAAGAGGCACAGAATGGTAGGTAACTGGATCCTCTTCTGTTCTGACTCTGTGAAATGCTCTGCTGGAAAACCATCTGAAGGCAAAACATTCTAATGAATGTTTAATTTCATATTTGAAAACATTTCTGCCAGAAATCTTAGTTTCATGACAACACTCACAGTCCTGAGGGGAGGTGACATGAGACAAACATTTTTCCATGTTTATTTAAAGAGGAAAATGGTTGTAGTTGAATACAGACCAATTTTCCCAGTGAAAAAATTTGGCCTGGGGCAGGAGGAGAGGAAGGCACATGGGGGAAACATTATATGCTCAGGTTATTATTTATGGAGCATTTTGGACTGATATAATTAGCCTTTGTAGACATGTTGCGGGTAGGCAGCTTTTCAGGGATCTGCTTGACCCTTCTCCAAGTGTGATTGACCAGGCTTCAGCATCAACACACAAGTGAACATGAGTATGTGTGACCTTAGACGAACTGTACTCCTTGAGTGACTTCAGTGTGATCTGACTCTTATGGCTTCCCTGACATGGCCCTTGTAAAGGAAGGTCCCCTGTTGAACAAGAAGGGGGCTGAGGTTGGCAGAGTGCCCCACCTATGATGCCAGGCACTCAGGAGGCTAAGCAGAAGGATCAAGTTTGAAGCCACCTGAGCATCTTAGAAGACCTCAGGGTCCCAACCTGAAGGCCCTCCCAGTCTGACAAGTGAGAGAAGTTGAAATGGAGAGGGAATCAGTGTATGGGTCAGGTTGAGGTTGCCCCTCAGAGCAGCACACACCTTGAGCTTGGTGTTTGAGGACTTGGGGTTTGGGTACATTGCCACCTTAATCATTACCAGGATGCCTGCTGCTTTTGGTAAATCCCAGAATCTCTTGGAAAGGAGGAATAGGGGGTGAGAGAAGGAGAGCACCTGGGCCCCTCTTGACCAAGCATCCCAAGCTGTGCTACAGTCCTACAGTAACACAAGGTCCATTTGCTTCCTTCCCCAGGAGTTCAGGTATTTTAGCCTCCTATAAAACCCTTGCCCCTGAGGAAATCTGTGGGGGAGGCAGGGTGATAATAATGACATGCCACACTCTGTAGCACTGGGGACACTGGGCAGGTCTGTGGTGGAGGGGCAGGTCTTCCTGGTCACAGGTGACCTAACTGAGAAGCCCTAGGGCAATGAAAGATTGAAGTCATGTGGTGGACTTTCATCCCACTTGACACTGAGGAACTTACAGGAGAATATGACTCTTGCTGTCAGGGTCAAAACTCAGTAAATCATGTCTGGATGGGGTTCCAGCAGGATCAGACACTAAGCAGTGTGCACCTGCCAGGTAAGGGTTGTAAAAGGGGAGGGGAGAAGGGTAGAACAGGTGTCTCATGGCTGATCATGAGGAACAAAATGTGAGAGACAAAACTTTGGGTCCCTGTACACATGATGGGGCAAAGAGATCCCTGGTTCCAGCAGGCACTGGATGGCACACTGAAGCTCTGTTACCCAGTCTCCACAGTCACATTGTGACCTCATCTCTGATGCCTAGACAGCACCCCCAAACCAGACATTCATAAACTCAGTGATGACCATGTCAGAAACAAGCTGAAACCAGGCTCTTCAGACCTCAGACTGCAGACAGAGGAGGCAGAGGACATTAGGTCTAAAGAAAGGTTACATTGGTGGACAGAGACCATACAAAGGGCCTCACACCCTCTACAAGGTCTTGGTAACAAAGTCAGCTGTGCCTACTCTACCCCCATGCCATTATAACATCAGAAAGTGTAACTGAGTTAAGGAGAGAGACTGGCCTGGGCACTGTTCCCAGAACACCATTGGGAGAGAACACTGGGGAGGAGAGGATACAGGAAAGATCCCATGAGGCCACAGATCAGCCTCAACATCACATCAGAAGAGCAGACAAAAGGAGAACAGTGAGCACTACATTCACATGATTACTAAGTACATAAACTGTCCTGTGAGCCAGGTCCCCAGGCCAGCAGTTCTCAGTCTCCTGTGCCCTGGGGTTAAGCACTCCTCACCTTGAAGTTCTCAGCCTTCTCAGTCCCTTGTTTAGGCTCCTCTTACACACCATTGCTCAGGGTCTTCTGTGTCCTGTGGGTGAATACCCTCTAACATCAGTGCTCAGTCTCTTCTCAGTACTGTGGGTGGGAAAATTTTACCCCCCAGTTCTCACTCTCGACTGAGCCCTAGGTAATATTGTTCTCCTAGAGAACTCTTAGTCACATTGGCTAATGTACATCTCTGGACTTAAATGCTTGTCCAGGCCAACACTACTGAGCAAACTTGGAAAATGTGGATACTTCCTGTTTCCAACAATATCAGTAGGTCTTTGGTGATGCCACACAGACAGCCTCCTCACCAATGTCTGAAAACACAAGATAATTTTAATGGTTGTCAATTCCAGTAGCACTGAGGACCTCATTCCACCACTCATAGTCCATCATTTCCACAACTTTGCTCAAGTGACTCAGCTCTCATGAGTGATGTAGTGATGCAGCATGCCCAGGATTTCTGCCATCCTCTGATCAGTGGATGGAAAGCATATATTTAATTATTTTCACGATCTTCTCTGATATATCACTGATCACTCTATTTTAACAAGAGATAAAACCACCTAAGACCTCTGGATCAGGCACAATGCAAATCTTCAAGATACAATGTAAAATGTTGCCATGGACAATTTCCCATTATCATGGAGGACTTCTTCAGAACTTTTATGAAGCACCACTATCCTTCCACCCCTGAAGTAAATGTGAACTTTTCTCTTGAAAATGGTCTAGGGGCTGAGACATCTTGATGAACACCCCTCTCCCAACAGAGGCCTTTCTCCTCTAGTTCCTGTGGTCAAGCTCTAACTCATCTGACTCTGCTCAGTCTTCTCTGAGTCCTGCCCTAGATCTCCCCTCCACCATCATTTCTCATGGTCATCTGTGTCCTATAGGTGAGCGCCCCTCTCCCAAATGTGCTCAGTTTTCTCTGGGTCCTTCCCTAAATCTCCAATCACCCATCATTTCTCAGGATACTCTGACTACTGGGACTGAGTGTCCCACACCCACTAGTGCTCAGACTCTACTAGGTCCTCTTCATGATAGTCCCTTTTCTAACATTGCTCAACATTCTCTGTTTTAGCTCCTAAATTCACCTAACCTGATGTTACTCATTCTTCTCTAGGTCCTGTGAGTGAACCATCTTCAACTAATAGTGCTCAGTTTCTTCTGCATATTTTTTCTGTACTACCTAAACATTCCTTGCTCATTCTACTCTGGTCCCTTGGGTGAGTGTTCCTCTCCTAGGAGTTCTCAGTCTTCTCACTGTCATGTTCTAGGTTCCCCAAGGCTATCCTTGCTCAGACTTCTCAACTAAAAATGCTCAGTCTTCTCTGGATCCTGTCCTTAATCTCCATTCACACACCATTGCTCCATCTCATCTGAGTCCTGTGGATGAGTGCATCTCTTCCACCAGTGCTCAGTTCCATCTGGGTATTGTGTGTGGACACATTTCATCTACCATTGCCCACTCTCCAATGAGACCTAGTCAACCTGTTTTTTTTAGTGAACTCTCTGGGTGAGTCTTGTTAATGTCAATATATCATCTCTAGCCTTACCTGTGTATCCATGCCAATGAGACTGTGGGCACTTGGAGAGATGTGGGTACTTCCTCTTTTAAACCACCTTAATAGGCCATTGCTACTAAATGCAGACAGGCTCCTCACCAATGCCTGAAGCCCCAAGACAATTTAAGTGATGTCAATTTCTACACCACAGAGAACTTAATTCCACCACTCATCATTCTCCATTTCCACACTTTTTCTCAAGTGATATAGCATGCCCAGCATTTCTGACACCTTTCTGAACAGTGAATTGAAAGCATATATTTAAGTATTTTCAGGATCCTCTCTGATATTTCACAGACTGCTCTCTTTTGGCAAGAGAGAAAACCTCCTAGGAACTCTGAGTCAGGAACAATGTACACCTTCAAGAGACAGTGTGAAATATGGCCAAGGACAATTTCCCATCATAATAGAGACGTCTTTTGACCTTTGAAATGGGACCGCTCCCATTTATTCCTGAAGGGAATGAAACCTTGGTCCAAGGGACACTTTCAAAAATGTTCCTAAAACTCTGAGTCCTAGGGGTGAGACCCCCTCTTGCAGAAGACCTCTGTCTCCTATGGATCCTGTAGTCAAGCACCCCATATCTATCTTGGCTCTCTCTTCTCTGGGTTTGACCCTAAACCTTCTCTCAACAAACATTGCCCAGGGTCTTCTGAGTTCTTTGTGTGAGCACCCCTCATCCAAACATTCTCAGTCTATTCCAGGACCTCTGTTTGAGTGTACCTCATGAAGCAGTGCTCTGTGCCGTGTGCTAAGCTCCAGTTTACAATCTTATCTTAACCTCCTCTGGCTCCTCTGTGTGATCATAAGTAGCCTAACATTACTCAGGCTTTTCTGGGTTCTTTCTTAACCTAACGTACCTCACCATTGCTTTGTTTCTTCTGAGTCCTGTTGGTGAGCACCACTATCACAATAGTGCCCAGTTTTCTCTGTTTCTTTTTCTTGAGTTACTTAACCATTCCTTCCTCATTCCTCTCTGGGTTCTTTGGGTGACTGACCCTCACTAAAGAGTGCACAGCCTTTTCTCTGTCTTGTTGTTTTTTTTTCCTAAGGCAAACCTTGCTCAGAGTGCTCTGTGTCCTGTGGGTGAGTGCCACTCATCTGACAGTGTTCTGTCTTCTCTGGGTCTTGTCCTTAATCTCCATTCACACACCATTTCTCAGTGTCATCTGAGTCCTTTGGAGATCTCCCATCACACACAGGAGTTCAGTTTTTGATGAATATTGTTATTGAGTGAGCCTTACCCTCCAGTACATTTTCCCCTTCATGTTCTCTTGGTGATTGAACCTCATCCAGTAGGGCTTAGTACTCTTCTGGATCTCTCTGTGAGTGCCCTCACCCAGCAGTGCTCATTCTCATCTGAGCCATGTGCTATGTTCCCCTAGCCAATCTTTTGTCTGCCTCATCTTCCTTCTGTGTATGACCATATACAGTCTAAGAGTAGTCAGCATTCCCTGGTTTCTGTCTTAACCTCACCTACCACACCATTGCTCAGGGTCTTCTGAGTCCTGTGGTGAGAGGCACTCATGCACAGTTGCTCATTTTTGCTGTGTATTATTACCAAGCACCCCTTATCTTTCTGTTCTCACTCTGCTCTTCATCCTCTGGTGAGCACCTATCACCCACCATTACTCAAACTCTTCTGGATTCTATGGATTTGTGCTTCTCATCCACCAGTGTTCTATCTCCTCTGGGTCTGTGGGTGTGTGCCCTTGCCCAGCAGTGCCCAGGCTTCTCCCTGTCCTATGCAAAAAAAAATCAGAGTGCCACTCATAATATTCAAAGGGAATATTTGTTGCACTCAGCTCCTTTGTTCAAAATAAGTAGGTGTTCCTGGTGGAAACGATGCTATTTTTGAGTGCAGGAAGAAATTTTCACACATTTCTGTAGCTCTTTAGCATGGATTGGCTAAATAGATATGAATTTGTGCTTTATTAGCATTTTCAGGATCACTGCATTAAATGGAGTCAATGGACAAAACATGAAACCATCCTACAGCAGGAGGTAGCTGCTCATTTTCCTGTTGTGGATGCTTCATGTGACCCAAGCTGGGCATGGCCAGGGAGGGACCTGGATTAGAGTAGTGCTGTGTTTGCCTGTGAACATGAATCAGGTGCATCCTGACCAGGGATATTAGAAAGACTGGATGCCTGTGAATATGACTCAGGAGAGTCTTGAGCAGGGGTATTAGGAAGACTGGTTGCCTTTGAATGTGACTTAGGTGAGTCCTGAGCATAACTGATAGCAAGACTGGTGTGCCTGTGAGAATGACTCAGGTGAGTCCTAAGCAGGTGTGAAAGAAAGACTTAGTGCAGTGATCCTCAATTCATAGGTGGCAGAACAACAACCCAGCAGTGCCTCACTCAGTTTCTGACTCTGGAAGTCATGGTGGGCTGACAGGTCCAAGTGCTTAGTCCTGCCCATGTACAGCACTGACTTCTCCACACAGGTTACCAGACACACATGGTGCCTAGAGAGGTGCAGCATATCTGGCAGTGTTTGGGTGCAGGGCCAATTCTGTCCATAGCAGAGCTGTGGAGGCTCTCCCAGACACTGCATTTCCTGCTCCCAACCAGGGTCAAGAGCTGATGTCCTACCCAGTCTCCTCCTCTCTGGTGTCCCTTCCTATTGCTCTTCTCCTGTGGCCACCCTGGTGCATACCTCTTGAGGAACACAAATCCCTGGGTAGAGCTGGGTTATGGTTCTACTCACCTTCAATGAACCTGAAGTCAGAGATTTAGAATATCACACTTGCTTCCATACAGAGCAATCCATAGAAACTTTCAGGAGAAAGAGAATCCACTGAACACAGTCATCCACTCTTGTGAGGCCTGAAGACTCAACACTTGGAAACATAAATAGAAGAAGGAGAGGGATGTCAGATGGCACACTCTTGGTGGGCAAAGACTTTCTTAACATGAAAATACCAAGTGCCAGTGAGGAGAATTTGAAATGGACATTTCCAAACATTCAAGACCAAAGAGCCAATGGGAAGAACATAGAAAGCTCATAAGAAAAGAGAGAAGAACATGCCACAGTCCCAAGTTCACCTTCCTGGGGTCATTAAAGCAGATGGAACAATCAGAGGATGCTCTGCCACTGGACCACATCTAGAAATTGTGAAGTACTTGAAATGAGAGTTGTTCATGCAGTAAAGCAGGAGGGGCCCATGAAACGTGTAGGGCAATGTGATGTGGAATTTGTTCTTTAGAGAATGGAGAAAGTGCTCAAGTGATGAACAGTGAAGGTGAAGCAGCAGAGGAATTGGACACATTGCAGGGCCAGAGTGCAACTGCAGAGAACACCTGGAGAATGGGAGCAGGTGCTGTGGAATGGATTTAACTGAGGTGCCCTGACTCTGCACATGTGTGGTTCTGCAGTTTGATTATGGGGCTGTGTGCATTTGTGCACAGGTAAGATGTCAAGGAAAACTGTGGCATTTCTTAGCTTGGTGCCTTGTGGAATGTTTGTTTTCTAGAAGATAGAGAACAGTCCTCCCACATCGAGCTCTGCTCTGGCTGCTTACCTCTTCCTGGAGAGCCCTTTACCTGAAAATGCCTGCAGCACTCTCCCAGTGGCCCTGTAACTTACTCCAAAACACCCTATCCCTCAGTCTGGCCTTGGCCAGGCCTGCATGCCAACCTCAAGAAGGCATTGCAACAGAGCTGAACCTATCACTCTTGAGGTCAGACTGGACCCTCTCTGAGCTGCAGGACTGGTCTCCTCCTTAGGAATAACCCATTCAGTGGGTCAGAGTCTCCTCTGGGTTGTTCTGGAGGCTGCAGGGAGAGCCAGACTGTGGAATATTGGAGAGGCAGAGAAGGTGAGTAAACATTGTGTGGGGTTTTTGGGGCAGGATTGGCAGTGTGCTGGGATGGGGCACCCATATGGGCTCTGACCTGAGGGCCTGAGGGTAGGAGGGGGCTCCTGGTTTCATCCTCCTATGGATATTGTAGGACAAAGCATCCATGGTTGACAGCATTCTTTCTGCCCTGAGTCATACAAAATACTCCTCACACAATGGGTCATGTACAATCTGCATCAAAGCTATAAGGGATCAGAGATTGCCTCAGCTTCCAAATGGCAGAGGAGATTCAAGGGGTTGATGTTCATTTGCTAGTGTTACCCAAGCAAAGAGGGGCAAGTCAGGTACCAAAACCTAGGCCCATCTGCCTTGGGGCCATGCACCATCCAGGGGGAGGATGCAGACAGGAGCTGGTCAAGGAGGAGCAATTCCTGTCCTGTGGCCTGTGAGGCTGTTCTGCCTGGGTGTTCCAGTGAGATTACAGGCAGATGTTCCCAAGGTAGCCCCACTTGGTGGTGGGGCTCATTTGGATACTTAGACTTTCCTAGACTTAACTTCAGGAGTGCAGATCAGCCTGTGTGTACATAGAAAATCAGGTATAAGGCCAGGGGTCAGTTCCAGACCTCATTCAGAACTGTGCACATCCAGATCAGGATGAGGAAAAGACCAAGATAAAAACCAGGCAATCACATCTAGAAACACCTAGCTGAGCCCAGCATATGACTGTGAAAAGGGAGAGGGACAGGTGTGTGAGGCAGGGTGAGACTGGTTCTGCTGAGTACTCAACTTCTCCATAGGAGGTCCGGGATCATACTGGGCACTGATGCTGGCACTTGGCACATCTGTCTATGAATGTTTAAACCTACAAATATTTGGTGATTTGTGATAATGCATGTGGAATTCAGAATCTTTCTGCCAGACATTTTTTTTTTTTTTTAATTTAAACACAGGGTCTCACTAAGGGGCCCAGGCTGGCCTCAAACATGGGATCCTGGAACCTCAGGCCCCTGGTAGCTGGCATTCCAGGTGTGACCACTTCACCAGGGACTGTGGATGTTGTAACTCAGTGACCACACTCAGGGGAAGACTCCTGCACTGTGGGGATAGATCAGAGGTCTCTTCTTCAATGACCTTCTTTCAGGTTCTGGATCTCCTGAGTCTTTGGAAGACAATGTGGTCCTGGGGCAGTTTTTGTCTTTGCCTGGGAATGTTCTGCAGATTTTTCTGCTGACCAGATCTCAGACAGTGTGTCTAAAACACAGGTGAGAGGGATAGAATGATGGGGACCATGACTGGATAAAAGTATCAGATCTTGGTTGTTTGATTTATGACCCTGACCTGAGGCACTTTTACCCCTGCAGAAAGGAAAGGTTTGTAGTAAAAGGACAATAGAAATATTTGCCTCCCTCCAGAAACAAGGTAGTGTGTGTTATTTTGGAAATCCCAAATGACAGGTGTTCCTGGCCCTATGAGATGATGGCCTGGCTCAGTGCTCTGGAGTGGAAAGTAGATGCCCTCCTCCAGCCTGGTCAGAGATGGAGTGGAAGAGTCTACCATGTGCCTTTCTGATCAACATTGGTAGTGGAATGTGAAAGTCTTTATTGCCTCCTCTGGCCTCCATCTCTTTGCTCACCGACCACAGAGATGCTGGGTGGCTCTGGGCAGAAGTCTTGGGTGGGCTCCATGCAGGTCATCAGTGCCCTTATCGTCTCCACCTTTCCAGAGGTTTCCATGGCATTGGGTGCTAATTTGAAAAACCATAAAGAAATAATTGAATTGCAGGTAGAATGATTTCCAATGGCTCTGGGTGTAAGTTATCAGCCAGGGTTACCTGGTCACTATGCTGGTGCCTCATTGACCCCACAGATGGATCACCTGGGAGCCTGACCCAATCACAGAGGGACTCACAGTTAGAACTGCTGGAGTCACATTACTGAAGGGATAGATGAGAAAGAGGAGATATGGGCTCTCATCTCCAACTTTAAAGGAAGGTCTGTGTTTGGGGACTGTGCTCAGATGCATGTACTTTAGGGGTGGATGAGGAGTGGGTGGGTCTCAGAGAGCAAATCTCTGGATGCACACAGGGTCAGGATGATTGGGAGTGAGAAGGGAGGCAGGTCTGAGCACCTGCTGTGAGCCACATATCTTCACAGATGTCTCAGGGATCTTTATGGTATACAACCACAGATCCTGGTGAGTAGGGCATCCCCATGAGATTAAAGGGTCCCTGGGCATTTGGACAGGACAGAGATTTCAGCAAGGGAACCTGGAGTCTTGGTTGAGCAAGAGGCAGGTGCTGACCAGGTTTGCTGTCCACTGCAAGTTCACCTGCTACTGCACATGGCACACCTCAGGTATGTACTTCAGGACTACAGGTAAATCTCAGGTGAGGAAACAGTTTTGGTGCTCACTTTGGGTAAAAGGATCTTTCCCACTGAATCCTACAGTCTGTCACTTCCCTCTGAGCAGGTACCTGATCAGCTCAAAGGGTGGAAAACTTCCATCCCAGTGACCCTGACCAGGCTTCAGAGCAGCTTCCCCATCATCCACTAAGGAGCTGGTGGGGAGCTCTGTGTTCTTCTCACTCACAATCTATGAGTTCCCTTGAGAGGATCTCTGCATCAACCCGACATACAGGATCAAATAACACAGTGCCCCACACCCATCAAGTCTGCAGGACACACTAGATGGGGGATGGAGACAGGACCTAATTAAAATGAGAGAATTTCAAAGAATGTTCAAAATGCTTTTTCTTCAGTGCCTGTCATTTGCTGCCAAAGTCCCAGCTCCCTACAGGCAGCCATTCCCTGCCCAGAAAGGGAGTTTGATCAGGCCACAGCCAGGCAAAGGAAGGAAGGGAGGATTGGGGACACTGACTGCACTCTCTCCACAACACCAGATCTCCACTCATGTGTCTCCTGACTCAGTGCCTGTGGACAGCAGTGCTGTTGTGGTTATTGTTGGTAGATCAACTTCTTTTATCTCTGGTCAAATTGCAATCAAATTCATTTTTTTCTTATTTCTGATACTAGCAAAGGTCCCAGTCCATCAGCAGTGACTCCAGATTCTTGGGTGCCAGGAAGAATAAAGGTCCTCCCAGGTGACTGCTGCCCTGCAGGGACTCCCAAAAGTCCCCTGCCTGCTGACCCTGGGCCCCTCACTGAGGTGCTGTTCATGTCCCCTGAACAGTGGTGGCCATGAGCTGGGCCTGGGGTGTCCCAGTTTTCAGGGTCTCCTAAGTTCCCTCCTCAACTCCCCACCCTCCTTCCCTTCTCCCCTCTGCCAGGTCCCACAGTAAGTCCTGCTAAGGATATGGAACTCCACCTGCCCAGTCCATCCCAAGCTGCTTCTCAGCTTCAGGGAAGGTAACTGGGCACAATAAGTGCCAAAGAGAGAATTCACATGGGAGGGCCTATGAGCTTGGAGGCTCACCCCATGCATAATATCCCCTCCCCAATTATGCATTGAGGGAGGCTGCACCTGCATACCAGACCAGAGGAAAAATGAGAGGACATGGGGCAGAGTCCTTGGGTGGGAATTTCCTGAATCTGGCTAGCAGATTGACAAGTTATGTGGGTGAGGGCCAAAGGAAGCCAACAGTTCCAAGTCATGCATAATATCCTCAATGTGACTTCTGACACTCAAGTAATATCCACAATATGAATTCTTTCTGTCATAGTAACCTCACTCTGACCTCTGACACTCACATTATATCCTAATTGTGACATTTTACACTCTCATAATACACTCACTCTATCCAATGACACTGAGACTATATCTTCACCCTGACCCCCTACACTCACATATATCCTCAATGCAATCTTGCAGAATCACATCATGATCTATCTCTGGCTTCTGGAATTGTTATAATACCCTTGATGTAGTCTCTCAAACTCACCTATTGTCCTCACTATGACCTCTCATAATCACATAATAGGTTCACTTCGATCTCTGGCACTCACATGTTAGCCTCTGTCCTCTGACATTCACATAATACCCTCAATGTGACAGCTGATATTCAAATTATATTCTCAATAAGACCTCTGATATTCACCTAATATATTGAAATTGGTCCACAATGTTGACAAAATATCCCTACTATGGCCTCTGGCAATCACATAATATCCTAAATTTGATCCCAGATACACAAATAATATCTTCATTGTGGTCTCTGAATGTCATGTATTGACCTCAATGTGCACTGGCACTCACTGAATATCCTCATTGAGATTTATGATACTTACATGATATCTTCAAAATTGACTTCCTCTTTTTCTGATTGCAATGTGAGCTGTTTCCCTCTGCCACACTCTTTCACTCCGATGTTAAGGTTCACATCAAAATCTGAGGAATGGAGCCAGCCTTCTATGAACTAAGACCTATGAAACCATCAGCACTTAAATAAACTTTTCCTCCTCTACAAATTTTATGGTCAGATCTTGAGTCACAGCAGCAAAATAGCTGACTGAAACAATCATATACATCATAGTACTTGGCAAATCCTAGAATTGCTCACATAAGATACATTGACTACCTAGTAATTACTACTATAGAGATAGCAACAAAATTACATACATATTTTCTGAAAAATGTAGACATTTGCGCTTTTCCTCTTGAAGAATATACTGTAAGTACCATACATATTTGTTTTCTCTTGAACACATGAACATTGAGTTTGGGCAATCATAGTCATGTACACCTGTGATCCCAGGTACTTAGGAGGCTAATGCAGGAGAATAAAAATTTGACATTAACTGTCGCAATTTAGTGAGAACCAGTCTCAGAATAAAAAAACAAAAAAATAAGGAGTGCTATTGATGTAGCTCAGTGGTAAATCAACAAAATTTCCCTGGATTAAATACCTCATACAAAGAACATAAGCAAAAACCCAGTGAATTTGAATAATTTTACTCACATCATAGTGGATATTTTCTCATTTAAACTGTATCAATAAAATTGGTTAGAGGAAAGACCTTATCCTCATGACATCAAGCTAAAACTACTCTTGAACTTACAAAAAGAGTTCTATGAAGGTCCATGTGTTGTAATTCATGTAGAGGCAGACTTTTAAGAGGTAAATTTGAATTGTAGATATTTGCTTCTGATAAAGAAGCCCAGAGAAGGAGAAGAAAGCAGATATAGCTGGTCTTCTGGTATGTTCCAGGACAGGGGCTGCATTTTCCTTCCAAAATACCATGTATTTTAAATTGGCAAACTTCCTTCCCTACTTTTTATTTTTGTGGCAATGTGTCTTAAACTACTGTATTTCCTTTTCAGAACAGTTCATTTTTAGGCCTTTATATTAGGAGCTTCCCCTCAATTTGTACACTTCAGTTTTATTCATGTGATGGATTCATGACCTGTAGTGTTAAACATAATTTCTGTTTCACATGTGAATGTGTTAGTAATCTAGATTTGCAATGGTGCTATTGTTATTAGCATTAGAAAATTGCAAATAAAGTAAACCATACTTTTTTTTTTACATTCCATCTGGATGCTCCATCAACTTCAAGAATTAACAAAATGCACATTACCTCATTGCATGAGGTAACAAAGTTTTGAAAGATTAGTTTTTGAAATAATTAGAAGAGAATCACTCTCCATTGCATTCAGGAAACCAAAGCTCTGTCTTTTCTTGGCCACTTTTTATCCACATTAGTCTTGGCAAGGTCTGGTTTTTGTTTTTCCTGCCTAGAGAAGTTGAGATGGAACTACCTCATGTAGCAAATTATTCCAAATTTGGAACATTAAATCACAGTTTCTATCAGACCAGGCATAGACTCTGAAGTCTCCAGAAATCCCATTCCTTCCATTTCTCAGCTGCTTTCTCAAGGACGTCCCGACCTGCACCATGCCTTGATAGCCCAGCCTCACTAGAGGAAGATTTCCAAAGTTCTCAGCCAGAAGGATGCCTTTCAGTTCTGTGCATGTTCGAAACCTTTGAGGGATGGAGATGAACCAGCTCACTTCAGAAACCAGATGGGTTTTTCTGTCATGCTGTCTTGAACAAAACTGTGATACCTCATCCACCACTCTCCCAAACTGCCCCCCATGTGCTGGGTAAAATCCACATGGGAGACAGATTAGGCCATATCCTTATCTTTCCCCATGTGTCTCCACTGGCTCAGGAATAATAAAGTTTGAACTGCTGTCCCTTGTATGGGCATTGCAGACTCTCATTGCCATAAGACTTTATTGCTCTCCAGGAATGTCATGCCACCTGAGTCTCTAGCTCCTCTGAAGTTTCCAGCACCATTTGCCAAATTCTCACTTGGTGCCTGCACCTCTTTTCTCTCCATCTTCCTTGGAGGAGCCCTGTCCAAGTGTGACATGGAAAACTTTTCAAAACTGTCACTGGGTTCAACCCATCACTTCTTTCACTATGGCAAACCTGATCACCGTATTAACCAAGAGAATCAACCTAGGGTACTGGAAGATGAAATAGAAATAATGAGCAAGCAACAGATAGTAGCTGGAAACCCATATTCTGAGAGTCAATCTTTCTTCATCTTTCCCATCAATGGCTTTAGACTTCACCCTTACATCTTCCATGGGGGCAAAATTCTTTGAGCCCAATACACTGATCTTTCCCTCCATATATATGCTCATAATGGAGAACATTAATCTTGAATCTTTCCTCATCTCTTACATTAAATCAGAATTGCTTTCTCATAGTTTATATTAGAAAGACATTGATTTTACCAAAGCAAACCAGGAAAAAACAGAGACCTCTAGAATATAAAAGTGTCTATTCAACTACCCTTTTAGTACTTCTATAGCATGGAACACATGCACAAATCAAACTTCCAGTAAAACTTTTATCAGAAGATTGAAATTATGCTCTACTTTTTATTTTATTTTGCTTCCTTGTGGCAACTCATATTGAAACAATGATGCTGTTCTTGTAATTGCATTGACACATTTTTCAAAGTATATCTGCCAAACTGTTCCCAATAATAATAATGAATTTCTCTTTATTATTATTTCTTCAGAATTATATTAAATACTCTTTTAAACCACCGTGTTTTATACAGAACCATTTTTTTTCTTTTTAATTTCTCTTTACTTGTGATTTTCTTTGGAAAACAAATCTCTCATGTTTGTTTACTAAACATTGGCTTTGTAACAGGAGGCTTGAAGGAAACCATACCTTTGTATATTTTCATTTTATTCCACCTCAAGGCCAAAGGCATACACATTCTAATCTCCTTATATTTTCAGTAAAAGAGACAATTATAAAACCCTATTTCTCAGCACATTAAAATTCTAAAATATAGTTCATGGATGATAAATAAAAAATATCAAAGAAAATAAGACTCATAATTTTTAGCTCTTTATAATCTATTCTTCAACATGTATATCTCAGTAGTGTCATAAAAAACAAAGTATCAAACTCAAGATGAATTATAATTTTAAATAATTGAATATTTTTACTATCATTTACATGAAAGTTTGTTGTTTTAGTGCACAAAAATTTCCAGTTTCACAAATGTATTAAAATGCAGAATTTAATCAATTTGATTTTATTTCCTTCCTAATATGTTTTCTACTCTTCTCAGTTATAATAACTATCAATAACTGCTCTGAAAATTCTTTTAATATCAGACTTTATTTTGACATTTATGTTACTTTTTATGAATTATAGACCAGGTAGATTTGCAAAAATCCCAGGAAGAGCATTAATTGGATGTTTGACAAAATATCCTCAAAGGTAATGAAAAAAAGAAAATACTATTACCACTGTCAATAGATTAATTTGGGTATATGCATTACAATATGAGAAACTCTTGGAATGATAGATATAAATTTGCAATAATCAAAAAGGATTATTTCTGCTACCTTCTATTATAGCAAAATGCACAAGCTGTTTAAAATATATGAATTCAGATTCATCAATGAAGTCTTCTTTAGAGCTCTACCTCATTGCTATTCAAGGGTTTGTCTTGGACCAGTGCTGTTAGCATCACTAAAGAATTTGGTACATATTCAGAAACCCAGTTCCTATCCCAGGACAACTGACTCACTCCATATACACCTTAGGAATATATCCAATCCATGATTGTGCTCATTACAATTTAGGAAGCAATCTTCTAATTCACTACAACTTTCTAAATTGAAAAATACACATAATTCATTTTATAAATATAAATATAGCTCCCACATGTATATTCTTATATTTATCTAAATTTTACATTTTATTTCACAAAATGTTAGCATATGCACTTTTTTTGGACTCCTATCATCCTCTTTTCTCAGAGTTATCTAATACATCAGACAAGAATGCTTTGTTAAAAGTATCTTATTGAATAATTGAGATTCCTCACCTATGTGAGAGCCTATTCTCCTCATTCTTATAGAGTCAAATTAAAAACTTTGTCAGTGATCACATGGTAAATATGCCATTTATATACTTATTCTTATTTCAGGAATCATTGACATTCAGGGATGTGGCCATTGATTTCTCTCAAGAGGAATGGGAATGCATGGAACCTGCTCAGCAGAAATTATACAGAGATGTGATGTTGGAGAACTACAGAAACCTGATCTTTCTGGGTGAGTGTCAAAATTCTTGATTAGATATCAATCTTAAATGTTCTTCCTTTATAGAGTATCTCTCGGTAGGTTCCACTGTACATGAATGAGTTTCAGATTCTTACTTTCATGGGAATATATTGGGGAAAATGATGATATAGACAGGAAAATATTAATTATGTTTCTTTTTATTTTTAACCTCATTCTTTCTTGATATGTACAGCCCTCATTTCAGATTTGTCAAAGAAATTCAACAATATAATATATTGTGACCTACCCCTTGAAATAAAATGTATTTTCTTATCTTTAATTTGTTCCCTTTACTGTTGATATTTGAAAGTTGTGCTCAGAATTTGCAGATTGAATTCTTCTTATATATTATAATGGGTCTGTCTGGAAACAATATTTGGAGAGATAGTTTTTCCAGAATCTAGTCTTACTGTAATAAACACAATACTAGGACATAAACATCAGTAATTAAACAGAGGATTAATAATAGTCATTCCATTGTCCAAAAAACAATCCTCACTGTCTCCAAGATATCCCTAGTCACCTTTCTGGACCAAAGTGAAGAACCATGGAACCTAGAGACAAAATACAGTAGCTGTTTTAATCAGTGTTTTTTTTTTTTTTTTTTTTTTTTTGGAGCTGTGAACAAAGATCTGACAAGACCATTTTAAGAAGGAAAAGTTTGGGGCTCATGATTTCAAAGGTTCTAGTCCATAAACAGCCAGCTTCATTTCTTTGGGCTTGACAGGAGGCTGAGCATCATGATGGAAGGGTTTGGTGGAGGAATGTTGTTCATATGATGATTGGAGTGCTGAGAGATACAGACTCCAGAGACCAGATACAGATAATGAATTTATACAATAGAGGCATGCCTCCAATGACCCACCTCCTCCAGCCAACCCTACCAAACCACAGCAACCTAGAACTCAGTTAATTTTATCAAAGGATCAATTCTATGATTGAGTTAATGCTCTCAAAACCCAATCATTTCACCCCTAATCCTTTTCCCATCATCTCACACATGAGCTTTTGGGGATACTTCACATCCAAAATATAAGAGAAGCCATATAGACAGGTTGGCAGATATGAATAAAACCAAAAATTACTGATGATAGGTCCCAATGTGAAGGAGAAAATCACACTTTAAAGTGTTAATTGTGTAGCTCTAATCCAAGAGAAATGAATTTCAGAAACCTAGTTTTATTTTTCTTGCAGTCATAGAAGGCCATGTCCTAACCTAAGCTTATAGTTTCAAATCATTTTAGGCTTCTTCCCCTTAGTGTTCCCTGAGGATATTCAAAGTAACACCCAAAGTACTCCCCTATGTCAGGGTCTGCATGGTCTGACATCTCTTTATTGATTTTGAATGCTACCAGAAAACGTGTTCACATTTCTGAATATCTCTTGGTTAAATCATTGCAAAATGTTAATTATCTAAAAGTTTCACTAATATGATTTAAATACATATTCATTTAACTTTTCTTCACAGAGCTCTTTATGATTAATTTTTCTGGGTTTTCTGTTAATATTCTCTGACATATAATGAATATTCCTTACTCACAATTCCAGTGCTTTGTGAGTGCATAGTCATGACTGAAAATTATTATTGTAAAGAGGATTTTTAAAATAATATGTTTATTGATGATATTATGGATTAAATTTTCTATCATTCTTGTGCCCATATGTGTGTTCCATTGTTTAGAATAGGTTCTATGTTGAGAAATAGGTTACCTCTCATCAATAAAAAATGTTTTCCTTTTTGTAAACTATAGATTATTATTTAATGTAAATTTCCTGTACTTTACATTTTGGGACAATGTAAGTTGAAATGTGCATGAACCATGTACCTGTTTCCTTAAAATTACATGTTTTTTACTGGCTTTTACATAATATTATCCATTTTGTTTATGATTGTATATTGTGTCTTGTTTCTTTTCTCCATTTTGGTATTTGTGTAACTTACCTAATTAAATACATGTAGATATATGTACATATACTGAGGTTTATACTCGGGGTGCTCTAATACTTAGCTACATTCCTAGCCCCATTTCATTAATATTGTGAAGTACATCTCAATAAGGTGTTCAAACTGGCTTCAAATTCACATTTCTCCTTCCTCAGCCTTTCTGTCAGCTAGAATTACTAGCATGCTTATCATCTGTTTATTGACAAAACACATATTTTATCCAGGATAAAGGCTTTAGGATTTCAAAGAAGGGCTTTTAAATATTTTTACATTTCTGTTTATCTTTTATACATTTTTAAAATTTAAATGCAATCAATTCACAGAAAATTAAGCCTTCTGTCTTAATATTTTAAGTATTGCTTAGTAGTTTCAATTTGTTTTGCAGCATCTTTCTAGGAAATTTACATATCCCAAAAGAAAGTAAAATTTTCACAAAAGAAGTGATTCTTTGGTCTCTCATCAAAAACACCATTCCTTCTGTGCAATCCCATAAATTTTTATGTATTTTGTTTTTTAAAACTTTATAGTATTTTCTAATTTTTATTTCTTAAATACATGCTTTTTAATATTCATATTTGTGAGTTTTCTAGTTTTTCATTCATTATTGCTTTTTAGCACATTTATTGTGATCACAAAAGATGCATGGCTCTATTTCAATATTTTAAACTTATTGACACTTCCTTTATGGCCCAAATATAACTCCTCCTGGAGAACTTTCCTTAAACACTTTAGGAAAATATGTGTGATAACTTTTTAGGCAAAATATTCTGTATAGATCCCTTAGGGCAGTTGGTTTCTATTGTTTCTAAATTTGCCCTTCAAATTTGTCCTTACATTTTGAACTCAATAAACTTAACAACTAAAAGATAAACACCCAAAACAATAAGTGGGCAAAGAACTGAACAAGCACTTCATAGAAGGATAAATAAATCAGTGAGGAGTTATATAAAAAATGTTCATCATCTCCATGAGTTAGAAAAATGTAAATTAAAACTGCACTGAGATTTTATCTACATCACTGAGAATGGCAATTATTAAGAATACAAATAACAATAAGTGTTGCTGAAGATGTGGGGGGAATCATTGCACTCATGCCTTCCTAGTGGGAATGAAAATTGGTGAAACCACTCTGGAAAGCATTATGGAGATTCCTCAGAAACCTTGGAATGGAACAACCATTTGCTGCTGTTATCCCACTTCTTGATATATACCCAAAGGACTTCAAATCAGCATACTACAGTGATGCAGTCACATCAATGTTTGTAGCAACTCAATTCATAGTAGTGACGCTATTGAATTAACTTAGGTGCCCTTCAACAGATGAATGGATACATAAATTGTGGTATATATATATATGATGGAATACTAGCCAGATGAATGAATGAAATTATGGTATTTGCTTATAAAAGAATATAATTTAAGATTATCATGTTAAGTGGTATGAGCTGATCCCAAACACCAATGTCTAAATATTGTCTCTAATATGTGGATGATAACACATATTGGGAGTTAGGGAAGAAGAATAGAAACCCACTGGGTAAGACAAAAGTGAGTGAAGGGAAGGGAAAGGGGATTTAAAAAGGAAATACAGAATAAATCAGACCTTACTTTTCTATGTTTTTATATGAATATAGGACCAGTATAAATTCACAACTTATGCAACCACAAAATTGGGAAGCTATGCTTCATGTATGTATATAATATGACAAAATACATTCAACTCCCAGGGAGAGCAAAAAGAACAACTATTTTTTTCCAAAATTCAAAAATTTTATTGAGCAATAATATGTATAAGTGCTGAGAAAGAGAACATTGTTGTTTGCAATGGTATTCTCAATTTTTGTTGCCATTTCTGAAATTGTATTCAAAGAAAATCATGTTCATGTTTTTATAAAGACATAGCTTGTAAAATAGTACATAAGCACATAATACATAAGCATAATTTGAATAAACTAGAGTTAGGTACAATAAAGAGTGAAGCAGGAAATACTGTAGAATAAACTTTTACTCACTCTATGAAAATTTTTAAAACTTTCACAAATATTCTGCAGCTTAAATTCAGCACTAGAAAAATCAACCTGAAATGTGGCACTCATATAAGTGAGTTCATTCTGAAAACAATTTCCATTTTAGCATAAAGAAAAAGCAGTTTAGAGATAAATCTTACCTATGCTAGCACAAACCACTAACTAGAAGCCAGTCTGTTATATTCTTTTGGAAACAGAGAACCATAAATTACAATTTAATCATATCAGAAACTGAGACAATGAAATAATGGCAATAGAATGTTATTTTCAGCACAATGAACAATTAGGTATACGCTGGACCATGAGCCCCAAAGTGAAAATGACCTCTAATGGTTGTCTATTATTTCTATTTGAAATTTTTTTCTTATGTTTGATGACTCTATAGGATGTTTATGTTTTGTTTTGTTTCATTTTTGCTGGTTTATGCAAAGTCTGGCTTTTAATTTTTAAAACAAATAAACATTAAAGAAATATTTTATGAAACATGATTATGAGATTTTGTTTGTATTGATTATTTTAATACAGATGAAATCTTATTACAGCAAAGGAGCACTGCCTTTCAAAGTCATTGGCTTGGAGAAGTGCATGAAAATTCCAAATGTCTGGCAATTGATCAAGATATTTAAAACCACCCCTTGGAGTTTGTTAGAGTCAATTTGTACACCCACAAGAAATAGTCCTGTGCTTTGTAATTGCACCACATTTGTGAGCCAAAAATAAGCATTAATTTATTTTCTTTTTTAAATTATTTTTTGATTCATGGTACACAAATGGGATACAACTATCATTTCTCTAGTTTTACACAAAGTAATCATGCCATTTATGTAATCATACATGTACATAGGTAATGATGTTTCTTGTATTATTATTTTTTCACCATCTCCCCACCCCTCACTTACCACTGCACAATTCATTCTTTGTATAATCTTTCCTTACACCTCCACACCCCCATTATATATTATCATCCACTTATCAGAGCAATAATTTGGTCTTTGGCTTTTTTGGGATTGCCTATTTCACTTAGCATGATATTCTCCAACTCCATCTACTTACCTGCAAATGCCATAATTTTATTCTTCTTTATGACTGAACAATATTCCATGTTTATATATACTACAGTTTCTTTATCCATTCATCTATTGAATGGCATCTAGGTTTGTTCCACAATCTAGTATTGTGAATTGAGCTGCTAAAAACATTGATGTGGCTGCATTATTGTACTATGCTGATTTTTAAGTCTTTGGGGTATAAGTTGAGGAGTGTATAGGTGGGTCAAATGGTGGTTCCATTCCATGTTTTCTAAGAAACCTCCATACTGTTTTCTGGAGTGACTGCACCAACTTGCAACCCCACCAGCAATATATGAATGTATCTTTTTCCACACATCCTTGCCCATGCGTATTGTTGCTTGTATTCTTGATACTAGCCATCCTAATTGGGGAGAGGTAAAATCATAGGGTGGTTTTGATTTGCATTTCTCTTATTACTAGAGGTATTGAACATCTTTTCATATATCTTAATTGCTTGTAGATCTGTGAAGTGTCTTCTCAATTCCTTAGTCCATTTATTGATTGGGATTTTTGTTCACAGTTTTGCAGTTTCAAAAGCAAGGGACTTCAAATACTTAGATCTAGTGAGGATTCTTTATTGTATAGGCTCATAGTAGATGGTAATGGTAAAAGCCGATATGGGTGGAAGTTCATTTCACCAAATAGGAAACAAAAGTAGAGTGGAGCCTACGTTGAGCTTTGACACTAACCTTTTATGACAACATACCGGACTAAGGTAATATTTTACTTTTTTATCATATTACTTGCAGTACATTATCAGTCACCAAAGAAATACAATATTTTTAATTCCCAGCAACTTTCACATGGTTAAACTGGAGATCAAACTGTTAACAAGTGAATATTTGGGGGAAACAATTAGATGATCTCCAAGGCATAACATTGTGTCCCATCACCCAAGATCATGTCTATCACAATTCTAAAGAAATTTATTTTGTACCATATAGTTCCAAAACGTGACTGGTTGTAAAAGTAAAGTCTCCTATGGGAATTAAGGAATTATCTTTCTGATTTGAGCCATTGGTATAAAGTTCCATACTCCTAAAATTCAATGCCTTAGGATAAATATTACTAGTTTTAAGGAAGAAATAGAGAAGTAGAAAGAAGTCAGCTCCAAGCAAGACCAAAATCCAAAAGGGTAGAGATTAAGTTCTAAAGCTCCATGATCACCATCTTGTGTCTATCATCCCTATGGCTTTGCTAGTCTAATTACCTAGAATCTTGGGCTGTATGGTATATCTTTGACTTTAAAGGCTGGCATAAACAAGTTGGTAGGGAAATTTTTATGAGGACCTCCCTACAACTCCATTACAAATTTCTTCATCTGGGGCTTTCTGTAGGTGTTCTATTCATGGAGAAAACTCTGTATTTCTAGACTTTCACCTTATAATTTGACTAGATACTGTTATGACTTTATAAATCTTGCATTTTGTGCACCTGCAATCTCAAATCTATAGGAATTTCAGGATGTGCATCTTGTACAAGATGCATCTTTATCTACTTAAATCTCAGATACATCTAGACCAGTTATCATTTGGTGGTCCATTTGAGGCTCAGGTCCTTAGTGTCTTATATAAAGAATTGAGGAAGACACACAGAACTAACTTGAAAAGTTAGTTAGATCTAACTGGAAAAGTTATTGAAGGTGAATGAAAAAGTGAGATTGGAAACTGTATCTTAAAAGAAATGCCCACTAGCCATAGAGATGCAGTTGTAGTCTTGAACAACATGACCTTGGCCCATGCCATTGTAATGATGAAAATATTCAAGGACAGGAAACACTGGCATAAAATTCTGATGCTCCATGTTGAATTCATCTCCAGTTCAAACCCTAATATAGCACTTCTATAAATATTGAACCCCCACACTAATGCAGATATTCTCACTCTCAAGTTATCCCATATAACCTCTGTCTATATTGCTGTTTGACTTACGTTCAAATTCTTTTCTGTTGTGTATACCAAGAACACTTCTGTTCCTAAGTTGAGTTCCTTCTCTTCTCTGGGAAATCCTTGAACCTCCTTTGGAGGCAACATTTCTTCCATGACAAAAATAGTACTAGATAAGGTGCAGCAGAGCAGGCTGAATATGAGAGAGAAGATTAAGATCCTGATGTCTGCAATTTTGAGTCATATGCTGAGCTGGGAAGCAATCTCTTCCCTATACAGACCCAATTGAGGAACTTCTACCATATGCTACCATTGCTTGCCTTATAATACCTGATTAGAATAGTGTCCAACTTTTCCCCATTGGTCATTTTAGAATACAAAAACACTTGGTTGGAATTATCATAGGCAATAAGTCCTCAGTGGTGGGAGTTGTTATGTTATTGAGACTTTAAGTAAATAAGGACATGATGTCTCATCTCCCTGTCTTGTCCTCCAGCTGCATTTTTCTTGGACCTTGATTCCACCATCTAGAAGTTCTGAAACTCTTAGCTAACAGATGCACAACAGAGTGTCTCTCTAGTATGTGGGGTAATCAAGACAGAGGTTATTCGAAAGGAAGGGTTTATGGAAGTTCCCTCTGGGCAATTTCCTGAAAAGGATTCTTCCCTGAAGTATTTCTGGACTTGTGATGGGTAGCATGGAATCGAAACTTTCTGAGATTTCTGGAAACCTGCTTTCATTATCCTAACATTGGCATATGGTTCCACTTACATATATTAAATCTTTACATTAACATACAAAATTTGTCATTTTAAACTTTTTTACAAAAATATTCTTACAATCATAGATTCCTTTAAATCTCTTATATTCACTTCTCCCCTTCTGTTTTTATTGTATATTTATATCCACTTTATAAAAAATTCAAGATTTGTTTTTTTGTCTTTTCTCAGTAAGGTTATATTTTAATGCTTTTAATATTATTATAACATCTTTATTTTACAGAATTTCTATGTAAAATTATATATCCAATTAGAAGTTTGACTCTCAGCAACTGTGATTTCTATTTAAAACATAAGGGATTAGCAAATTTTTAAGTTGTTTGCCTTATGCAAATTACTTAAAAGTACATATTTTAAAAATTCTAGAAAAATGTTTCCATATAACCATTATTTACTATAAAGTCTTTATTTTAAAAAGATTTTACAAGTCTGTCAACCTCAAACATAGATAAGTGAATTATTTATTCCTTTGTCTCATTAGATGAGGATTAATGCCTGAATCCTGACAGAAATAATATATAAAAGTAAATCTTTTTCACATATAAGTATCACCCACAACTTCCTCCATGTAATGCCAGGAGCAAATCTGGAGGTGTACCTTTCTAGTCATACACCTATCACCAGTTTTAAATCACAATTATATCACTAAATGATGCACATCAACTATATATGGCTAAGAATATGTAAATATAGTATGTATTGTAAAGAAAGTTCTATAGTAATCTGTATGCCTTCGTACAATTTTTGTTGGAATGCATCTTTGGGAAAAGGATCTATCCATAAAAATAAGGTAAGAGAAATCATGAGGCACAGCCCTTCCCAACTGTGCCCCATTTTGACCAAACCTGTCATAGCACACTTCAGGTGATCGAGGGATAGGACACAATCTCTCTGCCCTCATTGGGGTGATCTGAGAAACACTCTTCATACAAGGGTCTACAGAGTGATGCTTCATACCCTCTTGTACGAGGTTCTAATATTGTATTTTATGCTCTGGAGAAATCTAGCTGAACCCAGAGTGAACTTTCTCTGGGTATGGATGTGTAAATCACAGAGTCATATGTGCATTACTGAAATAGATATTTAAAGAATTTATCTCTGGTAAGAGGAAGCAAAGACCAAGTGAGCAGGTGAGAAAAACAGATAATAAATTAAAAACAGAAAAGGTCATAAAATTTAGAACTTTCATTTTTTAGTTCAGATAAAAACTGAATGACCCTTAAGGTCAAACCCTTTTCATGTATGGATCAAGGAAGTAGTCATGTTAGATATTGTGCCATTCTGCTATCACCAAAGTCATTGGCAGCTTTATGATACATGAATCATCATACATGTTCCCCTCAAACAAGTGAGAAATTTTCAGGCTGAGGACATAAACTGGAGGACAGGAGAGAAGCAGAGAGAAGTAGAGGAGGAGGACTCCTCTCTTTGGAACCCACTGCAAGTTTAGGTTTATGGAACATCCTGCATGGGAAGATCCAGGGTGAAATAGTGAAGGAAGCATACACATGCTCTCTCATGTGCAGCATGAGCATCATCTTGCCTTTTAGAGATGAGATGACAGAAAAATTTTATTTATTCCTCATGAGCTATGCAAGTATACACTCACTTATTTTGGATTCCCATTATCACAGAGCTCATATTCACCACTGTTGCCAATCCTCCTTATCTTCCCCTTCTATGCACTAAGTTGAAAAATGGGTAATGGGCATCTGGGAGTTGAGACTTGCTTTGCTTCAAACAAGTGTGTTTGTGAGATACACGTAGGTGACACTCTCTACCTTATGGCATTATATGTGCTGAAAATCTATTAAGAGCACTAGGCAGCGATGGTTGACACCTCAAGAAAGACATAACCATCACCCAGCAGATGTCAGTCCTGCAAACACATATGCTGTGAAATACACAAAATCCAGCAACATGATGAACCAAACACTGGCCAATATTTGGACAAATGAATGAGAGCAATGTGTGAGAAAGAGGTGGGTAATATTGGTTGTTTTTGTAAATTGTTAGGGTTGTATAACACAGCTCAGGTTTCACATTTGGAGGTTTGATATTTATACTACCACTATTTGAATTTCTTCCAAGAAAAAACACTAGTCGTGAAAGTGTTCTTTTAGAGTAAAGAAACAGAAATTCCCAGAGATGCTTCTTTATGGACCCAAGCTGTCACTGTCATTACTGGTAAACCCAAGCCATCTTGCAGGAGAATCTTGTGTCCCTGAATGATATAGTGATATATGATTCATATCCTGCTTTCTTGCTCAATAGGTTTGGGGTTCCTGTCTCATCTTGTTCTTTGTTTCTTACTTAAAAGAAAATGAGATATGTTCAAGTTTATCTGTTCATGTGAAAGACAAGAAAAATCAAGTTTGAGGAAAAATATGAAAGTTAGGTTCAGGGATCAGGACAGGATCCATTCTGTCCACTGACCATAATGTTCCACTAAACAAAATCAGATTCAGACATTTCCACTGTGACGGAACTTGGAAAGCGTACTTTTCTTTTTAGTGACTAAAATATAAAAGACTAATGAACACAAATACTCTTCCCCAAATCCCCAAGAAGTATATTCCTGAATTTTTTTAAGACAAGAATGGGAAATTGCCAGTTTTCTTGTTGATTTTTAAAGTATGTAATGTATTCCCAAAACCTCTCATCATTTTACATGAGATAGCCAATAGAGTAGAGGTTCAGGAGTGTTTAATAGGTGAAATTAAGTGGGATCCAAAGATTTCATGAGAAAGTACAAGTAGGTAATTTATAGCAATGTGAGATTTTCCCTCTATGAATGACGTTTTGTACACAGAATGTCATTTCCTTTTTTAACATTTCAAAACTTATAATGATTTAAACTATAGAAGTTCCTTACATCAATAATAGTTCTATTTGGTTTATGAAAATGAGAAGAAAATTATAATTAATAAAAATGTTAAATTAAAACTTATGTCTTTCCTGATATCATTACACCAATATGTAAACTTTAAAATCTCTAGATGATATATCATATGAAAGTTATCTGGCTAGAAGTGATTGAATTTAGAAAATGAAAAACTAAAATTAATAGATATTCCCTATGAAAAAATTGATTAACAGGATCTTAATTAAAGAAGCAAAATTTTCAAGAATGCATCCTCATTGCATCATATAGAATACAGTCCACTGACCCAAATAGGACTGTTGGGGCTCCTATTTCCTCTGCAGCCATTGGAAATCTCACTAGTGGACTCAAATTCCTTCCTTCTACATTCTATCAAGGACCTACCCACAAACTAATTTTGCATCTGTGGACACAAAGACACTAACTCAGATGGCTGAGAAAGGGGAGGAATCAATGCAGCTGAGAAGAGCACAAACAGTTGTAAGTTTTATGGAAAGGATGTCTTTAATTTCTGTCTCTGCAGGCCTGTAATTTTAGTGTCTTTAGAAAGGTGACAAGATCTCAATTGAGATCAAACAACTCACTTTTGCAACAAAACATGTCATCTGTCTCTTAATATTATTTATTCCCTGATGGTTAATGAAAATCCTGGGAGAACTGTGCTCCAAACTTTTCTCTAAGTTCCCTGGACACATCTCTGGAGGGATCTTAATTGGGATCATGTCCCCCTCATGTTGAGAGCTCCAGTTACTCTAATTCTGATCCTAAGATCAAGTTAGTTCAGATAATTTTCACAATTTAAAATGGGATGAGAAATTCCTGGAACCACCCATCATTTCCTAGTGGCTCTGAGTGTCCTCTTCCTACAGTGTTTGAAGAGCCCCTCTTTCCTACCTTGTTCCCACATGGAACACCTGGTGTATGGGTATTATTGATTCTGTATGCCATCATTTACAAACTGGAAGCTTCAAGTTTTGACCTCTGAATGAGATATTAAAATCAATATTTTTAAATATTTTTTATTTGTCAATGGAATCTTTTTTATTTCATTTATTTATTTGTGGTGCTGAATACTGAACCTAGAGCCTTGCACATGCCAGGCAAGCACTCTACCACTGAGCCACATCTCCAGCCCCATAAAACCAATCTTGAATGAAATAAAACATAAAAAGTAGAGGCAGAGCTGAATGTCACATGTTTTTGAGATCACAGGCCGATTGATCATAGTAAGAGATAAGGCAGAGTCCAATGTGCAATTTCACTCTAAGAAAGCTGAATTATCATCTCTAATCCTTACTAATGCAGATGGGGGAGGGCTGTGCATACTCTGAAGGAAACCATATAAAATTTGACTTAGTTTTCTGTATACTTTATATAAAATTTTATAAAGCATTAATATCAAAATGGAGCCCTATGACCTAGAGACAAAAGATAGTAAAATCCTTTCAAGCAGACCAAATGTTGTTCTAGATGCTGGAATTAGAATATAGTTCTTTACAACCACCATTATCAATATATGAAGAGTTAATACAGATATACTAACATGAAGAATTTGTTATTTCTAAGGAGAATTGGAAACTTGAAATACATGAAAATAAATAAAATGAAAACGGTAACCTCTCCTGGCTAAAATTTCACATGGTTGGGACTGGGGAGTTTTTAAAACTGCAGAAGAAAGTTACAACCAGTTCAAAGCAAGAGATGTCCAAAGTCCTGTTAGAGGAAAATGTTAAATAGGAGAAGAAAGAAAGAAGGTGAACAAGCATTCCAGCATATGTGAAATTAGGCAAGATGCAACTGAGGATGAGGCAGCCAATGGCTTCACAGGCTGCTCAATCCTGGCTCCAGCATCTAGCATGGTGCCTGGCATGTCACTGGCCTTCAAGAAAAAACTATAGAATGTTTGGATGGATTTTTGGAAGAATGGATGGATGCACAGATGGACAATGGATGAGGACAATTATTTTTATATTTTTCTATTTTCAAAAGCCATGATAAAATCATAACCACCTGGGATGGAAATAGAACCTTAATTGTACACTAAATTGTTCCCTGAGTCTCTCTTTCAGATTGGCCTCATGCTGTGTCCCTAGGAAAGGACACAGGCCTAGGAAAGGCCTCTTTTCTTTAGAATTTCAGTAAAGTGTCTTTCCTTTGATTATGGTCTTTGAGGCTCAATTTTTTTTTCACTCACTAACAAGAAAAATAATAAATTTCCCCTGGTGGATGGATGTCTGGGAGGCAGTTTGCTTTCCACTCATTGGAGATGAAGAGCCAGCAGGTCCACGGTGTTCTACCAGTTCCTTTGCATGAGGGATTTTCTGGTACTTGGTACTTTGGAGTGGTAGCCCAACATCAAGAGAGACTGGTAGGTAGGACCAGAGGCTTTGCAGATTTGGAGCTCACTGTAAAGGGCTGGGGACCAGCACAGACGCTAAAAGCATGGCAACCCATTATGGCAGTCCAGCCCTGGCAGTTAGAAGGTGTCCTGTGGGCCGACACTGGGGGTCACTGCTGAGCTAAGTGAGCTAATCCAGGGGCTTTGCTAGCAGACTTTGCTAGCTCTTAGGAGTATTGGTGAAAACACTGAAAATTGAGATCAAACTTTCCCAAACCACAGAAGCACCAGTTCCAACACTGGACACAGAGGCCACTGGGGTTTACCAAAAGTGGCTGGAACCCTAGGTCTTCAGATGAAGCTCTGTTGCTCCTGGGTGTGTGGCCTTGCCTGTGAGCCTTGGGGACCTTTCTTCACTACACCTCTTTCACCTTCATCTGGCCTCAGACTTGAATACATCAGAGGCAAGAGGTTTCTGCCCATGTCACTGCAGCATTTGACATGGCACTTCTTGCTCTGGCAGCTCCCCAGGCTGACCTGGCTCTGTCTGCTTTGCTCTTCATCACTCTTGCCTTTTAGAGAATGACTCTGTGCTTGGCTGGAGACAGGGGATGAGTGGGAAGACTACAGGTTCTTCAACATTCCCCCACAGATGCAGGCTCTTCAGCCAAGTTCTAGATCCCAGGATAGCAGGAGATGGTGAGGGAACTCTTTGGTAATATTGGAAATACTGGGTCCTTACAAGACCCCAGGCTGGATCCCCAGAGAATCCCAGAGATATGAGCCAGGATCTTCATACCTGGACTTTCCTCAAGCCCTGTCTAACCCTGCACTTCACCTGTTCCCTGCTACCACCCCTTCCCATCTGCATCTTATTTATTCAAGTCCAAGTTCTCTCATCAGAATGAGTGTATAGAATTCGCTGCCCCTCCCATCTTCTGGGTTGATACTTGATCCTTCCTCTGAGTCCCCTGCAAATGGGCATCACATCATACTCTCTACATACAGTGGTGACAGTCCCGGTGCAGGAGTGGGATCCCTTTCTCTGGTCACTTGCTGTGTGGTCTTGCACTGTAACTTCATCTCTCTGTGCCTCCATTTTCTCATCAGAAAGAAAGGGAAGGATGACAATAGCTGCCTCCTCAGCTTCCTGGGGTTTGTGAGGCTTAAGAAAGCCAAGAAGCAAATGACTCAAACAGAACCATCACCAGGAGGTGCTTGGTAAGTATGAGCTCTGTTAGTGCCCTGGGGTTGCCCCACCAAGTACGCAGCCCTCCATGGTCCCCATCCTCCCTCCTGTCACCAAGTCACTGCAGGAGGGGAGACAAATTCCCAGGTTGCTGAATGACCCAAAAGATGAGTCTATGATAGAACCTCATGTCCCTGAGCCCTGAAGAGAACCACCATCATGTTACGTGCATGCACACATGTGTAACAAGAAATCCACTGTTACACCTGATTATAATTCATCATGAGAAAAATAGAACAAACTCTCAGAATGTCCCCCAAGAGATCAAGGGAGCCAAGCAGAAGAGTTCTGCCCCACACTAGGGGGGAGAAATTGTCCCCAGGGCTTTGCTGTATGGCTTTGCGAGAGGACCTTGTCCTAGCTCTGCTTGACTGTCAGGGTCAGGATGATGGGGTGATTCTCCCCACACTTTTCAACCCCAGGTGAAGTTGGGGAAGCCAGAGGGCTGCTGGCCACCACCCTCACAGGTAGAGGAGCAGTCTGAGGCCCTGTTCTCCTGGGTTCTAGGAAATCGGTTGCTGCCTGATCCTTTCAGCTGGGACACAAGGGAAATTACACCAGGTCTTCAAATCAACCAGTTGCATAGGAAAACAGTGGCATAAAAGAGAAAGAAAAATGGTGATTTAGACAGTGAACTTCATTCCCTGCTCTACAGCTCAGGGTGCCCACCACTTTGG